>VWZZ01006611.1:5402-52052 GCA_013399095.1 Psophia crepitans
GGCCCGCCCCGGCCCCTCTCCGCCGGAGGGAGGAGGAGGCCCCTGGGGAGAGGTCCTGACTCCCACGGCTCAATCCCCCAGCCGCTCCGCAGGGTGTTGCTTCGCAGCCATGCCCCCCAGCGGTCCCTCCCCCGGGGGTCCCGGGTGCCAGCGCGGCGGCCGGCCCCCTCCCGGGTCACCCTCCGTGGCGCTTTGCTTTAACTGACGTTTCCTCCCGGGAGAAAACACTAAACAAAACGAGTCCCGACGGCCAGACCGGGGCGAGTGTGGTGCCGCAGCCAGCTCCCAGCAGCAGAGCAGGTAACCTCCCACTGGGACCCCCCCACCGCTGGGATTTCGTTGTCTTTTTTTTTTTTTTTCCTGGGAAAAGCGCTCAAAGGTGGCCCGGCGGCAGCAGCCGGGGGTTGCTCCCCGAAAACAAGCCCCTGGGTTTGGCTGCTCTGCAGCCTGGCGAGACCTCCTGAGCGGGGAAACCCTGGGAAAGGGTTGGTTTTCTTTTCCCCTAGGAGGGGTCTGCAGACCTCGGGGCTGCCCACAGGTACCTCCCCACAGGGTGGGCAAGGGATGTGGGACAAGGATGGCTTTTGAGGGGCAGACAGGGAAAGCTGGAGTCTCTGTCGCTGAGACAGAGCTGAAGGGCTGAGCCCGCGGCTGAAGCTGAAGGAAGACACCAGACCCAGAAAGCCCTGCTGGATTTTAGGGAAACACCTCTTCAGATATCATCCTGTACTCTAGAACTGTCTGGATGTAACCGCATCCCTCCATCCATGGCGTATGCCGATACCATAGCTAGGGAGTGGCTGGCTGCTTTATCAGCACCAAAAAAAGCCATGGGCTTTCGCACCATCCTCACTCATTTCTGCTGAGCATCACTTCTGAGCCAGATGCCCACCCTTGGAGAGCCTGGCCCAGAGCAGGTAAAGGAGCTACTGCATAAGGGTGGGCTGGACAAGCTGGGAGGACTTCTATAGCCAGATCACAGCTTTATGTGTAGCTACATGTCTGTGTCCTGAGAAGACAGGTGGAAATGTCTACACCATTAACACAGCGACAGATCCTTCCATTATGTACTGCACGGAGTAAAAATCGCAGCCTTCAACTTTGTAACTTGATTGAAAGTATTTCCAATAGCAGAGCAGGACAAAAATCTCTTTCCACAGAGGTGAGTAGGTGATCTCGACCAGGTATCATCCTTCTCCCTTCCTTTTTGAACTAAAAAGCCACCAAGCCTTTTGGAAACAATTCTTCAGCCCTTTCCTTTAAGCATTCCCTAGTGGTTTTAAATTCACCGACCAGGTTATTTCCCACCATTGCTTGTGTGTGCCTGTAGTTTTGTTCTTGTTTTATTTTTCTTTCAAGTATTTGTGACTCTTCTTCTGCTCTCCAGGGCTCAGGCAGGGAATCATTGGTCTAACAGAGCCGTGTTGGGTCCAGTCCTGTCCTGCCAGAGACCAGCTGCTCTTGGAGTAAACTGCCTCAGTTTCCCTTCTGCCAAACAAGGATAACAACAGGAGTGTCGAGGCTGGCTGAAGGACAGAGAGTAGGTGAGAAAGGGTGAAAGGCAGCCTTAGAAAAAGGTGCCTTTTTCCACCGAAGACAGATTTTCAGGAAGGAAGGCACAGCAGGGACCTTGGGAGAGCTGAGGGAAAAAGGATGGAAGATTCATATTTCTCCTGCAGCAAGAATTTAAATCGAGTGAGTATCTGAATGCGTCCAGTTCATTTCAGGCAGAGAATGTGACTTTTCTAGTCACTGCAGAGGGTGGCAGGACAGACACTCTAGAAGGGAGTCACTAAAGATCACTCCAGGATGCACAAAGAAAAATATCTCCCCGAGGGAGATGGAAAACCAGCTCTGCAGACATTAGCTTGTGAGATTTTCATGTCTGTGTAAGGGATTTTAAAGTGTCCTGATCCAGCAAGACTGTGTTTGAGAGGGAAAGGGGTAATGGGGTACAAAGGAAGAACGGCTTTGCTCATTCAGCCGTATCAAACAGCCCTTGCTTATCACTCACTTTCTCCTTTTTATTGGTCTAAACATCAGAAAAGGAGCTGGAAATGAAAACACCACAGTATGGCTGGGTCTGGAACTTCCTTACTCCTAAGATCACATCTAGCAAAGGAAGAGACAACTCATCTGGACAAGGGGGTATGAAGACTCATTTGCATGAAGTGTTTATAGTCCAAGGCCCTGATCTTACATCATTTTACACATGGTGGGAGAAGCCCTGGCCCCGTCTCGGGCTGCGGGCTGTCTGAGACTCCAGCTGGTGAGTAGCTACTTTAAAGCTGACAGGACCATCCAAATTGCTCTCAACTTCATTGGGTGAGGACCCAGATGTCAAACTAGTTCTGACAGACGGATAAAACAGCAGGACGGAGGCGGGCAGGAGCAGAGAGGCAGGAAACAAGTTGTGTTTTAGCACTGAATAAGGAAAGCCGAAACAGACTCCAATTCCCACATATGCTTTACCACTCAGGCTGCTCTTCCTGGCCCAGACCTCTTATAAAAAGGTGGAAAACAATAATAAAGACGGCTACCAAATAAATGCAATCTGGATCTGTCTTTAAAATTAAGTGATAAGGAGGAAATAAATCACATTTACTAAGTATACGTTTTGCCAGCATCTGCTGCTTTCTGCATCAATTCATCCCGAGTACACAGGGCAGTTTCAGCTGCTTTTTTACCTCCATCCCTCGAACCATTTTGCACTACAGCTGCAGCCTCCTTTGGAAACAGCACACACACACAAATCCCTTTACAGCATGGGTGAACTTGCTTCACAACAGCGGGACAGGGCTGTGCACCCTCACGGAGCTGCTATTTCAAGCGACCCCTGTGCTCATGGCACAGGGCAGGTATTACATCAGTGGTGCACAGGCCACGTTTCCAAGCTGCTCTTTGCAACCACATGGGTTAGAAAAACATGCATTTGCTTGCCCCAAAACAATCTTCTGCTGAACCGCATGCAGTAACGGGGGGATGTGGCCATGCTGAGACCAGTGGCTTTGCCCTATTCTGAGTGAAACAGTAGCCTAGATATCTGCACAGGGCAGAGTTGTGTTTGGAGCATCCCGGTTTGCGGAGCTCTACCCTTAGTCATGAAGCAGTCATTCATATCTCAGCCCCCCTGGGACATGCAAAGAAGAGCGGTTGGGGGCCCTGGAAGCAAGGACTTCTCTGGTTCCTCTCCCAAGGACTGCTGGCAGTGAGCAGTCCAAAGCATCCTCCAATCTTGAAGCCAGAAATGGCCTCTGAGGTTTACTTCAGTGATACATGACCTGCTGATGGTGCTCTCCGTATGTCCCTGAAGTACCCCATCACCTACTAGCAACCAAACATATGGGGACTTCCTTGGCTGAAAGCTCCATGAGTACCACTGCCTTGAAATAACAGCAGTCAGGCCTATTCCCACCCTCAGCACATCCTGGTCTGAATCAATCCATGCTCAAAACTCCCAGATGGAGACCCTCAGAAGAAGCTTGAGAGACCCTCCCACCACAGCCACTCTGTGTGGTGGGAAGACTTCACCACCAGAAGGTGAATTATGTCACCCACATAAGAGCTCGATACATTAGGATGAGGAGACTACAGCTAGGAGGGGTGGGGGGAAATCCTTTTCTCTTGGGAGATCTCCCTCATGGGATCCCACCTCTCAGAGGAAGAACATGTGACAGAGAGCAACGAGAGCAAAACAGGAGACCCAGAGGGTCTGCTCTGTGGCTTGTAGTCACAACTAGCACATGAGCATGAGTCTGGGCACCACACGGCTCAGCTGCAGGATCAGCAGCTCTGCAAAAACCAGCCCAGGACACTGGGCAGTGGCTGCCTGGGGTGAAAGGAGCCGCAACTAAACACCCTTCCTGAGCTATGCCATTTCTTCAAGATGCAGGAAGCGGATAACCAAAGCAAATAAATTCTTCCTGAGAACTAATTCTTTGAGTCACTAATGTATTTGTAGGAAATCATGCAGCAAGGTCCAGGCAAAATAATTTCTTCACTAGAAGTACAGGTAAACTAGGGAACATCAGGGAAAAATTTCTAAAGAAACTTGCAAACTGTTTTTCACCTTTCTAGGGAAGGTGGTTGGGCTTTTTTTCACACTACAACCAGTCAAAATTTCTTCCCCCAAATTCATTTTGATATAAAAATTGTGAAGTTTTCTTTTATTCCTACGGATATAAAGGGGATAGCTGGAATAAAACTTTCTATTTTTGTTTACCAAACCCAATATTCTTAAGAGAAGTATCTATTTTTTTAAAAAACTTGAAAGAAAATAAAAAAGATTCTAAGGGACCTGAGCTATTGAAAGCCATGATTCAGGGACAAAATTTGATTTGGAATTTTGGAGACTTGGCTTCTATAAACTTTGGTGCTTTTTTTGTTCAACAAAAACCTCACGATTAGGGGTGAATAAATACTGAATTTTCCTTTTCTCTGAAACAACAACAAAAAAAACCTTCCTGCCCCAGCTCTGTACCTCTTGGCCAAAACTCAAGCCTAAGAAAAGGCCAAGCATGAGGCCCAGGCTGAGCTGGTCCCTCTCCCTGGTGGCTCAGCTGTCCTGCCTGGTGGCTTCAACACACAAGGAGAGCAAAGCATGGGTCATGCACACGTACATTTGAATATTTGTTTTTATCAAGTAGTGTGAAATACTCTAGAAACCCAAAGGGGCTGTTACAATCTTTCTAATACAACCATAACACAGGTCCAAAAGACATCTCTTTGTGAGCATGTCCTACCAACATGCTGCTCCAAGCAGAGCACAGCCTTGGCTGTCCTCTGACCGTCCTTCTATCCTGGAAGCATTCAGGCTATGCGGCAACCAGAAGAAACCATCATGTGAAAGTACTGAGGACGACCCCACAAGAGCAGATCTTGACAAGAAGCCTCATTCTCCTGTTTTACAACTACCTCCTTAAAATTTGTCCCCTCCCAACAAAATGCTGATGCACACTGACCAGGTTTCCCAGTTTTTTTTCCGAGGATGCAAGGTAGGTTCATGGGCCCTCCCCAGAAATGTTGATGTTTTCACTGTATAAATAGGCAGCCAGGTCCATTGGAGAACCTGGCCCGTCAGACCTGCCAAAAGCCTTTGCAAATCCATCTGAGGGCCACAAGAATGGGGCAGGAACAGAGAGCAAAACTTAGCCTGGGCACGGGCACTGCAGTAGGAGCATTTCGTGCACTGCCCACACTATTTCCCTCTCCCTGACCCCACAGTTAGCCGGACGCCTCCACGCAGCGGGGAGCCCTCTCTGCTCCAGTGCTTGCTAGCTGCCATGTGAGAGGCATTTCTGCTGCACAGACCCTGTCTACACCACAGCTCCGTCTCGCCCTCCAAACCTGCCAAAGCTCATGTTTTTCGATGAAATCAAGGAACTGGTGCCCAAGTGCCCCAGATGCTGCACACAAGGGCTCCCAGGCAAGGACTTCGTTGCAAAATTTTCCCTTTTCCTTGACCATTCATTACTCTTACAACTCCTAGACCAAACAGCTGCAAGCCCAGGCAGATGGTTAAAATCCCACCTTGCTAGCTCACTACCTGCTCTCTTTTTCCTGTGTTCAATACTCCTGCCAGCAGTGATTTCATTCACTCCAAGCATAATAGCCACTTCCCTCCCCTTAGGCCAGGAGCACACCTCTGTCACGGAAAATTTCTCTCAACCTTCTACCTTCAGCCCGGTCTGCTGGCAGCCAGGCTGGCAGGTTGGTTTTTTTCTCACCGCTAAAAATGCTTTTGAAACAAAGGCTCTTTAATCCCCCTCAGCCTATCCAGGCACCACTGTCAATCCCCTCCTGATAGAGCAGGCAGAGCATAAACCTCAGCCAGAGGTATGGGGCACCCCACAAGCTGGTGGGACTAGGTGGATGGAGGCTGGGTAGGACATTAGTTGTCCTGAGATGGTGGGGACAGAGCAGAGCTGGGAGTGGGGAGAGTGCCCCAGCCAAGGCACAGAGGCAAAGCCATGAGATGATGGTGATCTGGAGGGAAAACAAGCATAGATCCTCCCATCCAGCTTACTAGCCTGGAGAGGGGTCTCCAAGGCCCACAGCACCAATGGGGAGCCAGGGGCTGGCAGCCAAACACAATGCTTCTGCAGAGCATCCTAACACCTGGCAAGAGAAAAGGCAAGTCCAGGAGCAAGATGCCTACCTTCACGCTCCCCAGGCATAGAGGGGTGGCCTGGCCACTACCCAGTCCTTTTGCCTCAAAAGGGGACATCTTGCCACATGTTTGTGTTGGTGGAGAAGCTGGCTGTCTGGAAGGGAGACAACTTAGCTAAGGTTGTGAAGACTACATCTGCCTTTGAGACCACTCCACAAATGAACAATAACTACATTTCATGCAATGACTTCAAAGAGCACGTGGTGCAGGAAAAAGCAACTTCAGCCATGACAGGCCAGTGTTCATCACATCATTTCCTCCTTAGAGTACGAGAAGGATGATTCAGACTCAAATCAGGCTGGACAAGTATGAATCACAGTGTTTGTCTCATATTCCTCCTAGACAAAACCATCCCTGCCTGGTTTTACGTGAGGCTGGGAGAATCAACCCAGGCATTTCTTTATTTTAGGGGTCCACAGAGATCCAGTTAATTCATTTCCATCTGCCACTTCTGAAGTGCTGTGAACACTGGGGTCCTTCAGCTGAGATAGGAATCTCCATATCAGCAGTGCTTGATGCAGGTAGGCAGCTGGCACCAGCATCCAGGTCCTGGGCAGTTCCTGTCAGAGCTGAGTGCCTGGGGAGAGCATTTGTGGTTCATCCATCACTGCTTGCTCTGGAGTAGCTGTTCTGGAGGAATGCATCACTCTGGATCGGAGACCACATGATGCCAACCTCAAACACCCTTCTTTAAAAACATCCAATAGAGTATGTCCTTCGGGAAAGGTCAGAAATTATTTGCCCATATCTAAACGGGGATAGCAAGCAGAGCATAAAAGACTGACTCTACCAGAGCAAAGGACCAAGCTGGTGGCATAATCAGGACCACAGTCCAAATACTCTGATGAAATCAATAATCTTACTCATGTTGTCTTTGCAGACACATCTAATTAGCATCTCTGGAAGCTTTTATCACACACACCATGTTGTTTGATTTACAGTTCATGTATTGCATACATTTAGTTTGTGTGAAATACATTTATTTTTTTTTTATCATGACACTGTAGGATGGAGCTAATGGATTAACCACACAGGTTAAGTTTCCTCTGAACCTTCATAATTTAACTTTTGAATGGGAATGTGTCAATAAAACTGTGATGGAGTTTCCCGAATGAAAAGCTTGTGGTAAAGGAGCACAAGATCCTCCTTCTTCCATTGCGGCCAGAACTTCAGTATTTGCCTCACCCTTTCCTCCGCCTGCTCCACCTGATGGGCTCGAGAGGAGAGGGGTCAGTGGTGAAGAGGTTTTCTGTGAAGCATGGCAGACCTGCTGAGACCAGAGATGCTGAGATGCCAGGGGAAGGGAGGGACTTCTCTCCCAGGGGTTACCAAGAGGATGCTTTGTTCTTGCAGAAGAAATGTTGAATGAAATACTTCAGCAGAGCTTTGTGATGGGAGCCAGGCTGGGAAGGAGATGGTGACCCTTGGTGCTAACAGGAAGAAAGACTCTTCAAAATGGTATGAAATCATCAACTAGAAAACAACAGTGGAAGGTCTCCAGGAGGTATCAGGGGCACACTTGATACAGTTTTCTGCAGGCCCACAAGAAGTCGGAAGATAAAACGGAGCATCAATGGCTCCTTTCCCCTTTCTCGGTCATTTTGCTGTACTACATACACTTCTTTGGAAGATGCTTGGATGATTGAATATTATCCATTTTCTTTCCACTAAATTTGGAGCTCACAAACTTTGCACAAATTTTCTGCCTTGTGTTTGTCTCAGTATGCATGGCATATCTTCAAAAACCTAAAGTATCAAAAATAGGCAGCTTGCCTCCTGCCACACAGGGCGGGAAACTGAGGCAGAGGGAGACACAGGAAATCTGGAGCAAGCCTGAGAGTGGGTCAAAAAAGCAAAGAATCAGGATCTGGTTATCATTTTTCCAGCATAGAGAGTCTGAGGGAGGTTTGTAAGAGCAATTTAGGAACCCAGCTCCCATCCAAACCAACGAGAACTGGGCACTTGCATCCTGCCATAAAGTTTTTAAAGAAAAAAAAAAAAATCAACAGCAAGAAAAAATAGTCCTAAGAGGTACAAACATGTTCAGGCAGAGTGGAAGCCAAAAGAACTGATGAACAGCACGTCGACACCAAGATGTCTGAGATACGTAGTTAACTGCAGGGCTGAAGGGGTTAAGAGGAGCCCCGGCGAGCAGCCAGCAGCATGCCAGCACTCACCAGAGAGTTCAGCAGCTTCTGCCACAGAATTAGCTGGTTGCAAACAGGTCCTAATGGCTTTGCCATGTAAAGCCACAAAATCCAGAGGCTGGCAGCTGCCATGGGCCGATTCTTCCGCTGCTTAGTCTCCCCCTAAGGAAAAAGTGGCCGGATGCAGCCTCCAGCAGTCAACAAAATCCCAGAGGATAAAAGAGTAGCAAAGGAGGGTGGAAGGCCTTTCCAACAGTCAGGTGTCTGTGCTGTAAGCGTCCTGTGGGACCAAGGCTGGCCTCCTTCCCAGGGCTGCCAACCCCTTGTGTTTGCATCACAAGTTTCTCGGAGTGGGAAGGATTTATTCCCATTTAATTTGTTGTTTTTTTTTTTTCCTTACACCACAGCTGAGAATTCCCAATTGCAAAGGCTGATTTGAAAACTGTGATCCTTCAGGCACACCCCCAGCGAGCCAAAAAAAAGATCCAGTGTTCCTGATGGTGGCGAAAGCAGGCAGACAGGGAAAAATGCCCGTTTTCTTTTTAAGCCAGTCTCAAGAATTTGGCTGGCCTAAGCACCAAGCCCGAGTTGCTTCTGGTGCCCCATCATCAGCTTCCAGGAACAAATCCCAGTGCTGACCGGACCCCACAGAGGGAATGTCAGCACCAGCTGGCCAACAGTCCTTAGCCTCTGGAGATAGGTAGTCACTTCTCCACCAAAGCCGAGAGCGACTGAGAACCTTCCCAGGGAGCAAACTGCAGCATGCGCCCTCCTTCAGCAGGAGCCATTGCCAACTGCTCTCATGGGGCCACCAGCCAAGAGCTGGGATAATTGTATCAAAATTCATTAACTTAATTATTGTTTGTGTTCCCAAGTGGGTGTAGAGAGACTTCAGCGAGCAGAATAAGCGTGCCACGATAGGCAGTGCCTCCACACAGCCAGTGCCAGGACTTGCAAGGAGGCTCTGTTTCTTTCTTTGCCGTTTCTCCTACGTACACTCAAATTACAAACCTGGCAACCCCACGCTCAGCAAGCGCCTCGTTCCACGGACGGAGACTCCCATGCTCCAGAGGGGCTCGCAGGCCTCATGCGGGCTGATGCTTGTGAAGAAGCCCCCTCATTCCTACCCATCCTGGGGAAAAACAGTGGCAACGGTGGCCCCAGGCAAAGCCTGCCATAGGATGCTCTGCTCAGGATCCAGACCAGAGCCCTGCACACCATGCAGAGCAACCTCATGCAGTCTGGTGTCCTTCAGAGCATCATTGCACAAATGGCTCTGTAAAGGAGGAGCTGATGGCAATTTCCCCCCTCCTGCGGCTGCCTTCACTGGATTTCCCCACAACAGATGCTGGGTCCTTGCAGCCAGGCTGATTCCGATGAGCCTGACGAAAGCAGACTACATCCCACCTCTCATCTGACCCAGACCAAACATCCTCCAGATCCTCCACAGAGCAACCAAATACCCAAGCAGAAAGGAAGGACATGCTGGAAGGGTCCAACACAGTTTACCCGTGTGTGGTGAGGGTAGAACGGGCTAGTTTCATCTTTCTGGTCTGGTGGGGGAAATTTCAGGTGGACTTAACAGCTCTCAGCAGCACTTTGATCTGTTGAGTTGGACAGGAGCAGAATCAGAGTAGGGCTTAGCATGTCCAGCACACTTCTTCCCAGGCTAAGACTTAACCAGGACACAAAGTCAACATTCCCGTTATGTATCTGGGGAGCTTCCCTGCAAACCATTTGGGAAGCAGGACAGAAGAGATTCCTGAGATGTAGGAAACCAATGGAAGATAATTTTTCAGGTGGTACATCTTTGCTCAACTATCTAGAAGAAACACATTACCAGCCTTAATAATGGGTTGACAGCTGCTAACCATTGCTCAGCAGAGTCACTTGGAGAGAAAGGACCAGAAACACAAGAGGAGAGGTTGGATTTACACCTGGCACTCTGGTAATGTGGAGCGTTGTGCCTGCTCTCACCATCTTACTGCAGTCTCCCCATGTCAAAAACAGAGATAGTGTTCATAACTTGCCTCAGAGAAGTGTTGTAAGGGTTAACTCATTAATCTGGTCCATCCAAAATGGCACACGGAGCTTGAAGAGCATCTGTGCCTGATGCCAGCACCATTTACTGAATCACACCCAAACTCCTGGACCAGGACTCTAGGAAGCAACAGAAAAGACAGGGTGAGGTACCCCTGCCAGCCTACACCAACAGCGGCAGACCAGAGAGCAGCAGTCACATCACCGTTGGCCTGGGCTTCACGTGTCACTGATTGACTCAACTTTTAATTATGCCCCAATATCTCCACGTCTCCCAAAACACAAAGCTTCCAGCCAGGCAGTTCCTGCCAGCCGAAATTTCATAAAGAGCAGCGAGTGACTAAGACAGCCCAACCTTCGAGTCAGATGCTAACAGCTTTGGACAAGTGTGGGATTTTTACACCCCTATCTGCAGGAAAATCTGATGTTTAGTGCCCTGACTGTGAGCAGGTCACTCTTAAACCCCTGAACATCCCAGGCAAAAAAAAAAAAAAGAAAAAAAAAAAGAAAAAAAAGAGAAAGCGCCGGAGGGGAATTGTACTGGCTCTAATCCCTTCTGCCATTCTGCATATTCATGGAACATTGTCATAACACATCAGCGGGACAAAAGGTCTGTCGGCACCTCCTCCTCATTCCTTTGATAAACCACGAGACAAATGCTGAGTAAACACTTGGAATCCATTCACTGCACTATTCTCATCGGGATGAGAAAGGGCTCCTCTTTCTTGCAGGCCCAGAGCTGCTCAGCCTAATAAAGTACGGCCCACGGCCCGTGAAAAGAGAGGCCTATGGATGATGAAAACATGGATTATCTCATTTCACCCTCCTTGTATCAGACCCTGCTCACATTTTGAGTGCACTTGGTCTGACACGCAATTACACACACCAAAAAAGAGTAGCCAGGGGAAGGGGTGTTTAGCGAACGGGGGGGACGACTGTCCGTGAAATTTCACATATGGCCTTTTCCTGGTGGGAAAGTAATTTGTTTGTGCCCCAGCCACTGCCAGGAGTTCTCTCATCGATGTCAGCACTCCCTAAACGCTGCAGTTGGTGGGAGGACAGATAACACTTAAGATAGCGCTTTGCAGGTCACTTTAATGGCCTGAACCAAGCCGGCGCTGAGCCTCTGAAAGGTCGATGGGATGTTACTGAGCACCCCATAAACGGTTCCCTGGCCACACCACTGCCTCGCTGTTGGCTGCTTGGCAGCGGGCGTAGGCAAAGCCCCCATTCTCCTCGCACTTGCACCACTGTGAATCAAGAGTCCTGAGGTCAGCTGAGTGCCTGGAGGAGGAGGAGTGACTTCTCCACCCGTGGAGGGATCCAAGCATCTCGGTGGTTTGGGATCTCTGGCTGAAAAGCACACTGTGTGCCAAGTGGGTCGGGGCATGAGATCTCCTACGCTGGAGGTCAATGAGCTCCAGCATAGAGATGAAACCATCCAGTCCCTTTGGTCAGGCTTGGAGCCCACCAGAGCACAGAGCAGGCTGATGAGGCTGAGAGCAACACAGCTCCTTCAGCCTTTATTCATACCCCACAGACAGGCAGAGAGAACAGAAACACATTGTCAGATAACTAATAATCCCCAAAAAAATCAGCATAAAGGGCCTTCTTACCATTAGACGTTCAGTGACTTGACCAAGGTTACATGGGACATCAATCACTGAAGTCACCCTCAAGTGCTTTCCAACACCTACAGCAGTCCCCTCCGTTGCCCAACTTTGTGGAGGCTGAGCTGAAAACGCCTGCAATAAAACCAAAAAGACTTTAATAATCCCATACAGAGCAAGGAACCGGTTCATTTGAAAACAATAATCAGAAAGAAATATTTTCCATTTAAATACGATCCTTTACTTGGAAGAATATGAGCAGTTTTCAAAGTGAAAATTAATTTCAGAGATAGTACATGGGCAGCAAGCACACTTAATGCAATTGTACCCGTAACAGAAAACAAGACGCGGTTATGAATCGCTGTCAAGTGATTAACAAACAACAAATAGACTCCTCATTAACTAGAGTCCCTTCTCTTTTACATAAACGGCTCACAAACCTTCCCACTAACTGAGGGATGAGTGTGTTGGTTGTAAACAGTGTATTCAAAGTTTTTGCCTCTGGAAAATCCTGAAGTTCATCCTTCAGTTTCAAGCAAACCTGCAAAAAAACGTGAGCAGTCCTTTCTCGGTCTGGCACATTACTTGTGAGCATCGCTATGCAAATATTTGCATTTTCCAAGGTGTGTGTTACAAAACCTCCCAGAGGGCTCGGCACAGTCTCACAGCAGCCCCAGTCGCTCGTTGGGCTCAAGTAAAACCCACGCGAGCCCCCAGCCAAGCTGGCGATGCCGACTGTTTGTTTTCCCTGAGCGGGTGACTCCTCTCCCTAAGCAACCAAGATGCAAAAGCAAGTGTGAAACTTGCAGGGCTTCCAAGAGGCTGTTTTGCTGCCCAAAAGCAATTTTTGGGCTAAACCGTATTTGCACGTGTAACAGCCACATTTCCCTGCCCCAGGACGGGTGACAAGCAGGCTGCTGCCTGCCACCTACAAACACCTACATCCGACCTGCTCAGCAGTACAGCATAGCACTTCATTAAAATATTAGACTAACGCAGTGATTTCCTTCCTTAGATGATGCTTTTATTTCCCAGTTGCTGCATTATAAAAAAAAAAATAAATAAAAAATTCAGCAATGCTGTTAAGCCCAGATCCTCTGAGATTACTTAGGCACATAACTCCTATTCATGTCCAAATGATCTCAACCGTCTTGGATACAAGCCTCAGAGAGCTCATCGCTCGATATTTCTTGCAGACACAAGTCTCCATGCAGCTTCTCTGCCTGCTCAGCAGCGACTCCAGCCTGCAGAGCTTTGCGGCTCTGAATTCAAGCCCGTGGGATAAACATGGGTTTTGAGCACGCAAAGGTGCAGAGCCATCTCCCTTCTCTCCTTCAGCCACCACCAGCAGCCACTGGCACCAGACCCCTTTGACTCCCTTCTCCACCAGCTGGGACCCAGCTAGGGAACAGATCGGTATTGAAGGGGAGCAGGAACAACCCTCAGCCTGTTCTGGGCAGTTTTTCAGGGACTCTCCTACGTTTTGCACCAGGTCCCATGGCTCCTGCACCATTTGAATATGCAGGTAACTGCCCTGCAAAAAAAGTCACCTGGACTTTAAGTCCCAACGCAGGGCTTCTCCAAGGATGCTCAGTGCTTTGCAGTGTAGGAGGCTTCATATATCTCATTCCAGCCCGTTACTCTCTGGGGTTGCCACCGATACCCTCGAGAGATGCTGAGCCCTGGGGAAGGGTCAGAATCTGGCCCTGAAGATTGATGGGGCGTTTTTCCCATCGATTCCTGCAGAAACAGCTTTGGTACCTGTTGTGTCCTGTCAGCAGCACTCAGGTTAGAGCATCCAGCCTCAAATTGACAACGTTCCTCTCAAAACCCGATAAGTAATTGGGGGATCTGCTAATAGGGCTTGTCAAAATCAATTGGGGTTAAACACCTTTAGCTACAATAACAGTCATCTGACCCCAGGCTCCAGAAACCGCTGGGCTCAGAGGAACCCTGGGGGGTTATTCCTGGCTTCCCATCGCTTTGAGACAGATAAAAGAGCAGACGATGCAGAGCTGGGTAATCCGTTCAGCCTGTCCCAGCCATGCACTGAAGTGACAGCTCCCAGAGTTTCTGCAGAGCTGGCTCCTCCTGGGAATTGTGTGCAGAGGGGCCAATTTGTTCAACAAAACCTGGGCAACCAGAGTTTTCTTAAATTCAATTGCCTGAAGGAGAAGGCAAATAGCATTTAAGCGGAGGAAAGTGCATTAAAACCACATCTTTGATACAATGGCCGATACACCCCACGCTGCCAACGCCTGAAATGATAATATTTTTTTTCTTAAATAAATAGCTCAGCAGCAGGATCCCAGCCTCCCCCGGCACAGGCAGGCTTCACGCTGCAGCAGCCACATTTCCAGCCCTCCAGGCCAAACTGCTTCAATGCTTCCCCTCTTTGCTGGGCTCATTACCAAGGGTGGACCAGCTCAGGAGGGACCAACAGCAGCACCCACACTGTGCTGAGGATCCGCACATCCAGATGTACAGCACTTGCAGCTTATGTTTCCCACCAGCTCCCAGGAGGGAGGTACAGGAATACCAGTTAGCATGGGCATTCTTCCCAGGTCGGTACAAAGGGTTTTTCCTGCCCTTGGGACCTTACTGCCTTTAGAGACCCACCAGACCTTGACACAGAGGAAGGTAAAGCAGGATGGGTCAGGATGAGAAACAAACAGCCAGGATTTGGGACACTTGCGTAACCCGATGGGCCTCTTGCTCTTTCTCCTTTTGTGGGATGCACCACCTCCTCCTCCTCCTCCTCCTCCCTGGAAGCTTTTCATCTGTGCCTTCCTCCCTCCTCCACACAGACAGCGACTGTGACCACAGGGGTGTCAGGGACCTCAGGAGAGGATCTTTGGGTATACCAGGAGAGGCTGCTTGGGGACCCAAGCGCCTGAGCTAGACAGGAGCAACGCAAGGGAAAGGAACACAGCTCTCATGCTGTGCCCCAGCCAGGACACTCGCTGGCTGGCTGCTGGTTGTCTCTTTGCAGAGCAGCAGCTAACTTTATCCTTAAGCACAACGTGTGATATCTGAATGAAGTCAAGCCTGTAATGAGGTATTTCAAATTGTCCCATCTGGTCTCAAAATTTCTGTGGAAGTATGAAACAGTCAAAGAAAAGCATCCCTTGCCATACCTCCACAAATTGCAGAGAAGGCTGGTTTCAGGCTTCCCTCCCTGGAGATTTCAGCTTCTCCTACTTCTGCGAGGGTCCTAACAAGGCTGTCTTTCCCACACTGGTCGGGCATTTTACATATATGCACACTGAGGGCTGTTAGTTATCACAGAATCATAAAATATCCCAAGTAGGAAGGGACCCATAAGGACCATCAGTCCAACTCCTGGCTTCACACAGGACCAGCCCAATCAGAGCAGATGACTGAGTGTGTTGTCCAGACACTGCTCAAACTCAGCCAAGCTCGGTGTGGTGACCACCTCCCTGGGGAGCCTGTTCCAGGGCCCCACCACCCTCTGGGTGAAGAGTCTTTTCCTAATCTCCAACCTAATCCTCCCCTGTCACAGCTCCATGCCGTTCCCCTGGGTTCTATCGCTGGTCACCAGAGGGAGGAGATCAGCACCTGCCCCTCCACTCTCCCTCGTGAGTGAAGCTGTAGGCCACAATGAGGTCTCCCCTCAGTTATCAGCAAGCCAAAGAAAGAATGATAAAAAAAAAAAATCCCAAGGTCTCCCTGCATCCAGAATCATCTCCCTCAGAGCCCAGAGATGCTGCAAGAGGACGGCACCATCTACCCAGCACATGTGCACGCTGGTGTACATCAGAGGTTACAACCACCTGCATAGCAGATTAAATTATCCTGCTGAAATGACTTAGTTCCCCAGGTGACATCAGAGAGGATCAGGCTTCAGGCAGCATCCCTTGGGTGCTCCTGACTGCGTAGACAGGGCAAGCACTGGCTGCTGGCTGCCCCTTTCTGTCCATCCTCAGGGTGCAGGAGGAGGGCGGCTCTGGGACCTGGTCCTTTGGTTCTGAGTCCACACAAGGGAAGGAGAAGAACTGCTGGTCCGCAGCCCTCTCTGAGATGCTGCGGCAGGGGAAGGGGGGGCTCGATGGGTATGGGGAAAGGGGACATCAGCCACGCTGCTGCTTCAGACTGATGTTGGCTCACATGCGTCACATTTTATGGAATAAAACTGAATCCACCTGGCCCAACACACTGCTCCTGGTGCCAGCAGCAAGACTTCTCTACTGGGAGACCAACCTGCACCTTCACCTGGGCTCTGTTTTACCAAAACTCAAAAAATATTAAATGTGAAGGGAAATGCAGAGCAAGTTGAAGGACTGCACAGCTCCACTCGAAGGAGGCTCCAATTTCTAAAGAAAATCTAAACCAACTGTCATCAGCTGAGGGGCGCATTGTCCCTGGGAGCAGTGGCTGGTGCCACATAGGAGGGATTCAGTCTAAATTAACTCTCCCCCTAATACCTGAGCAAACACTTTCAGCTTGAGACTTAATATCCCTGGACATGTCTGCTGTCTCCCAGGTGAATCCCCAGATAAACAAGGTCAGCTCGGCTCTAATGCGGCTGTAAAAAGCTGTCAGTCAGCCCAGGACGTCTGGTTGCAAGGTCAAACCAGTTCTGAAGGTTGCTGGGGCCAAACCCGGCCTGTCACTCATTTTAAGTGCAGGAGGGTTTGTTTTCTCATTATGATGTCAGGTATCCCAAATTTAGGATTAGCTATCGGCCACCACAACACTGTTCTTTCAAAAAAAAAAAAAAAAAAACAAACACGTGCACACACATCCTGGGCCCCAAATGAATCTGTGTGCTGAGCCTGCCTGCAGCTGGGAGATGAAAAGAAACCTGCCCTTCAAGAAAAGAGAAAAGGGACATTTCCACACATCTTGTGACAGTTTCAGGTGCAAAAGCACAGAGCAACATCCTTCAGTTAAAATATACATTGAATTATACACCCACCAGAATAATCCACTGCTGAAACGCTTCTTTACCCAGCAGATGGGAAGCAAGGCATGTCACCCTCCATCTCAAGGGGGACATGTGAAAGCTGTCTCAGGCCAGCTGTGAGCTGCATGGGATGAATCCTTGGTGCCACGTGTGAAAAGAACACATCATCTTCCCCAAATCCCACCAGCTAAGCACGGGGACCAGTTCTCCTCTCTGCATCCTTTAACCTGGCTACACATCACTTGTGACCAGATGATGCTCTGGGAACGAGGACCAAACCAAACAACCTGCCAGAGTCCAGTCCAACCTTGGCTTGGTCCTCCCACTGCCCTTGGGATACCAGCAGCACATCACAGGGATAACATTCACAGTCTGGGGGATGAAAGGGAAAGCACAGATGTGGTCCTCAGGAAAAAGACCTCCACAGTGCTCCTCTAGCCACAACACTGTTTAAGGGGGGAGGAAGTCTGTCTGGGGTGAATACTGTGGAAACAAGTCCACAGGGAGAGATATATTAAAGTGCCTCTTAGAATAGCTCATCCCTCTTGGAAATGCACCAACCTCCACCATAAAACTCACTTGAGCTTTGCCTCCCACCAGCTTCTATGTTAACTGGCTTCAGCATTTCAGCTTCTGCTCTAAAAGCAGCACAAGTCAACCCATGGCCAGTTTCTCTCTTTCTGGAGGAACCAACATCATCCCTAAAAGCCTTCCTCCTCCTCCTCTCCATTGGTGTTCAGCCACAGCATTGCTCCTGACGATGCTTGGATGTGGTGTTTCTGCCAGTGCAGGGGGCTGGCAGGGCAGGGACCGAGGAGGGAGTGTTTCAGCCTGTATCTCAGGAGGGCAGGATGGGGAACAGGGAGCTGCCCTGGCCCCTCAGAAAGAAAAAGAAAAGACAAATAAGCTCCTCAGAGGAGGAATTGTCAGACTGTGCACAGAGGCAAACCTGAAGAGACTTGTGCCAGGAATCCCTTGAGTGAGACAGCCCGACGAGTGACAGCAGTAGCCACCCTCCCTTCCTCCATGGCAGGCGTTGCAGCGAGCTTGTGGCAGAGAGCAGGAGAGATGCGTTCATCTCAGCCCCTGGTGTCTCCACACACCACTGGAGGCTCCCTGTCCCAGTCTCCAACTTGTGTCATCATGCTCCAGCCATTTATGGAGACTAATGGACCAGGTGGACTTTGCTATGATACCTCAAAGAGGTGCATCAGCCTCTGCCCCTGCCACTAAGCAGATTCCCAGAGAGACCCCAGCCAGTGTCCCCAGGACAGCAGAGAGAGCAGGCAACCATTGCCTCTTTGGGGCACACACCTTTGCTCTCCAAGGTCTCCGAAAGACCTTCTTCACCTGCAGTGCATCTCCAGATTTTGCTGGTAAGTGGCTATTTCAATGTGTACGTGATTGAGTAAAGCCAGTCACAGCCACTGGGATGATTTCTGGGGAGAGATCATCTGAATGGCTGAATATTCGTGTATAACTATACGAAGCCTTGGCTACCAAGGCAAAAGCAGATTAAGGAATTCCCGTCCTTGATGGCTGCAGCTCCATGCTGCAGTTCACTGCTGCACCTCTGTAATGGGTTAGTTTTTAACCCAGACCATTTGATTATCCAGCTAACCGCTCGGCCTCATAAAACAGTTACAACTGCACAGCACAGGGGATGGGGAACTGTGGCATAGCTGGGAGAGCAGCCGCGGCCAGGAAAAGCCTGTTTTCAGCCAAAGTTAGTGAATCATCTATGACTTAAATGAAATTGAGTTGACACCATCTGCTGCCCATCCTGGAGCAAACTTGCAAAGTGATATCTCATGGTAAAAGAAACCTCCAGAAAGCAAATAGAGAACAAAACCCTGCAGTATGCCAAAAGGTGACCATCCATCACCTGCAGGGCTACAGTATATCCCCAGAAAGCTTCTCCTCGCTCCTGTCCATCACAGGAACATCTCACAGCCAGTTAACAATATCCAAAATTGTCATCTTTGTTCTTTCAATTTTCCATGCCCATTAATAGTTTCAAAACAAAGAAATGAGGCACTGTCCTTAAACATCCCCAATATGTCAAGTTCAACCTCATTTCAACATCCCTAGAACTGTGCTTTTTTCAACAATTAAACCATTAATCTTTTTTCAGATCCACTCAGGACCATATCTAGATACAATATTTATCTTCCTGATCTCAAAGCCAAGGAGAAAATAGGCATTTCTTTCTTCTGCTCCTACAAGAAAATACTGTCACAACCTTCACTGCCACTTCCAACCCAGGCTATCAATGTGTTCAGGCATTAGGCTTTCCTCACTTCCCAACTCAGCCTCAAACATCTGATTCTCAGTTTCATTCCATTACGGTTTCAACATCCAAACAACAACAAAAAACAACCCATAACCCAGACACCTAATCAAAAATCCACTTCTTATAAAGGCCTGTGAGAAATTCTCTCCCAGGCTGCCCCAGAGAGGTTTCAGGAGCTGCTGTCACCAGCTCTTTGCTCTGCTGGATATTGCTGCATCCACTGAAGAAGGAGAATGATCCACCCAGCCACTCGCTCCATAGCCTAACTCATCAGCACTTGACCATGAGAGCCCTTAGTCATTCCTACAGCAGCTTACATGTAGGTGCCGCTTCATCTTCTTCTCTCCTCACCTCTCCAGTCTTCATGAGTTTCAGCTGAATCAAGATGTACTCTCCAGCAAAGGCACTGGAGCTAGTCCTGATCCAGGGCAGTGGTAGAGAAGCTCTGGCCAAATATCAGTTCTCTTCCCTTTCCCAAAAGATGTAATTCCCCGCTCTGGAGCATAGCATGATGGATGTTTTCACCACCATCAACAAACCCAACACAAGACGCAGCACAGATGCTCTCACAGTTTACAAAGCATGTTCCTCCCCTCTCTTCCTGCCTTGCCTGCTTCAATTCAGAGATGGCCAACAACTATTAAACACATCAATGTAAATGCTAGTAGATTGCTTCTAATAGGAAACAAAAATGTTTTGAGCAAAGCTAATTGCCGGGAAATAAGGTCGTTCCAATATTTCAGTGGGGGGTTATAAATCCCTTGGTTCCTGCCTCCTTCCAGCGTTAAGGCTTTACAGATGTTGCTGTCAGAAGGAGAAGAATGATTTCAGATGCTTCTTTCCACTTTACATTAAAAAAAAAAGACATAAATGCATGCAGCAAATTGCTGGGCAAGTCTTCTTTCTACAAGAAAAACACAGAAATCGCAACAAAAAAAAAAATCAAAAATCCGCATCGGGACCCTTAAAACCTGATAATGGTACAAAATACTCAACACACGGACAAGTGGCAAACCTTCACATGTAATGCAACACGTTGAATGCCAGTTGCACTGACTGCCAAAATGCTTCTTCCAGTCCTTCACTTCTTTTTACCCTTCTCAGCCACCAAGTGTTCACTGTACATGGAGGGACCCTCTAGCCCCACACAGAGATCAGGAACCAGCACAGTCCTTCCTGGACTGGAAGAAGAAGAGTAGAAGGGGCTGAGCCACCATGGAGGAGACAGCTGTTCTGTGCAAAAGCTAGACCTAGACACAAATCCAAGAGTTAAGAGGGTGGGGAGAGGGAAGAAAGCCTCTATTAAGTACAAGAGGACAGCTAGTGAAGAGAGTTAGACCTGGTAGCTGCCTCTAAGGTGGCTGGACAAGGAAGTTAACTATTTGCAAGGGAAACGTCCATCAGCGAAGGGGCTGGCTCAGCTCCTTTCCCCTTACACACAAACACTGAGGAACTCTTGGGAGCCCTCAGACATGCCTAGGATTGGGGTGAAGCACAGACACCACCACCCCCAGTCCCGTACTGACACCCCATGGTATATGCTGTACACGGGCACACAGTGCGCTCTCTTCAGAAACCATTCCTCAAGCAACAAAATATCGTTTTTTAAAAAAATGAGAGCAAAATAAAGCACTTAGCTGCACAAACAATTCTCTCCCTGGGAAAACAGAGGAGCACAGAGAGCACCAAAGGTAGACCATTGCAGACCAGAGGTTAGTCCCTGCAGGAAGGTGCCCATCGAGTTTCTCATCATTGTATGAATTGGGATAATATAGGCACTAAACAGGAGGACCATGCTATGGTTACTGCTTACTCCTCAGCCCAGCTGGTCCCCATGCTGTCAGCAGCGTCTGCACCCAGCATCTGAACCAGGCACCGGTCAAACAAGGACTTGAGTGGCCTTCAGATTCCCATGTCCAACATTTCCACCACAAAAGCCAAGGTAGCTCAAATCATGATGGGAACACGTACACAAAAGCATACCAATTTGGTCAGCTTTAACTCGATGAGCTGGTTTAACATTCATGGCTGTCACTGTAATGCTTTACAGCATGTTAACATGGCTTTTTTTTTTTTCAGCAAAGCATGATCCATTCATTCTCCTTCAACTCTGCTTACCCTTGATGCCATCTGAAGGAGGGGAGGGCTCTGCTTCCCCCATGCCCACCACCCCCAGTGTCCTCCTTGGGGCTCAGCAGCATCCCTCCCAAGGCACCAGGCTCGCTCCAAACACACCTGACACAAGCCAAGGAACCAGGACCTCTCACAAGAGGCATTTGAGCTGCTCTGTTTTTCCAGTCCAGCAGAAGCTGTGCCTCTCCCGCTGAGAAGCCTGGAGCCAGCTCTGAAGATGAAGGTCTGTTCCAGATTGACACTATTTTTCCTCAAGCTCAGAGATCACTGCTGAGCTGTCTCTCATCCTGCTTTTGGCACCTTCTTGCGTTTTAAACTGCAGTCATACCCCTAAACCCACACCACATCCAGGCAAGAGAGCAGCTCCACTCCTCTTACATTCCCAGGACAGCACTATGACTTTTCTAACCATGGTGGGGTTACACTTTGGATCTGATTTCCACAAAGCCCAAGTGGCATCCCTAAAAAAAAAAAATCAAGTCAGAAATAACCCACTAGGACAAAACAGCTGAAGTCCAACATCTCTCATATTCAAGTAGAGGGACTCATGTCTCAGAAAACAGACAACCACCACGTATGAAGACGCAGGTACATGTCCATCTTAAATCTCTTGATTCTCACATGTCACTAAATCTCTGCAAGGAGAGGGCTGTACAGGGCCATACTCATGCAGCCCATGTGGCTGTCCTCCTTGTTTCCCCACCACTTGGGCTATTCTGCAAGACCCATCGGCAGGACTTATATTTAGATCAGCTGGACCTGGGACTGATATCTGGCATTTGAAAAGATAAATACATTGGGATGGTCCATTTCAGGATCAGCCTGTTAAATTGCAGAGGCCAGCATGGCATCTGCAGGCATCCCTTCATGGCAGGTCAGCACCTCCCAGGCCATGGGTTCAGAGACCCACTGGGAAGGACAAGTTCCACCACCTCCACATGGTGAATCACACCAGCTCCTTGCAGGAGGGGTAGTGTGGGTGCCAGGTGCGCACCCTAGGTGCCCGTTTTGGGAAGGCTTCTCCACCCCAGCTATAAATACCAGTCCCGACCGCACGTTCCCCAGCGGCTCACTGCGTTCTTCCAGCAGATGTGCCAAGACAAGCCGACGTGAGGCTCCGTAATCGGCAGTTTGTTGGTCTCCCAGGGCCAGTGAAAGCCCAGATTAGACTTTACAGCTGACTCGAGTGCACAAGCAACCAAGCTCTGTTAGGGCCACAAGCAACTGTAGAATGATTTAGGAGATGGGCCCTCAAAGCTGCCAATTATTTATCTAGTTGATGACTCAGACAAGCAGTTTCACTGTCCAAACCTTAGGGGAGAACATGTGGAATTAATCAAGCTGCACTGAAAAAAAAAAATAAAAATGATCAAGTTAATATAAAATAAATTGAACAACGCATACAATATGCAAACCTGATTTTTCCTTCCAAATAGGCACTGTATCTAAGTGAGATGCTTTTTGTTGCTTATTTATTATTCTTTTGCTTTTAAAGGGCAACACATGGCAGTAGAAGTCATTTCTGCAAGCACAACAAAACATCTCTGCACAAAGAAAGGCAATGCCTGTTTATTCAGCAGGTCCCTTCTATTCATGACGTTGCCATCTGAAAATAAGAATGTCACTGAAAAAAAATAATCAATGCATTTTTGTGACTACCTTAGGAATGCACCTATTTCATTGTTAAACCGATCAATACGAACAAGGTTTCACTCCAATAGGTCCTGTGAGTTTGTTGCCTGTTAAGAAAGAGGCAAGATGCTTTGGTAGTTTAACGTTGGCTGGGAGATTTGGGGTCCTGTATCTTTCATGTCTCAGAACCCTGGGGAAAGTCACTTCAGGCATCAACTCACCAGGAGCTGGATGCCTGACTCCCAGAGGTGCACATTTTGGGATCTTTGGGGATTTTAGACCACCCCAGCACAGAGTGATGTCCGGAGCCCTCGCTCTCACCCAGCCAGAATCCAGGCTGCGTTAATCTCTAGTTTCAAAGGTGTGCATACAGATAAAACCCAAGAATTTTCTGAAAAATTACAGATTTTGCTGAAATTTCATGCTTGGCGAGGGAGACTCAACTACCAACCGCGTTAAAACCACGTGCTTAGAAACAGATCTGAAAACTGCAGCATCAGAGAGGACATCGGTAAACTTGAGTCAGCTTAAACCAGACTCAGCCAAGCCAGTGCTCAGCCTCACGCCAGCTCTCCTCCAACCCCTCACATCCCTCTCCAGCACCGGTGAAGCACATCCCCTCTCCCACCAGGCACCACTCCTCCTTGGGACCCCAGGGCTTGACTCTGAGCCAGAGGCTTCTGCTTGCCTGCCTGTTTCACAGCTTCCTCCTTGACACATGGCCTCCCAGATAACATCAGGCCAAGGCAATTATGTCCCCCCAGGGCCGGCAAACCAGATTTTCTGAATGACCTGCTCAGGTCACCTCTCATCAGCCTCATGCACCAGTTGGTGCCAGGGCTCTTCCTCTACGCAAGTCATCAGGTATTGTCCTGGAGCCAGACTGTTCCTCCCTCTTTGTGTTCACTGAAAGACTGGCCACATCATTGCTGGAGCCATTTATTTTGTGCATGCTCCAGCAAGTCACGTCCTCACCCCAACATCAGGTCACTCTGAAACTTGCCTTTTCGCTGTACCCTTCCTACTTGCCTTTTCTTCACCACCACCACCCTTTGATTGACTTGCTTAAAGATGTCCCCATCAAGTACGCTGCAGTCTAGGACCAAAAAGGGGAAAGTACCTCCTGTGAAAGCTTATGCCATCCCTGGCAGAGGGGTCACGTCTCACCTGAAATATGTCTCCCCATCAGACCAGCCCGATTCTCTCCAGCCAGGCTCAAGCACTGAAGATCCCACTGCTGTCTATCCTCAACATCTTGCTGGCAGCTGCCGGTGGATTTATGTTACTGACGATGGGTATTTCAAGCAGTTTCACAGCTGTGTTCTCTGTTTCAGAGAGCAGCAAGAGACCGATTTCCACCTGCCTCACGCTCATCCAGCCCACAGCCATATTCTCAACTGGGAGGCAAGGGGTGACCTTGCCTGCAGAGCAAGGGGGACCTGCAGCCATCCTGGGTGCCCATCATTCCTCCCCTCCCAACCAACAGGTGCCCATTTTAAGAGACCACAATGGCCTCAACAACAGGTCTCTTCACAGACCTGCAAGTCCTGCCATCTCCCCCACCTTCACGAAAATAAACCTTTCTCTGGGAACGCACCTTCACCCAAGTCACAAGGCAGAGGAGACCAGGCAACTACTAAAGAGTGAGTGAGAGCACACCCTAAACCAGAGCAACCACCTCACACAGCATCCCAGAGACTTTTCCTTTTTATTAGAGAGGCAACTGGCGTTCAGGCTGACTTAAAAGATTGAGCGTCATGATGACAGCTCCCATTTCAGGGGAAAAAAACAGAGGGAGAGGGGATTTGGATTCAAACTAAACCCTTGTGGCAGGTACCCGTCAACACACACCCCAAGGTCACACGTGGGAGGCAGCTCCTTTGAAAAAAACAGGACAGCCTGAGGCTTTGTTTACCTTCAGAAAGGCTTTTTCACTCTGCTGGAGGTGGCTTCACTCCTGGAGGCCCTATGGTAGTGTCACCCCTAAAGGAACATGTTTTGGGGACCACCAGTGTCTAGTTGTGCAGGTGGGGGGGGAATCCAGGTGTGCAGAGCCCAGACAGGGGTCCCACATTGCCATGGATGCCTACCTGATGGACCCATCCCCCAGATGGGCTCTCATCCCTACAACACACAGCCCAGTACTGCCACCCCCCACACCCCCGGTGTCCTGTCCCCCATGCACATGTCCTACAGGGGGGTTGGGCTGAACCAGCCTCTCCTCCCACAGCTGCCAGCAGCAGCGCAACCCCTCCTTCCCAACTCCATGTACCCATGCACACCCAATTTTAAAGACGTAAATAGCTCGCTTCCTCTGCTCACACCATCACGTGTTTAAAAGCACCAAAGATGAAGCCTGGGATTGTGAGTTTGCTGGGGAACAGAAGCTCTGTCCCCACGGCTGGGCACAGCAGCAGCAGAGCAGGGGTCAACAGGTCCACAGCAGCTGCTCAGCACTGTGGCAGGCAGCTCTTATTTCTGTCTCACCTCTCAGGTGTTCAAAACACCTTTTTGAGACAGAAAGGCCACAACAGCATCACCCGGACATGAGACAGAGAACAGGGCGCTGCGGGCAGGGGACAATACAGGGTCATGGTCTTTCTGTCTCACCTCCATCACGTGCGCCACAGCCCTGCAGCTCACTTGCCTGTTACCTAGAGCTTGCTCTGACTTAAAAAGCAAGCCAAAAAAGACCAGACCAGATAGTCTGGCTCCTCAGCAGGACACATGCTGACATGCAGGCAGGGCTTCTCACCAGCCTGCTAAACCCGGGCAGCTCTTCCAGCAAACGAGGTTCAGTGTCTGGCAACTCATTTAACCTTTAGTATTTCTCTTTCACCTCTCACCCTTTGCTCGCTTTCTCAGGTTAAGTTTAGTTAGCAATGCTTCCTTAAGGCTTGTGATACTGGACTAAGAGGGACTTGGGTAGGACTTTTTTTTTTTTGTTTCCTTTAAATGAAGCTCCAAGAGATGATACAGAAATCTGAGTCTGCCTTAAAAAGGAAAAAAACAACTTTCCTATTCCTTGTGGTTACGGGACAGAAACAAACAAACCAAAAAAATGGAAATCAGAAAGCAAAGAAAAAAAAAAAATAGAAGCTTCAGATGATTCCTAACCAAATTTCATGCTCTCTGAGTGCCTGGCAGGCTTTCCAGTCACGCAGGCTTTGGGGCACCAAAGTCCCCTTGAACAACATCAAACTCCCCAGTAATTTAGGAGCTTTAGGACTTCTACTGGTGGGGAAAAGGGACAGACAGCACAGCGAAGCCCTGCAGCTGATGGAGAGCTCTGCCCAAGGCATCCCCAGGTTTTGCGCTCCAGTCCCCTCTCTGGCTCCAGCAGCACCCGATGTAAATAAAACAAGGAAGCTACTCAGCCCGGTGTCCTTGGCACTGCCCAAAAGCACCCCCAGCACCCCTCACACAGCCCAGCCCCACTCAGACAGTCCAAAGGAGGTGGCAGCTTTACCCCCGATAATAACTAAACCCAGAGCTCTCACCTCTGCACCTTCCCTGGATCCTAAAGCAGGGGTTGCAGGATCAGCACTTCCCAACCTGGGCTCCAGTTTGCAACTCTGCACTAACTTCTGGGGACCAGCAGGAGCCCAGTTAGCAAGTGCCTGCCCTCACCCAGCTGGGCTGGGTTCAAGTTCTCTACCAATTAGACCAATTAGTAGCACATCAGGGTTACTCTTCGTTGTACCAAGGATGGTCACATGTGGGTTTTTGCCAATGACCTCACCCATTTCTGTGCCCCTTCAGCATCTCCTTGGCTGTTTGGGGGGACTCTTGTCTCCCCACTTTTGTCCATTTCCTTCAGAGTTCGTATTTTTATGGAACTGTGCAGTTCAGAGGGGACAGCAGGGTAGATAAGGCAGGAGTTAATTAATTGCTCATGATGGAAGAATTACAACCAAGCTAATTAAGGCTCTTCATATGCCTCCTGTCTACTGTTGTTAGCTGCTGTGGTGACCCTGTGCCTACTCAGACAGCAGAAACCTCCCTGATCTCCCAAACTGACTCAAACTCTCCCTTCTCCAGAGTAATCCCTAACATGGTGTCATTTAATGGATGGCTCCTTTTTCACTAATTTTCAAAATTAAGATTATCACCTCTTATTATTGTCATTTGTGCCTTATCATTTTAATTGACTGACGTTGTTCTCAACTTTTAAAAGCAAATGTCATCTGAAGCATAATTGTCCAGTCTTTTACTCTGCAGTGGAGATGGACTTTTATTCTGCAGCTTGGATGTGACTGCTGAAAGATGTCATATCCCTCAAGGGGGACCGGATTCAGAACTGGTTTTTGTTCTCAGACTGTGCCCACCACTGTGTTAGCTTGCTCTTGAGGCACTTCTCTTCCAGCATGAGCAGGTGCCCCAAAAAGATTGCACAGATGAATTTCCCTGAAAAAACAAACCTCCTCTAAATACTTTTGAACACAGCAAAACTTGTTTAACATCCTGACCTAAACACTTGGAATAATTTTGGAGGTAAATGACTCTTGACCCATTGAACTGATGCAGTGAAGTTCTCCTAAAGCACAGTAAGTCTGTCCTTCCTGAGGGACCTAATGCTGCTCTTTCTCAGAGCCTGTCCAGCACCGAGGCTTTGCAGGCAGAAAAACAAGCCGTTAAACCACAAGCCAAGTCACCTCTTGCCCCTTCTTCCAATGTCTTCACTGCCTGCAAGACACCATCCCTTTTTGCTCAGACTTGGCCCTACAAGTCCCCACTACTGAGTCTTCAGAGGGGACTGCTGCCAGCACTGGTCCTGCTCATGCTCCACACTTAGGGTTACTGGCCATGCCCCAGCACAAGGCTTTGTTAGCATAACCTTGACAGCACCTCTGGGCTCCTCTTCTCTGCCCTCCACCAGCCAAGATGCCAACTCCACCCTGCCTCTTCCCGTTCCCCTACTCTGAGTCTTTTAGGGAAGCGTGGGGCTGCCGTTGCTGAAGGATGACCAGGTAGTATCTGCACAGTTGTGGCTGAAGGAGTAAACTAGACCATGCTTTTCCACCAGAGTCCTTTGGAAGGAGTAATAGGATGGAAGGGCAACCAGGAGATTTTGCCAAAAAACATCAGTCAACAGACAAAACAGTTGAGGGTTTTGACTGTGTACTTACAGTCGTTTCCCACCAAAATTCCTCTGTGAAAGGGAATTGGGTGCTGACCACTCAGCTGTTCCCAGCAGCCTCACTTTTAGTGCGCTCTCTGCCAGCCCAGGAGGATTCTCACTTCTGAGGCACCCTGGGCTGGAAGGACACCAGGAATTCTTCTCTGCCGTGGTACCAGGTTTGTGACTCCTTCGCTAATGGAAAGCTCTCACCCAAGCCCATCGAAGAAAGTTGTCTAGTTGGCTCAGGGTGGGAATGACAAACCTATCACGAACGTAGTGGCACAGAACAGGCACAATAATTAAGTTGGCCCCATCTATTCTCATTAGATGCAGTTAAATTAACTGACAATAAACGCACGTTTGCTGTTGCCAAGTCACCAACATTAGAGACCTCAGTGCAACAAAAAATCCATCCAGAAATATCTGTTTCTTTGTAGTTTGTTTTTTTTAAGTTACATCATTAAAAAAACAAACAAACATGGGGTTTTTTGGGGGGGAAACTTAGGTCTTGAGATACACGGGGAACACCGCAGAGCCGACGGATGACACGTTGAAGCTGCATCCTCCCCTCCGCGAGCCTTGCACCCCTCCTCGTGGTGGGTCGCAGCAACTGCCGTGTGAGCAAAACCCTCTCGCCGGGCTTTGCCTGCCGAGAAGAGCCCAGCCGACCGCCCGAGACACGCTTCCAGCTCCGGCACCGAGCATCGCCTTCTCCGGACTGCGAACGTCTCCGAGGCAGAGATATAACACCTCTCCCTCCCACTGGACGGCAGCTATAGGCATCTGTTCCAGGCAGAACTAAACTGGAGGGTGTAGATGTGTGTGACACACTGGAACAGCTAAACTACCCAATCTCAACATTTGTTTAAAGGTTACTTTTGGGTGAAAGCCGGTTAGGGAATAACTAACAGATGCTGAAGGCACCCACTATGTATTTTTGCAATTAGCAGAAAATCTCAGTACTTTTCTTAAAGAACATACATAATTTTGTGGGATGTTTATTGCTGGAAGAAGTCTGCTCCCGCTGGCAAGAACAGCATCCAAGAGCCCAGGGAAGCTTCACGAGAAGTCACACATGGTGAGCCAAACGCAAAGCTTGCTTCAGGAACAGCACTTAAGATCCCAAGTTCTCTGTCGCGAGGAAGCGGTCAAATGCGCTTTCTTTCCGCAGAGAATTTTAAATTAGAAAGAACATGGTAAAATTATCCCTGTTTCTATTTTCCATTGACATTTTGATTACCCAGCGAGAACGTGGCTGCTGATTATACTTTCGTTTGAAAAATGCATCCAGAATGTTTCATGCCATTGTTGTCTTCTACGCCCAAGGGCTTCTCCCTTGGTCCGGCTACCACCTCTCCTCTTGGGATAGGGAGATACTACTGTACCTTGGGAAACCTTGTCCATGCAGGATGCCTGGCCTGGAAAGGGAAGTAAGGAAGCCACTAGAGAGCATCTCCCTCTCACAGAAGTTTGTGTGTGCAGAGTATGAGGTGGGGCAGCAGCTTAACTGCGGACCATGCCAGTCCCTGAAATAAAGACACTGGTGATTTCCATCATACTTAACCAAAACCACAGGAGGTATTCAGACAAGGACAAAAGTATGTGTGTTAGAACATGACATGGACCTCAGAATACTTGGTAACCACAGCTGGGGCCTTCAGCTGATTATGGTTTAGAAGACAACAGTGGAAGTGGCTTCCTTACTTGCACTTCCCTTTCCAGGCCAGGCATCCTGCATGAACAAGGTTTCCCAAGGTACAGAGATAACGCTCTGCTCAGTCAGGAAAGAGAACCACCACATACTACATCCTCCATATACCTTGATAGATCCTGGTAGTTCCTGATGATCTTCACAATAGATAAGGCTTCACTCCAAAACTTGATCCAGTTGAGAAGCTATCCAAAAAATCTCTTTTCACATCTCGTGGCACTAAATAAAAGCACGTGCTGAGCATAAAAATTTAGCTTTGTGCCAGCACAGCTGCTGTACAAGATACCATTTCCACGTACCATCCATATCGTTACGCTTCGGTAGTCGCGCAGCAATCCAGCAACCTTTGCCATTTCTTACCACAAAGCGACTTCATTGTGCTAAAAAGCCCTCCAGAATAAAGCAGATAATATCTTCTGGAACGGCACCATGTATTTTCCAAGAGTTGTCTCGCTGCAGCAGCTATTACAAGAAACTAAACCAAACCCTCCTATTTGTAAATTAGAAAGAAAAAGCCCAACTCGAACTGGTATTTGGTTTAGGACTGAATGGCTCGTGCAGTGCTTAAGAAGCATTTTAGACAAAAGCAAGTGTTCTGCCAAACATTTGAGGGGGAAGAGAAAATTTCTGCTTTGCTGTCTGAATGCAGCTATAAACCGGGAAGACAAAATAGCCTGGCATTGCTGCCCACAGCGAAATAAGCTGTGCATCTAGTTCTTCATAAGCATGGCTCATTTTGTCTTCATCCTGCTCAGTTTAGGTTCTACAGCTATACCCTGAAGACAAATTCCTGCCTCAACAACCCCTGGAGTTCAAGGTGGCAGAAACCATGAGGGGAGATGGGCACTTTCTAGGCAGGGATTGCTTTTGTATGAATTTCTATCCAGCATAATCATGAAATAGCTAAACCAAACACAAGCATCGCTGCTGCGCGGAGCAGACATGTATCGAACGCTGAAGCCTGACTGGCAAAGCAGAATTGAGCGAGCTTCTTTAGGCATCTTTCCTCTCCCTCCTCGGTCATCTCACTTGCTGCCATCAAAGCAAAGCAGGTCATTGCTGGTTTAACATCTAGTGATTAAAGAGGGTTTTCTTTCATGCAGCTGCTGCTAAGCATTGGGCTGAGGCAGGACAGACACATCTCATATAGGAGAAAAGAGCAGAGGTACTACAGATTTTCTACAGTTGAAAAAGAAAAAAGCTTTGTGTCAGTTTTGTAACAGATTATGGACCAAGCTCATTGGCAGAACCAGGAGTAGGTTCTGCTTGCTCCAGCTGAAGGTACAGAAAGATTCTGTTTCTTTTGTGAGGCACATAGAGATTGGTAAGAGCATCCCCTTCCCCATCCCAAAGAGCATCCATCTGCAATTCAGAAAGGTAAGGAAAAGACATTAGAAGGTTGAAATACATCAGTTGAGCAGCTTAGGAGACTCAGTAAAGCTGCCTATTGTTACCAACAGAAATACTCCACAGCCGCAGGGTGAAAACCACCGTCTTAAACTAAGCAATCCATGAAAAACAGCAGAGAGCAGCAAGATTAAATTCATCTATGCCCCCTATCTCCAGTGGAAGATTTATAGAGGTCTACAGATCAAAAGAGTCTGAGAACTGCTGCTGTAGGAAACCATGAGTCTTAATATTTTTGTTACTGTCTGCTTTGTTACCTGATTAGCTGAATCCTCTTTGCATCCTCTTGCAGTTTTCATTATTAGCTGTTAACCCTGGGATTTTTGGACTATGGCAAGCGCACAGCCCCGGGTGCCAGTCTCCAACTCCTGCTGCATCGTGTCTTGAGAAAATAACCTGATCTGGCCAAGGGGCCAAGGCCCCCCCCCCCAGCAGGCAGCCAGCTGAGTAGTTGCAGATCACAGCTTCCAGAGACATCTGTATCGCAACAGGGACCAAACTGCTCTTGAACTTCAAACTAAGCAGAAAAGTAATCCCTTAAACTGCAACTTCCCTAAATGCTGGCAGCTAGAAACTGCAACCGGTAACAACAGTTGGCAGCTCCAGTCTGAACTGAGGGTTTTTTCCATTTAACTTTCCCGTTCTCCCCAGTTCAGGCTGGGCAGCGGCACACAGACGCCCCCACTGTTATAAGACACAGCATTTTGCACAAGACCTTGGAACTCCCTCATGAGCCATCTCTTCTTATTAAGGACAAATGTTGCGAGTGGGGAGTATCTTCCACCGAAACAACCCTCAGCTGTGTGCTCATGGTCTTCTCCACAAGAGCATCTCCTCCACCTGCCCCCACTCCACCAAATTGGCACCTTTTTGGTCTCCCACTTGTGGGAGGGGGAAGCTTGCTCTGGGGCAAGCTACAGAGCCTTCCCCACCGTTCAGTCCCCGAGGAGATGTTACAGCCTCTGGGTGAGGTTTCAGCAAAACGGTTTGGTCTTGTAGCAGGAAGATACCTGCCACTGCTGGAAAATCCCATTTGTCTCATCCCTTTCAGACCAGCTCTGCAAACCCTTCCAGAGTAAGGTTTCAAGTTCAACATGTTGTTTACTGGAAACCGACATGTGAATAAACAACCCATTTTGTGACCAACCTTTACGCAAACTGTGAAGACTTAGGTTAAAATAAGCCTGGCAACCTCTCAGTTTCTTTTATAACGAATATTATGTTGTGCCCATCTCATTTAAGAGCCCAGTCCCCAGTACAGCACGTCAACACGTGCTGGAGCGTGGCAGAATGGCGTCCAAGAAATCAGCCGGTAATTGAGCAAGGAAGCATGAGAAATCAAGAGAAAAAAAAGCATCTCCAACAGCAGCTGCACAATAGGTTTGTGTTTCCCAGTCCGCTTCCCAAATCCCCTTTCTTTCGCAGATGTGCCAAGTGAATTATCACTGCACAACTACACAAATAATTTGACAAACCTACGCAATCAAGAACAGGTACCAATTCCACGGGCATCTGCCTGCTCTTACCCTGTGCCTATCAGGGTCTTCAGGACTTCAGTTTTGCTGGTGAAAGCTGAACTTTCATACACGTACCTGTGTGCAAGCGGGCTCGCAAAATATATAACACTAATGAATACACACTTTAGATGAAAAACACCCCTTGTGAGGGATAACTGTAAGCCAAACACTCTTATCAAGCCACAGAACAAAGTTTATTGGATCTTCTCAAACTTTGTACAGTTTTGCTGCTAAACGGACACAACACATTGGCATATTGCCTTTAATCTTTATTTCAATCTAAGTCCAACTTGAAAGAATTGGTAACACATTTAATGGTATCTTCAATAAATAAACTGACAAAAAAAGAAATCTAGTCTTTGCACAGACACATTACAACCCACTCCAAATTCAATATTGCCAAAACATTGGGTTTTTTTCTAAAAACCTGCTCCAAAGGTTTTTTGTTTGTTTGTTTAAGCACTTAAATACATAGAAAAGTATACAATGAGAGAAAACAGATACTCTATTCTGAACAGAACTTGTGAAAACTAGTAACTTCAAAACAAAAGATAATTAAATGTCTTCAGTTAAAGAATCCTGTTTGAAGTCTTTTTGGAAAAACCCTGATTCTAACCTTCATATCAAAACACATAGTTTCGCTGGATCCTATCCTATGTCAGCACACTTATTCAATAAGAATTAAATTCCATGATTTTTTTTCTTTTTTTCTTTTTTTTTTTTTTTTAAGGGGAAACTCATGAAGCAAAAGCATTAGCCTCCCACACTCACAAAAGCAGCCATGGTCCATATATTCCGCAGTAGTAAACAGCTATTTGTGCTCAGTCCGTTGTTTGAGCTCCTACCATACTGGAAAAGATACTCTAGTTTAGCCTTTGTTTCTGTGCCCAGCTCTTCCCCAGTCCGGCAGGCTCAAGAACCTCAGTGAGATGAGAATGCATGCAAATACAAATCTGCCCGCACAGATCAGATTGCAGGATGAGGACCAGCAAGTCTGATTCTAATTAGAAGCTAGGCTTAATTTAAAGCTTTTCCTAAATAGAGAAAGTCATCAATAAAGAAAAGCTGAACTCCAAGATTTTCAAACTGCAAGTCCCTGTAATTTGCAGCATCTGTTAGCGTATCACAAACCAATTACAGTGTCAGTTAATGTAGGAAGAACCACTCTATTGCTAAAATCAGTTAAAACACTCATCTCCGAGCCTTCCAGGGCTTCTTCAGTGAAAGCTTAGGGCATGCAAGGAATGCGCGCTCGGGCCCCCGCAGACCTACGCAAACTAGTTTTATAGGGGAGAGAAAAGGTTACTTTAAACAAAAGGCAGCATTACACCACATCTGTGCAAACATTTAAAACAGTTTGTTTCAACTAGTTATCTGCTTATCCCAACTACTGCTGCTGACTGTACTCGGCTAATTCAAGAGAACGTGATGAAGCAAGACCCAATTTGTTTAAGGGAATGAAACTTTTTTCTGCAGGTATCTTCCCCTCAGCTGACCACATCACAACAGAAGTGCAATAATTTACAATCTTTTCAAACAAACAGCTATTAATATGATACAGTTTTAGGGGAATAAATTCACTAGTTTAACCATAAAAGTATTTCCCCAGGTAAAAAACCTTAAAGCATTCCATAACACAGTATTTCAATAATAATAATAATAATAATAATAATACAGAAAATCCCTTCCACTTGCTACAAAAGACAGAACTGTCAGAAGATTTTGCTGATAGTATACTACTTAGGAGCTTTGCCACCTTGTGAAAACCATGCTGTAATTAAGAATATAACTATCATTTAAAATAGATGTGGATGGAAATACTGATCTGACTTTGAAATTATATTCTTAATCTTTTGCAAAGGAAGACAAGGCAAAGCCCAGGGTCATGTCATCCAGGTACTCAAGAGTTTACAGGACAGTTTACACCCAGAGTTGTAAGAAAGCACCACTTTCCATAAAGTACTTTGTACGTCTATTGCTGAACAGCAGATTAAGTAGTTCTGTGAGAACTGCTAGAACAGACTCTCATACTAACTGTAGCTTGACTTACAGAATTCAGGTTTGGGGATAATAGGGAACTTGGTGACAAAATTATACTCTGAAAAAATATCTGCTAAATTTGGTCCAAGCATCCGAAAAACAAACAAGGGCACACGGGTCACTCATTGCTTAATACTACTGGTTAGTTGCTCCTTTAAAAAAAAAAAAGGTGTATGGCAATAAGGAATAAGGGTTGCCCATGACAGGCACAGAACTGTGACGGAATAAATAGTCTCTTCAGAGAGATGTTTTAACTATGGTTTTGCCATGTAACTGAACTGTACGAGTGGAGATGGCAGAAATTTGCATACTATAGCCACATGAAATTATTTCCTATTTAAAAAACAGATCCATTTGTAATTAACTGCTTTTCCAATCATCATTAGATATGTGAAAAACAATAAAAAAATCTTTTAAAACAATTACAAAGAGTGGACTGCAGTAGCAGCTATTCAAGCAAGATTCAAGCACAAGTTTAAATGAACCTTCAAGCTGGGAATTAGCCTTCCTTGTCAAAAATTTGTACAACTTTTTCAAAAACCTAAAAAGAGAGAGAAGAATATTAATTCTATGAAGAGTTTGTCAGTTACTTCAGGTTAAACCAGCACACACAATAGTTGACAGTATCTTAATAAATCTATAGGTTGTTCTTAGAACATTCACAGAAATTCTTTAATAGTGAAATTGGCATCAATTCCGGGAAACTGAGACAGAAGAGCAGTACTTCTTCAGAAAAGCAAAAGCTCACGAAAGCGAAAGAGACAAGACACTATTAAAGACAGAACCACTGAGAATGTGTTTAGTCCAGCTCATGCTGAAGCAGAACTAATTGATTTCTTAAAGTTATTCACGTCTTAATCAGTTCTTCGAGAGTCACGATGAGAGTTCCACAACCTCCCTCAGTAATACACATCAGTGTTTAATTAGCACACTAACCACACATACACACATCTCCGAAGAATGCCAAAAATATGTACCCTGCCACTGTCATCTCCATGGTTTTCTGATTTATATACTTACTTCATCAACAGATTTAGAGGCATCCACTTTTCTGACTTTTCCCATTCTCTCATACAAGTCTATTATAGGCTTAGTAGACTGCAGATATGTGTGAATTCTAGGAGAAAGCACAGGGGGAAAATGCATTACATAGTAAAATATAAACAGAAGGGAACTGAAAAGTTTTTCAGATAGTACCTCTTTTCCAGACTCTCCCGATTATCATCGCTCCTACCACTGCTCTTGCCTCTTTCAAGACAGCGGCCAATACATATCTACAAAAAAAAGAAAACAATCAAAAAGATGATCACAACCAAGAATACAAGGCACTATCTTGAAAGCAGAAACGAAACACAAGTCCTGAAAAATCTAAATAGGCCTGACACACAAAATATGGTCCGGATCTGGTTGATGTAACCAGAATTCACAAGGAAAGTTAGATTCTTCGATAGGAAAAGGATGATAGCTTTACACTTCATCAGTTTATTAAAATAGGGGCTCTTAAAACGGGATTGGAGGTCAGTGGAAGTAAAAGAAACATCAAGCTCTGCGGTTTGACTGGGTCTCTAACTTAGGACTTTTAGAAAAGAAAACTATCCGATTTTAAAGGATATATTCAGATTTCTGAAAAGCAGCATGTCTAATTAGACTACTAATACATGACGGCACTGAAAATCACTGTATTTTCTCCCAAGAATTTTGTAAAGCAACATACTAAATTATTAGAATTTAAAATGTCCTTACTTTACATTGTTATAATGAAACAAAGAAAAAGCAAAAGCTATGTAAAACCTGATGAAGTAACCATAGTTAAAAGTTGCCAAATGAACTAAGTCTTGAAGCACAAAGTTGAGTAAGCAACGTGGTTACACTCGTACACTTTATGAATACATTTATCTTGCTCATGAAAGAGGACAATGGTTAAAAACTACAAAGTTTTTCTTCAAAGTACACCCAGAGTAAAAAGAAAAAAACCAAACAGATCATGTAGGCATTGTTATCTATTTTTAGATCTAGTAAAAAAAAAATAAAGAACCCAAAAACTAACACTCCACCAAGTAAAAAACCTTAATTAACCTTATTTAAGTTTTTAAATAGAAAAAAAAACACCCCTCACTTGTTCTTTGAGATTAAAAAAAATTGCAATTAAGCAAAAAAAAAAAAGTAATAACATTTCTCAGGAAATTGGGGAAAAGAGTAAAAGGAAGAAAGCCAGCTTAAGGTACTCAGATTCTCGTATCAGTTTTTATCCCTGAAGGGCACCAACATATTACAAAGACAGCATATCATAGCACTTGTGAAATGAATATAATGTATCACTGTCAATATGCCCTTGTAATCTAACAGCTTACCGAATAACTTGTTGGTCACTGGCTATACTACAGCACAGCTCATAACTGTGAAAATAAAGACTTCAGCAACTTGCCTGCTTTGTTCTGTTAACTTTGTTTCTAAGAGTAAACACAGTAATGTTTTCTGAAAAGAAACCAAATAATTTTGGTTGATGCATTTAAAAGTTTTTATAATTTTTCCTTGAGAATGCAGCTGCCGGAAGTACTTCTTCAATACAATTTATTTGCACAAGACTATACCAAGATCAATTAGCCACTTGCTATTTCAAAAAAACATGCAGTTTTTCATCGGCAAAAACAAGTTGCCAGAAACAATGCTTGAATCTCACAGAACAAGTTTTCCTTCTACTCTTACACTAGCCCATTCGCTACCCGACAGAGGTTCATTGTCCTGGAATGACTCTCACAATATAGGAAGAAAGGAACTTGGAGAAAAACACGCTTCATTACCTCGTTGTCACAATCAAAAAAGAGAACGAAAGAAACATCGGCCTTCCCATCCATAGTCTTATTCCAGCCTTGAAGATTATCTTCATTCCTGGGAAATCCATCAATCAAGAACTTGTTCTTCTGGGAATTGGCAGCCATTGTTTGATCCATAGCCTGATAAAAGGGAATTCAATTAATGATCTCCTGCTCATACAACCATTTATCTACTTATTAAATTACTCCCCAAATGGTTACAGGGTAAGTTAAGAAGCATTTATCTTAGGATTATTGCAGATTTAGAAAATGTATTTTTTGTTTCACCTTCAATGCATGCTAATTGATTCACTGGTGCACCAATATAGCCGCCTTTCAAACGGAATTCACTACTTCATAAAGCTCAAAATCTCAGAACGCACAATCCCAGCTTTAAAAGTTGATTTTCTAGAAGATACTGGAAACTGCTGTTACACAATAAGATGCCAAAACATCCCTGATCTAGAGTTAATTCTGATTGCAAACCTGCAGATAAATTTGATGCCATGAGCAACAGAAGCCTTTTTTGTCTTAAAGGAGATACTCTGGTTGTTTTTCTCAACATCTAACAAGGATAAAGGCTGGAGCTTTCCTTCCACAGGAACATTAGCAGGTGCTCTTCTCCTTCACCTAGCTATCTATTTTGATAAAACTTCCAGAAATTTAGTAACTTAAGGCCTCTACCCTTCAGACAAATATGATCGAGCTGACCAAGAGGTCCAAAAGCAAGCTATGGGAAACAAGAAATCAGTTTCACTGATTCCCCTAGAGCTACTAAACAAAAACAAACAAAAAACAAACAAACAAAACCAACCAACCAAACAAACAAAAAATCCATTCTCACAGATGGCCAGGTACCAGAATCTATCACCCACTGCCCTCCAACCAGCCAGAAACACAGGTAACTGCTAAGAGAAGCCCAGTACACAATGTGCACAGTCGCGTCTGCCATCTCATACTGTACACACCAGAGGAGAGACAATTCTTCTCGAGATCACGCCCACTGGTTGTTGCTTAATCTGCAAGAGTGAACCAGCACAGAAACAGTCCTTTCCTTACCCTCTTCAGCAAGCTGATTGTTATTTCAACCGGTACAATTTCCCCCTCTTTAATGTAGTTCTCAATGAGTTCTCCATACTGTGAGCCTGGCCTTTTTCGTTCATCTCGAAGGAGGTCACCAGCAGAAAGGTGCGTGTAGCCGTATTTCTGAAAGGTGCAAAGCAAACAGACATAAGCCTCCCTTGAATTAGTACACATGCAAAGATAACATGAGTCAACAGTGTCCACCACATTTATCTTCGCATTACAACAGAAAAATACAAGGAATAGCAGCTTGCTCGTGACAGATCTATTCCATCTTCAGCGTGTAACTGAAAATACGGTATACTTGGTATGCACAGAAAGCACAGTGCTAGGGAGACTCTTGGGTAAAATGTTCAACAGGGCTTTGATCAGGTATGTGTATTCTGTTTTCAAAGGTAATTTTGTCACATTTGGAAACGAGACTGTCTCAAAGCCCTCAAAGCGCTTCCTGAAATGCTACGCTGTGCAGTGAGACATTTAACAATCACCAGACGAGATACGAGCTACACCCCATCCTAACGGTTCAACTGCTTAGAAATTCTAAGTGGTTACCAGTCACGGGGCCAAGCCTTGAAAAGTTGAGACAGTGCCTTTCCTTGCTACTTTTATGCAACAGGTTTGTAAATTTACCTCATTACCTACTTTTACTAAAGAAAAGCACGTGGGGTGATCCCAGGTCCTGAGGAGCCGGAGGAATGTTTCAGGCACAGCAGTCAGAAATCCTTACGTTCCTGCTGTAGTTCTGGCACCAACTGCCTCCTACGCCTCGGTCAGATCACTTACAACTCTGCACCTACCACCACAGCTACACAAGTGGTCCTACCCACGCACCCCTCCAAACCCAGCCCTGCCTGTCCCGGCTCCCTCCTTCCCTGGGACGAAGGTGACAAACCTGGAGGGCAGCCCAAGGGGAGGCTGGTGCCTTCTCCTAACGATGATGTGGCAGATGAAGGTAAACAGCCACACTGGTGCCACCCTATGTCACGCCACATACAGTAAACAGAGAGCATAGAGATCAGGTCCAAATCTATCAGTTTGCTATCAGTACGCAGGAAAACAGCAAACACCATTACTCTTTTCTTTCACCCCAAACTACATTTAAAAGAAGTTGCTAATGCAAAACACCAATGAAAGTTATCTATTGCACTCAAATTTCTCAAGTATTTGCCATCATAAATTGACACCTGGTGCAAAAATGCAAATATACTTTTACCAAAGAGAAATGCATTGTTATAAATGACATTTCAGAACACAAGACAATCGTTTCCTCAGCTTATTTATACACCATGAGAAAACCAACCAAGTGTACTATGCTCATTGACCAAATACAGTCCATAAAAACAAGCAATAAAGACATCTCCTTGGTGTCTACCTAAGCTAGCTAGACATCTAAAATAGAGCACACCTATACACGCTCATTCTAAAACGTTTACACAAAACAAAAGTAGCCACAAAAAAAAATATAAAATAATCAGGGTTATCAGCTTGGCTGCAGCAACATCCAAAGCAAATTTCAAAAAAGGTGTTTGAGCAGCATAATAAAGTGACTACACAGTTTTTAAGGCTGTGAACTTGGGATTTAAAAACTTGGCTACTGGACTAAGTACAACAGAAGTATTACACAACCCACTAAGTGACTTTAAAAACATTTCAGCTGCTTTCCAATTTCACCCACAAAAGCGTGGAAAGTTAGCTCTGCCATAGTCAGAATTTAATCTCCAACACTCTACACAGCTGGTGAAAAAAAGAAAGCAAGATTTTGCTCTAAATAACTGTGAAGAAAAAACTCCACAGACATCCTCTATAAGCTCACTGTACTCCTGCTTTAATGCGCGCTGCATTTGGATATGCCTATTTAATTGCAAATCTAAATATTAACTATGAACTACAGAAGCCATAAACCAGAATAAATCTTTCCTTATAAGCAAGAAACCTTACTCTGCTGAACCCTAAATTAACATGTAGTTCTTCCTGCTGAAGTTTAAGAATTATTATATTTTTAACATTGAGCTTCTACAAAGGAGAAAACGAGAGGAAAATATAATCCCTTCGGTTTTAGAGGACTACCAAACCATTTAATTTTTCTTGGCATTTTCCTTTTCATGCATGAAAATGAAATCGAGTCAGACAATTTTTGGAATTGGCTGTCTTTTGCAACAGCAAACTGAAATAGTTTTTAAAGGCTGAACAGGAAAATGGAAGAAGTGTTTTAAAGTGCTGTTGCATAAATAGGCTCATTTTAGATAATAGTAAATTGTATTCTAGAATAACCTTCAGAATGGATTAACCAGGCAATAAGAAAAACAAACCTCTCCTTCAGGGGCAAAACATCTATTTGTTAACTGTACTGAGTCAAGAGCCAAAGACAACACGTCGGTTTAAACAATGCAAACAAGCACGGAGAAAGGCTTGGCTGCTGCTCCGCTCCGTACACAGAAGGCTTCAGAGATGCGGCGCTCAGGCTACTCTTGCCAGTTTTGATCAGTGTGTACGGGGCACAAAGTTTTCTTTCATCTGAGGCAAGAGAAACCCTCAGCTAGCGCCCTGAATTGGAGAAAATCACCACATCCCCAAGAGTTCGCAAAAGAGACTGGGACATAACTGCACAAAAAACGGGGCAAAATTGCATCTTGCATTGTGCCAGCACGATTTTCCAGCAGTGCCAAGTACATCTCGATGCAATCCCCAGAACGTGACTTGTTGCAACTACTGCCTAATTCTCCTCCTTCAAAATCGGAAAGGGAGCAGGACTCTGCTGCCAAACAATGAAAAAGCAGTTTCTCCAGTTCTTGAAGGATGCGTACATGCTGGATGCATAATGTCAGACTGTAAGGAAGGCTTGAAATAGAAACCAGGTTAAGAAAAAATTTCGAAATACTTGGCTGCCAAGCACCTAAAATCTGGACTTATTTTTAGATTATAGAGACTAACAAAGAACATATATAATTAACTATTGTAAAACTTATTTTGGAGAGAATGTTTTCTACTGTGCTAGCAGACTGGCTATAAAAAGAAAAAAAGATTAAATCAGTAGATTGCTGCTACACAAGTTCTCATTATTTTCAAAACTATTTTTATATTTGGAGAACCGCAATCCAAATCTCTTACAAAAATTAACTGTGAATGAAATAAAATAAAATAAAAATCAGCTGTCTTCAGCTCCACTGTAGACATCTTCCTCCTTTGCTTTCCAATAAAAAAAAAATGCAATAAATAGATTAATACAACTGAAAATACATGAGTCATCTGTGTGTCAGACTTGAGTAAGGTGGAGTCCGCCCTCGCAGTCCTCCGGAGGCAGCCAGGAAGGATCAGCAATGTGCAGCGGGTGCTGCACAGACTCCTTACACAGCCAGCTTTCGGGGGGGACAAGGCTGCTTTCCGATTCAGCCCTGTGTGGTCCAGCAACACATCTCTCCACTAAACACACAGCTTGAGACTTCCTTAACTGAGTAGAAGCCAAGAAAAAGCAAGAGAAACACAAATTACTACTTTGACCTTGACTCCTATCTTGGCTTATCATTGTTACTCTGAAAATGAAAGTCACAGGGCTTAAGAGCTAAACAAAATACAAACTTTTATTGCTCTAGTTCTGACCTGTCATATCTTGGGCAACCTTAATAAACAACCAAAATTTGCTACATGTTCTCAGATACACCACTCAAGAACTAGTTAAAATAAAACCAGAATCGTGTAAAGACTGCAGCCGTCTTTTTTTTTTTTTTTTAACCTAAAAAGCTTTTGACCGTCCTATTTGCAATTAGCGCACAGAATTATGACTTTGGGGTATACACTATAATGCAGTAACAGACCTTCTGTCTGGTTATTCCAATGAGAAAGAAAAAACTGAACATGTTTTCTTAGTTTGAAATATGTTCTTGCCTGTGGAGGGGAAAACAAATAAAAACCAAAACGCACAAAGGAGATCCCACTGACAGTGCCCCCAGGGAAGGGGGGAGCAAACAGAGTGGCCCAGCCTTCAGGAACACTCAGCTCAATAAAAAGGCACCCAGTATGTTTGGGAAAGTCCAAAATTCAATGCCCAGTGAGTCTGTGTTCTGCAGGATGGGAGCGTTTAGGGATAAATCTTCAGGGGGGCGGATTTATATGATCACTCACCATGTTTTAAAAAAGCTCCATAGTTCAGAAACATAAACTCATATTCCAAAAGACAGCCATGAGAACTTAAGGCTAAATAGTCTACTAATACTTGGCACTCTTGAATTTTAAGAAGTTGAGTTTAAAGCAAACAATTTTAAAGATGTTTTTATTTCAAGGAAGTTAATGCTGCCTCTCAGCAGACTTCCAGAAGATGTGACAGCAAACCTAAACGCATCGCTACTTTCAGAAGAGTGTTTCTGATATAACCAGTTCTTCTTCACATTGTTTTCTTCACCCTAGGAAATCTTCTTATCATATATCCCAAAGCAACTTAACAGCTTTTTCCATTTCAATATTAACTTATGCTTTTCTATAAAGGAGAATGCTCAGCATCCCACCTTGTGGGATAGTTTTAGATTTAACCACAAACATACAGGATAGGGCTGTGGTGGCAGTGAATTATACATCAGGTACACAAGCAAGGATGCCTTGCACACCCCAAATCCCTACAGAATCACCTTGTCAAAACAAACAAGCGCAATTCAAATCTTGCATAGAATAAAGACAAATGATTTAGTTATTATTCTTTCCCTCTCCAACCAAAGAGCTTTGCATTTCAGGCAAAGGTTGTAAAGATTTAAAATTTAAGCACGTGGAAGCATGGTTTGTGCAGGCTTGAAGAGCATGGGGTTTTTCCCTTGACTTTACTACAACCATTTTACAATCAAAGTTCAGAAATCAGCAAGTTCTACAAGAACCTGCAGCCAAAAGGCATCGTTCAACTACCCCCTCAAATATCCTGCCTCACAGGAGAGGCTATGCAACAGTCCCAGGGGATGGAAGACTCCACCTCACACTGCTGTGGAAGGTTTCAGGAGTTAATCTGCAGAGCTGGAAGGGAGGATAAGAACTTCAGAAGCAATTCTGCTTCATCCCTTCCTAAATAGGAGGAACCGGTCCAGAGCAGCGTTCTGACCCGCTGCATTTCCATTTCAGTGACAACGCTGTGAGTTTGTGGAACGTACATACAAGTCTTCCCTCCATGTCAGAGAAAACCAGCCTGGTGCAGCCGTCCCCTCCAACCTTATCTGTGAAGATAAAGAAACCTAATCGCTTACCTGCTGCTCCCTTTCATACACTGTGTCAATACCCATTTCCGCTTGTTATTGCGTCTTCTTCCCTCAAATAATTTCTCCATTCTGGTCCAAAGTCAGCATGAATACATGTATTCTCCAGACCAAAGGACTCCAGCAGACACATATTGAGCAGTTACGATTTAGGCTATATAGGCTTTAGTACTTGGCATATATATATTTCACCTACAACACGTGATAGCCTTCTCCCTTTTCTGGGAACGTAAAGCATCGTCAGCAAAACAATTACAACACCTCTTTAAGAAATCGTTCCCAGGTAGTATGTAATATTCCCTTTATTCTATAAAATACTTACAGTGACCCTTGTGGGTTTGTTTAAATAAAATCATTTAATGCTAAAATCCTACAAGATGTCACCTCAGCAAAATGAGGCTTCTTCTCTGTCCCAAATCTGTAGTATGAATAGCAAACAAGAAGTATTTATAGCTCATACTGAGTTTTTGTTGAGCACAAACTTCAGATTTACAGCAAGATACTGGGTCAGATTAATTCCAAATGTAAACTAATATTATGCAGTCCCTTTACAACTTGGATGAATGAGATTTATTATTACTCAGCTACAGCCTCTCTTCTCTGTGGCAAGCTGCCAACGGGGTTTAAAATCTGAACAAAAATACACCTTCAACCTAAAGGCAGCACTGACTGCATCCAGGCTATTCAACCACCTGCAACAGAGCTCTCGGGGGGGGCTGCCACCTTAAAAAAGGTGCTGCTCTCCAGTACCTCTGCTGCATTTCATCCACACTTTCTGGTTCACTTCCCCTTTTCCTAAAGTTTTCCAGCAGGCTCGTATCAGTCCAACTCTCCCTTCAACCAGTTCGGACCCCTTCCCTCAAAGTTTAGCCAGCAGCTCCTGTAGAGGTGTCCGATCAAGCAGGAAGGCAGTCAGCATGTCCGAGTGCTCTCTGCTGTCAGCCCGCTGACTTCAATTGACTTTTCTCCATGCAGTGAACAGGATTAGCAGAATTAAAGCAATTTACACTTATTAGTATTCGGACTTCCCATTCCAGGCTTAGAAAAGAAAATACAGTATAAGCAAAGTTGACTTTCTTCTTTCATTTTTAGCTGCAAATACAATTTGAGTAGCAATGAGTCACTTGAACTCCTCCTAATAAAGTGGTCTTTATCCAATTATATTAGCCTATCAAGCCAAAGGCATTTGTACCTCTAAACATAGGCCAACAGCCACACAAGGTACGCCCTGAGGCTACATTAACGGTTTGGTGAAAGCCATTAATGACAGACTACAAGGTTCCCCTACAGTTTCAGCTCATTTATTTGCTGTGTGCCAGGGACAAAATTCGACCTTACCAAAGAAGCTTTATGAACACTACGAACCTTTCATTCCACGATTTAATTTAATGAATAAGCCGGTTTGAACGAGAGTCTGTAATTTGAGGTTAAAATCCTTCAGAACTAAAGTCATAACGGTATTTTTCAGACTGGACCAAATTCACATAACTTAGTTATACAACACTGAGGACTGGGATATAACAGCAGCGCTGCCAGGGTATCACCAGAATAGATGACACACAAAACGTGCCTGTGCCAGGAGCTGCAGGGGTTTTTTCCACCACTAGTTTCAGAAACATAGGCATTGCTACAGTGCTGTCAGCGTGGGTGTGGATAAACTTTGATCCTACGTGGCCTTCAGTAAGAAAAATATATACAACTGCTCAGGAAAAAAAAATGCCAGCAAACAAACCTGTTTCAAATCCAACAAACATATTTGGAAGCGTTCAGCCTTCGCTGCTTCTGTAATTATCTACCTGAACACAGTGTAATTATTCCTGCGTTTTCTGTTTTTTTCAAAGGGCAGTACTACACCATGTAGCACACACACTACTTTCTTAGATGCTTGTTCTATCCCAAAGGGCCCTAAGAATGTATTTAGAAAACTGAAAGCATGAAGAATATGGCAAAGAGTCTTCTCCAGATACACTGTCAGTTTTAGGCTCTTTGAAAATAGAGCACAAGACTAACCACCCACAGGGTCAGGCCGTCCTTTGACCTCTTACCATGTTCCGTTTTTAGCTTTTTACTTTCACAGCTTACAGAAATGGCACCAGGTCAGAAAGCCAACACCCTGTGATGTCTACTGTACCGGCTCCTACGTTTATGGGACAGGCTCCAGAAGACACGGATCTTGATCCCACGCATTTTAAGTCAATACGTTCCCAACCACTGTAAACCACCTCGCCTCCACTCCCAGGCCACAAAACCGGCAGCCCGAGGCGTATGGGTGGCAGCCCCGCAGCCACCTACGTGGCCACCCAGAGCGTACCGAGCCACCCACACCAGGCGGGCTGCAGGACCGGCCTGACAAGGCACCACCGCCCAGGCGGTCCGGATCTTCTCCAGGGCTGCCATCCTGCTCCCACACCCAGGCGCAGCGGGCAAGCGGTGCTCCTGCCTGAGCCGCTGCCACGAGTGCCACGCTGGGGTGGCCTCCAAGGCCCAAGCCGGGGGTCCTGCTGCCCAGGGTGGGTGGCAGCGCGGGCAGACCCACCGGCGGGGTGGGATCCTGGGGTAGGCTGAGGGGGGGGGGGAAAAGGCAGGATAAGGAAAAAGGCTGGTCCCTGGCTAGGCCGCCNTATCGCCTGCAAGGGGTGGCGGGTAGAGCGAGGCCAGAGCGGAGCCAGGGCCGCAGGGGAGATGCGGGGCCCGCCGCGGGCGAAGGGGAAGACGCTCCCCCAAGCGACGACCCCAGGGAGAGGCGCAGCCCCCACGGGGGGGCCTACAAATCCCAGC
>VWZZ01006611.1:52676-76532 GCA_013399095.1 Psophia crepitans
TGCGGCCCGGCCATGGCGGCGCCCCGTTGCCATAGCAACCCGGCCGCGCCGCACTGCGCCTGCGCGCTGCCCGCCCTCCCGCTGACCGTTGATTAGACGGGTGGCGTTTTTAAATCCCCTGCGCGCGCGCTGGGCGGTTGGTTCCCCGGGGTGCGCTTTGATTGGTCGAGCGAGCCGTTTTCCTCTCCGCTCACCGATTGGGTCGGAGCAGGCAGCGGAGGCGGGAGCGCGGGTGGTTGTGCGTTCTGATTGGTCTAGCAGCCGTTGGCGGCGGTGAACGAGCGGTCGGCCGTGGGCTGAGGAAGGCGCCGAAGCGGGGCGGGACGGGTCCGGCCCTACAGCGGCGGGAGGCGAGGCGGTTCCCGGCGCCTTCCCTCGGGGAGGTTCGGCCTCGGGGAGGGGGTGTCGCTGGCCGCTCCTTTTCTCCCTCAGGGGTCGCTGGCAGGGCCTCTCCGGTGCGCGGGTGAGGAGGGGCTGTTGCGGGCCTGCCCCGCGGCCCGGAGAGGAGAGGAGAAGGGGGCAGAGCTGCAGCCGCCTCGCACGGACCCTGTTCTGCCCGGCTCGGATCTGAGGTACCCCCTCCGCGTTGGGAAACCCCTCTGGGAGGGTCCGCCGTGCCGTTCCTAGCGAGGGGCGGGCAGGCGGTGCGTCGCCCCCAGCCCGCCGGGGCACGGGCTGGGCCAGGTGCCGCTGGGCCGGTGTGCCTCTGGCCACGGGGGTCTGTTTGATCCGTGCTTGCCAACAACTCCTGGAAAGAGCGTGGCTTTAAAAAAGTTTTCCCTTTTACAAGCCTTAATTTAGATTTATTTTGGTGGGCGTTTACATTTTAATGGGAGTCAATCAGCTGTCGCTGGAAACGTGGGAGGTCTGTGAGTTGCTCAGAGGGCCGCCTTAAAAACAGAGAAAGTCCTTTCCTGGGAACGTAAGGAAATGCAGGGAAAGCACCTTGGCAAAATTTGACGCTTCGAATACCTCCAAAGGAAGTTTTTGTTTATTTGTTAAAAAGTGTTGAGTTATTTGCCAGATGGTGTGGACTGTCAAATGTTTTGTATTTAACTTCATATACTTGGTTTAGACAGCTCTTAAAAAAGTGTAATCCTGCTTGTGTACAATAAGTTTATGTGATTCCATACTAACTTCTTCAGGCTTTGAAGTCTGCAGATTTTGCACTATGTTATTTGAGTTAAGCTAAGGCTGTATTTCAGAAGTCAAGTGAACTGAATATTGACTTCTGAAAAGTGACTTAAACAGGGCTTTTGGAAGCTGATCAAATGTTAAGTCTGCTAAACAAAGATTTTCTTTGTACCATAGGAGTTTCTAATGACCGACAACCTTTTCCCTTCCTACAATAATATCCAGAGCAGCTTTTTCTTGAGCTTTAGCTGCAAGCTTGTATTTTGGCCTACACGTCTTCCAAGTTTACGTGAAGGAACTGTCAGGAGGGAAATGGAAGTTTTGTGTCCACTGTGTAGTGTATATCCTTGACAACTTCATAGGACAAAGTTTCTGCTTCGTTGGCCTGGACCTGAAACAAAAAAGTACCAACAGCTTATCCATCCTATTTGTTGTTTTTCTTATGGTGCCATTCCTTTGTTCCTTTTTATAAATGCTGTTTGAAGGTACTAAGCTTAATCCATTTTCCTTTCCTATCTGTGTCGTCTTCCTCCCAGATTTGTTCCCGAAAGGATGGTCCCTTTCAGTTTCCCTCTGTCCAAGTGTGCACTTTGGGACCCAGTCCCTATGGGTGATGTCATTGGCTCACATATCACCTATTACAGGTAGGAATAACCTTTTTTAAGTGGTTAGTGGTTAAAGTAAATAAAGATTTAGATGATTCGAAGCCTTGTTTTGTCTTTTGAGTCTAGTGTATAACAATGCACAAAGGAAAAAGAAACAACGAGAATGTTCATTATATCAGGATTTTCACTGGAAAGATTTAAGAGTTTCTCTTTCTGTGGTGAACCTCTCAGTCAGGTGGGTTGGAGGTACCTCAGTCTAAAGTCACTTACAGTTTCTTTCAGCTTCCTCACCATATGGAAAGGTGTAAAAGTGTAACTATGGGCTCGTAGTTTTCTTTAACTTGTTTTTCCTTGTCTCTAAATATTTGTAGAGAAAAAATTGCTTCTGACAAACTTGGATACAGATAGTATGCTTCAAGTAAAACTTAAAACTAAGTATTTTGCTGGCTTCAGGAATCCAGATTAGAATGCTGAATGTTCTGATGGTTTTTGGTTTAGAATGTGTCTGGAGGCAAATCTGAAGCAGGTGTGAATTTCTAGGGCAGGATGTTCCAGCCCTGACTTGTAAAACAAATAGAGGATAAAAAAAAAATGATCCTTATTACTTGTCAATTTTTGTATAGATTTCATAAAAATCTTACTGTAGTTATTAAGCAAGTATACAAGCAAGTATCTGTATATATGTGCATATAAGGGTGGACAGCCTTTAGATCCACGTCGGAGGGGGCCTTCATTCATCCTTGCCATGTGAAGTTCTTTGACTTAAAATTAAAACCTCCAAGTTTTAACAAAGTTTAAAATAAATTACTTTCTATTTTTATGGAGGCATTTTGCTTAGTTAATCTTGAGCAGGTAGGATATGAGCCATCATCGCAATATTCGCATAAACCTGTAGCTTCACTTTCAACTTTGACCTCTTTCCAAGTCAAAATCAGATAAGCTATCTCAAGCTAAAATAATGTTGATGTATTTACTGCCATAGATTCCAAACTTTGTACTTTTTTTTTTTTACTAAATAGTAACGTTTATAAATGTCTAATCTTTCTCTATACTTGCGTTCCTGTGTCGTTGAGCCCAGTCCGTTGCTGCTTTAAGCATCAACACTAAATATTGTGGTAAAATGAGAGCGTACCACATCAAAATTAGTTAAGGTTTTTGGCCTATTCTGCCCTTTAAACTTAGGGACTTTTTAGAGGCCCTGTGCTTTCATCATAGTGTTTCTAACTTTTTCCGCTTTCTGTTGAAGTAATTCACTTGCGTTCATCTCTGGTTTTTGTGACAATGTTGCCCTTCAGATGGAAAAGCTTTTCTCTCTCTTTGCTATTTGTTCTCCATTGGAAAAACTATTTGCGCTCTGATACTGATTTGCTATACTAGTCAAGCCAAAATATTCTTACGGTGATCGTGCAGAGCATTCTGTGGAGCTGCTCCAGTTAAAATATGGCTTTCTTGAATATGGACAGTTGGGGTGATGCACAGAACATGAGCTAAAATTTCATTGACATTTTATACAATGTTGTTAATTCTTACCTTTTTGTTGTTTGGGCTGATTTTGTTTTTTTTTTTTTCTTTTTAAAGGGCAAAACAATGTGGAAGCTATTGCAATGTGATAAATTAAAAAATAAATAAATTAAAATAGATTGGGTCTTAAACTTGCTTATTGTTTCTTTTTAGAAACCCAATGTTATCTGTGATGGAGAAAACCTTGCGACTTGCCTATCGCCATGCTAAGCAGAGTGAGAAGAAATTATTTTCCTGTTTTTTGCTTGGAACTCTTACAGTAGATGAAGGTAATTTTAAACATCAGGTAGACAGGCAATATTGCTTGGTTGAGTAAGCCATTATCAAGAAAAGCCTTAGTTGTTGCTCTTGTTCACTTAACTTTATTTGTTTTAAAGATGGGGAAGGCGTAACGCTAACAATAGACCGCTTTGATCCTGGTCGAGAAGTTGCTGGTGGATCAGGCAAAATTCCAACTGCATCTCTTCCTGGAGACTTTTTGATTCCATGTACAGTCAATGTCTGGGGATCTTCTTCAGATAATATTCTAGTGCACAGTGCTGAAGATATCGGCTTGGCTTTCAAGGTAGGCAGCTCTTGATGACTTTTGGGTCTCTTAGACGATTAACTGTCTTCTAGGCAGGAGACTAGACTTGATTTCTAAGGCCAGGGCTTGATTTCTAGGCGCCATCAACTTCAAACATGGCAAAATTGTGGCTGAAACAAGCCTACTGAGTTGGTTGAGCTGTTGGTGTTTAAGGATCACACAGTCTTTAAACTGTTATGGAAATTACACATGCCAGGCACTATAACAGGATTTGACTCCAGGTTTCCACTGAATCCATACACCGAAAAAATTTTTCTATAAAGACCTTTTTATTAATAGCGCTACAGCTCGAGCCGAGTGCCTCTGACTGGCATATGTAATTTACATAACAGATCTTGGACTAAAATCTTGCTGTCTGACCAAAGTTTTTTAGACCAGCAAGACAGCAGTGATTGTAGCAAATGTAAACAAGAAAAGAAACAGCCTTTTCTCTCAAATCTGTAATGAGTAAGTCGCAGTATTTGCACAATTGTTGATAAAAAGTATTGCTAGGCAAGTGGCTTGCACGAAAGCACGTAAAATGTACATTAGTAGTTATAGCTGAAATGTCTGCCTGTCACTTCTGTGTTCTGTTGTAGACATATAATCTAGTAAATACACCTCCCATTCCCATAAACATTTGCCTGTAGTCATTGTGTGTATCTTACAATAGGAATAATGTTTACTTTACACAAACGTTCTCATGATGAGACATCCAGGTGTTAAAATACAAATTTCTTGAATGCAAGTAAGAAAGCTTTGACAGATCACCTTGAGCCTTCTAGGTGCTTGTTATTTTCCTAATTTTTATACAGTTTAAGTTACCCCAGGTTTTCAAATACATCATAAAATGATGCTAAGATACGCATAGCTTGATTTCAAGTGTGTTTTATGTTATTCATTATAGTCAGTGTAGGTGTGAGCTTTGGAGACCTGGGTTAACGTCTTTTTATACAGTGCCTACTGCAATAGCACCTGTGATGAATGATTTGAGTTCCCACTGTAATACAGCTTCAATCACAGTGGTCATATGAAGACAATTTTGTGTATTTAACTTTTTTCTCTTTTCCCTACTTCTAGGGTCTGCAGCAGAGTCTGTGCAGTAAAGAAACACTGGATCTTTCTAAACTGCTCACTGTTAGAGCTCACATTGTTTTCACAGAAAATTTGGATAATCTACATTTTAATTTTTATTGGGCTTCTATTACCGCAGCAAATATCTTGGAATACACGCCCGTGAAGTCTGTCCCAATTATTCCCACAGCCCTAGCAAGAAATTTGAACAGTCCTATGAATATTGCACAAGTTCAAGGAACTTATAAATGTGGGTGAGTAAAGGGTGATGCTAAAAATTATCAAAGTTGCCTGGCAGTTTGTTGCATTTCCTAAAGCAGGTAGGTAGGCGAGATCTCAACCACTACTTTGCTTTAGTAAAATAAGTGTCATAAATATAATAAAACTTCTTGGATTTTGAAAATTTTTAAACATTATAAACAGGAAATGAGGTGGGGCAAAATTCTTGACTGGTTCAGTAGGAGTTATTCTTGGTTTTGACTTCGTAGTAGAAAGATCTTCCTGCTGGGGCAGGGGACACACACCGCTGGTTGACGTAATGACTATAAACAGCATTCAGCCTTTCAAACAGTATCAGTGCTGGCTCTAAAGTGAAAATCAGATGAATGTGAATCCAAGGTTTTTATGTTAATCATGCATATAAGATGGTATTAGGGAATTATCATTCTGACTGATAGCTAATTTAGTAGAATGAACTAAGGGTAGATCAGAGAAATAATTTGAAGCAACTGAATGTTATTTTATTTGGACCTTATGAATGCCTTGCTGAAAGTTACTCTTCAAGTTTAACATGCCTTGCGATTCTGGATTTGTTGTGACTACCATAATATTAAGCAACTGTAGTCCTTGATAATTCTTTGATACGTGAGAAACGGATGGAAAGCTGAGGAATTGCTGTAAGTATGGAGGAAGAAGTGTGTTGATTTCCCCGCCCCCCCAGCCTTTTTTCTTACAGTATTTTCTAAACTTGTATCTGTGTCTTCATGATTTTTCTGAAAGACTGACTTCCGAAATACTCAAAAACCCCCTCCAAATTTTGCTTTGTTTCAGCTACCTTACTATGGACCAGACAAGAAAATTGCTTTTGCTGCTCGAGTCTGACCCCAAGGCTTATGCTCTGCCCTTAGTTGGAGTGTAAGTGTTTGGCTCTGTTTGTATAGGTTAATACACTTACTGATTTGAGATGTATTCGAGGGATTGCATAGTGGAAACTTGGTAATGAAACTGTCTCTAATTGGATATTTCTTCCTTTAGTTGGCTGAGTGGAGTTACTCATATTTGTAGTCCTCAAGTCTGGGCCTGTTGCTTGCGATATTTATTCAGCTCTTCAATTCGAGAAAGGCAAGTCACTTTTATCTACAAAACACAAAAAGTATTGGCTACCTAAAAACATAATCCACAGAAATGCATGGCAACATGTCTCTACTCAAAGATATTTGAGGGAGTTGTGTGGTTTGTATAGGAGGTGGGGCTATCTGTTTTAATTGTTCTTGCTGGTTTTGACTCTTGCCTCACAAATTTTATGACGGAAGTGTTAGAAAGCTGGGCTGATACCTCAAAGGCAGAAGAGGGTAAACATTAATATCGTTAAGGTCACTTAATTTAAATTAAGGACCAGCAAGCAGGAAACACTGCTTCAAACAATGGTGGGGATTTTGTTTTCATTTTGAACTGTTCTTACGGGTGTTTCCCCTGACATAGGCTTTCTCCCTGGTTGTATCTGACAACATATTGAAGCATACTGATTTGCAGCTAATACTGTCTTATTATGACTTCCTGCTAAATATTCTGGGTTTATAGTTTTTGCATTCTCTTTTTTTTTCCATTGTGATGTTGAAAGTGAGGAATGATTATCTACTAATATCTTTTCACTTATAACATTTGCGAAGTTTTATTTATGTGGAAGCTGGGAGGGAGTTCAGCTGTTTAAAACTGCTCTTCAGGTAAATGAAACTTTAAAATATGCTACATGCAGAAGAATTTCTGCTGGACCACGCTTGCTATTAAATTACAAAATAAACCTTTATTTGGTGTCTGTAATTGCAGAATAGACTTTCTTCCCCTTAACAATGTAAATATGCCTAAATACAGATAAAAGCCCAATTAGATTATTAGATAGGCAAGTTAGGTGCTTGACTCATTAACTTTCACTGATTCCATCTTGGAAGAGGATTAGGCAGATTCGATGAACCATGCAAAGAGAATTAACCTCTGCAGACTAACTGCTTAATTTGTGCATCACACATTTTTAACTCTTAAGTTGTAAGTAAAATTTTAAAGTTGTGTGTGAATGTGTTTTTCAAGCATCTTGTTCCAACTGTTTCCTTTATCACATATATTACTTAAGAAACAAAATAAAAACACAACTGACCCTCCCTGCCCCAAACAAGTGCATTACAAATTCTATTAAAAGAAAAATTGTTCTTAAAGTAGTAGTACCTTTTCCTGGAAATGCATGTTACTTTCATGATCCTTGATGTTTTCTTCTAAATGTTGACTGTTGTTGCCCACTGTTCTTCACCTGTAGAAAAAACTCCAATAATTTTTTTTTCTTAGAAGAAAGAATCTGTTTGCTAATGAGCATTTTTGGAACATTTAGGGATAACTGAAATATGAAGTGTCTTAATTCAGTCAAAGATGTATTATAATAAAAAAAATTCACAATATCATTTTTACAGATGTTTTCTTCTATGGTATGGTTGAAGTCTTCCTGGAATTCATTTAAAGTACTGAAGTGATCCTAAAGGTTTGAACTAGAAAGCAGACGAATTACTCGCATTTCTCTGCTTTTATTCTTGCGTGTGGGATCAGTCACAAGTCCATCTCTCAGTACCACTCCAAAATGCAGTGGCTCACCAATTTGCTGAACTGTGTGATAGTTTGCTCAGTATATTGAGAAACTAAGGGCCTTCTTCCTGTTTCTTAAGTTGTGTCTTTTTTTTCTATTTTTAGGGTTTTTTCGGAATCTGGGAGTTTTCTTATTGTGCTTTATTCTTTGACACACAAGGAACCGGAGTTTTATGAGTGTGTTCCATGCAGTGGACAGACTGAACTAGGGTTTCAGATATTAACTTGCAATGAAACAGTACACGTATTCAGAGTAAGTAGCCTGGTTTCCTACTGCATCATGGTACTTTAAAATTTGACTTTTAGTGTAATTAGTTAAAGGAGGAGTCACTATAATGTGACCCAAATAGGATTACAGTATTTGAAAATTTATGTAGCTCTATAAAGCCTCCTTTTTACAGTGATTACTGTAAATTCACTGTCTCTCAAGTTGAGATGACCTCCCAAGTCAGCAACTGCTCACTTGTCTAATAGCATTAAGAATCTGTCTCTTGCAATGTAGCATGATATGTTGGACTTGGTTAGCACTCCTTCTTACTAGTGACCTTTTGGCTTTATGAGCAGAGATTCTGATTTCCTATAGCAGTTGTTAATCTGGTATGCTATGTGCATGCTGGACACATCTAACAACTGCTATGGGCGATGCGTCTCGGTGCTTTCTGGAGAGCAGAGCTAGGTAACTTGTGCTCTGCTTGAAGTTGAAGGCAAAAGGGTATTCAGTGGTTACTAATCTGCAGATCTGTTGCTGTGCTACAGTAGCAAAGCAGGAACAATTTTATCTTTGTGCAAAGTAACTCTGAAAGAATTTGATGATACAGTGTCTGGGAGATAACTAATAAGGTTTGAAGAAATTCTAGGAATTCTCAGTTTCTTATGTGTGTTCCTAGGCTTGTGCAGAACCTGAAGTTGAATCGTTAGTCTGCTCGATGTATGCTCCCATGCTCTAGTAGAAAAGCAGCTGGTGTAATGTGTCCTGTGCTGTTCTCTTTCCAATTGACCTTCCCTGTTCAGGGCTGCCTTCCACCAGTAGCCTGGGTACAGCTTAGCTTTCTGAAGGTGACAAGCCTCTTAGCAGAGGTTTACTTCTGTTGTCACCAGGACTTGCTCAGCTGTGGTGTGTGAAGCAGTATAGGAACAGCTGCTGTTTCCTATAGCGGTGAAGGCTTGTGGAAGAGTATCTAAGCAGTTACAGCAAGGAAGCATCTGCTCATGGCTATAATTAGGCCAACTACTTCACAGCAGCAGCGGGGAACAGTGTTAAACAGGAAGGGAAGTTGCCTGCCTCCTTATAGTGGTGAAAGAATTGAGAATTGAAAGTAGAGGACAAGCAGCAAATAATCAGATATAAACGTCCTTAAAACTATTTATTTGGGAGTAGTACCTCTGTGATTAAAAGTTGGAAGTTTCATGCTTCACAAATAGAGGAAATGTCTTCCAGAATGTTGAACCTTCCGACAAGAACCCTATCCAGTTTGAGTTGAGTGCAGAAAACCAAAATGCAGAAACTGAGTTTTTCAGCAGAGTTTGCAAGAAACTTCCTATCAGAAGGTAAATCTTTCAGATGACATTTATAAGCAAAAATTAAATGTTTATTGGATGAGGTTTTCTGACCTCTGCTGTGCCAGGTGTCTGCTTAGCTGTGCATAGTGAACTTCTTGCATTAAAATCTGTGTATGTGCTATTGTTTAATCCTGGAGTTAATATTCTTCAAGTAAGACTGTCAATCTGACCATACTCCAAGAAAAACTACTCTTGATACTGGTGGCTGCAACTTATACAGTGAATGTTTCTCCAAAGGTTTCATCCTTACTGATGGAGCTTAGCTTACTGTATTAAGCTTCTGTGAGATCTGTCCTTTGAAGCAGATCTCTAATTGAAATCTGCTTAAGTTGGTCAAAATTCCTTTTTCCTTCCGACTTTTCAGACCTGTGAGACCTGAATAGGTTTAAACTTAGGGATTTTTTTAAGAACCAGACTTATGCATCAACTTTCATGTATGACTGTAAGCTGGCCTTTATTTTCTTTTAAACAGTGTTATAATCTTTACTGTAGCACTCCCTATCTTTCTAATATAAATCAGTGCTTTACAGTTAGAATGTTGCTTAAAAGGTGTGTATATCTGAGAGTGTGGGCAGGGAGGGTTAGTATCTTTTTGCCCAAAAGCAGCATTTATATTTCTGTTTGATCTTAGAACTGTTTGCTGTGTGAACTCCCTAGCTGACCAGGGAGATGTATAGCAACTGCTTCTTCAATAAATGATGCAGATATTGCACTGTAGATGGCACAGCGAAAAACATGAAGATTCATGTTTCTGCTGCCAAATCTGACAAGCGAACGTTTTTAGTTTGATGTATGTTGGCTTTAGTTCTCCCCAAGGCTGTTCACCCAGCAAGTTGTCAGCAAGTGATCACGACTCTGGTGTCGAAGATGAAGATTTATCCCCCAGACCAATTCCAAGTCCTCACCCAGTGGGTCAACAGGTAACTAAGTAAATAACTGTTCTAGACATCTCAGATGTGATACTTTGAGCAGCAAAATTCATTGTAAGGGGACTGGAGAGTATAAAGCTTCTGTCTCGAAGTGCTAGCAGGGGAAATCAGAACTGAAGAAATGGGCCAAGAGTCCCAACTCCTGCTTCAGTTAACCTGCCTTTTTTCCAGGATTACAGACACTAATTTCTTGCATGCACTAGGATTTGGGAACAGAGATAGTAGGTTTTATTTCGGGAATCTTGCTACCATGAAATGGAAGTGCTGTGGTGTCTGAGGCAAAGATAGAGGCAGCAAGTTTTCTTGTGTATTTCTGGGTAAATGAAATAAAGATGGGCTGGTCTGACATTTTTTACTGAAGCGTATACAAATATGATGAAATAGCAGCCCTCATACAGCATAGGTCTAGAAGGATGTGACAGCTGTGGATTATAAAATAAGTTCTGTTGCACCTATCTACAGGGTCTAAGAATAGTAAGATGGAACACATAGTCCACTTCTTGAAGGGGAAATAGTCTGACACGTGCTCCAGGATGACATGGAGCATTCGTTTGGTAAACATGGCTATTGCGCTGTATGAAAGCAATTTTGTCTTCTAAGAATGATCATGGAGATCTTGCTGTGTTTTCTGTGTTTGGATTCTCCTATCTTTAGAAAACTACTCAATGTGTAGTTGGTTTGGAGCTGGCAATGGTCATCTATTGATTTTAAATGAAAAGATTTTCTTCCATGTGAAGAGCTGAAAGACAACATTTTAATATGATCCTGAACTTGCTTGTGTAATTGTTCCTTCAGGTTACCAGGATCTTTCCTTCAGTTCCTGAACTGTCACTGGTTTTGGATGGGAGTTTCGTAGAATCAGGACAATCTAAGCCTGTCAGGACTTCAAATGCTAAAAGTCTACCCTCAGGGCTACATCAGCCTATTAAAAAGAAATGGTGCTTGGGATCTACACATTACCCCACCCAGCACTATGAAGACAAGCAAAACTCTTCTGCTAATATGGGAGATCCCTCTTTGAGGCAATTATCAAACCATTTAAACCAGAAAATTCCAACTTCAAGGCCTTCCAGAGGAAAGCAAGTTCTGCAGCAACAGTTGCACTGTAAGAAAGCTTGTCCTCAATCACGGAAAAGTTCTGGATCATCATCTCCTTCAACCCCTTGTAGTGGGCCTTCCCCAGATACATCTGCGCATCACCCCAGAAAGCCATCAGAAAGACTCATATTAAATCCTGATGGAGTCACACAGCAGGGAGAGCCTCCAGTTAGAAGAACATCAGTATCCAGTTCCAAGCAGTTTCCTGCTATTGCACAGCCAGTTCTCTACACCTCTGCTTTTTCACCACAGAGTTGCAGAAGACCGCCAGACCTGCAGATGCCAGTTCAGATGCCACCTTGCTGTCCACCCAGTGCATGCAGCTGTCAGTTTGCTGCTTCTGTCCAATGTAATCCAATAAACTCATGGCAAGTAATTGGTAAAATGAGCCCCAAACATGTAGTGGAAATTCCTTCAGAAATCATTCAACAGAATCCATGTACGATGCTCCATCAAAATATCGTTTGTCCAAATATTTGCTGCAATCCAGGATATACCACAAGCAGCCCTATAAGCATGGGATGCCATGGGAAAATGGGGAACTGTTCTCTCGACAATAGCTTATCACCTGGAGGAAGACTCCCTTCAAGTACAAGTCCCTCTAGTCCGCAGTTCTGTGCAGCCCACTCACTGTGCCTGCACGTGCCCGCTTCTCAAGCGGGATCAGATAACGGAATGATGGGATTATCTCCAGATGCGTACCGTGTTCTTACAGAACAAGATAGACAACTCAAATTACTTCAAGCTCAGGTTTGTGGAAATGGCAGCTTTCTCCTCTGCCCTCTTGGTGATTCTGTTTTGATGGCTCCCCTGCCGAAGGAATTAATTTAGCTGCTGTCTGTCCTTGTTGGGACAAGAGAGCCTGTCATACCAGCTGCACTTTGGAGATGGAGGGAGGTCCTGATGAGCTCTGCTATTTGGTGTCCCTTAAAGGAAAACTATTTTACTATTTTCTAATTAAATTTTGCATTTGTTTTGATCATATTTCCGTAACATGAAGGTTTCCCTTTTAGCTAACTGTTTCGTAGTGCAAACCAATATGCCTTCTGTAGAAATGTTTTTCTGCGTATATATGTATATGTGCTTGTCAAAGTAAAAAAAAATTGCTGCATAAGCTATAACTTTGGAATTATTGTAAGCATACAGGTGAAGCATAGAATGTGCTCATGTGTGGGTTTGCCCACCTTCAAGCCTGCAGCTTCCTGAGCTGTTGAGGCTGTTGATTAGAAAACTTCAGTTGTCTGCAGCACACCAGCAGGATTCATCAGGTGTTTGCTTGGCTGGAAAATTGGGCTTTGCTGGTCTCCCTAAGTTCTGTTTCAATACCACATTCTGTTTCTTCAAAATATCAACCTCCTGAGTTACACTGCTGGCCCTGTATTTTGCAGGGTAAGTGCCAGAGTTTGTTCTCCTGTTGGTGGTGAATGATAGCAATAGGAAAGTTGGTACAATTGCTCACAATATGTATTTTTCCTTCTTGAACCAGAAAATTGCAATTGAAATATGTTTTGGATATAGTTGCTGTATGTAAACTCAAGCTCTCAAAGCATGGGTGATGCACAGGGAAGGGAAACCCCTCCTTGCTGTGTAAATGCAGCCTTCACCATTAGGAGGTTTCTCCATGGAGCTGTGAACTAGTCGGTGAACAGGGTGGCTGCAAGCACTAGAGTAAACACTGCCTGAGCAACCTTAATTTTACCATTTAAGTGCTTGGCTTTACAATTAATACAAAATTGGTTTAGCATGGTGTAGGGGCAGCTGGCATATAAATGCTTGGCTGGGGAATGGGTAATAGGCTTTGTATATGAATGAAAGGGACGACCAACTGTAGTGGAAATAGGCTTTACTCAAGTTGTCTTGGCGTAGTTCTGCCAACATCCTTAAAACCTCTTCTTTGTTACCTCTGCCAACATGAAAACTGGTGTTTTGATTTATGCTGCACGTGCTGCTGAGAACCGGAAGGTTATCAGGCTTGTGTGGCAATGCAGCCTGGATTTGAATCCAGATCTTAGAGGAGCCTAATTTAGTAATTCAGTTTTGCCTATTGTACTTTATATTTTATGGTACAAATTACAACTTTCTGGTAACCGCTACAGATCCAACGCTTACTGGAAGCACAGGCTCGTCAGGCTTGTTCCTCTGAACCAGCTGCAGCCAGCCATGCTCTGCAGCCTGACAAGCAAGGGGACCTTGTTTCCATGGAAACACAGTCCTCACCAGGTTCGCACATGAGGAAAAGTGTGAGCATTGCTGTGAGCACAGGTAACGCTTTATTCTTTAAAAATAGACTGGCGTCACTTTTTCTGGATGTTTCTGTGATTTCTTTGGGCATTGGAGGGAATGTTTTGCGGAAATGCTGAATGTATGCAAACATGCACCTAGGTTAAAAAAAAAATTAAGTTGTCTAGGTGTTACTTGCAAGTTTAGGCTGGAGCTGCTTTTGTCTTTGGGCTGCAATGGCAATGATTACCATCACTGGAACAATTATTTTTCCAATAGCTTTAGCAAAGTCTTCTCTTTTAAATTGTACCTTATTGAAGGGAAAAATCCACATCATCTTTTGAATTAATACACTGTCTTGAAAAGTAATAGCTTCTGTTCCATCTAGTGTTCTATTAAACATATTACTGATATTTTTTGAGTGATGCATCTGCATGCATGGAGAGGAGACTGTATTTGCTTTAATTTTAGTAAGTTAGGCAGCTGTGTCGGTAAAGTTACATATTAATGTGTTGGTTCTTGTTAAATCCATGGAAATATCGTGGTTAGTCTAGAGGCAATTGTCAATTGGCTCAAGGTCAATGCATTAAAATGCTTTAATACTATCATCTAGTTTCATCAAGTATACTTTGGAAGAAAGTAGGACTTGAATGATGTTTTGGGAACTCTTAGCTGTTCTAAACTCTCAATCACTTTTAAATGGTGAAAACTGAATGTGAAGAAACGATTCCTCTAGCTTTACAAAGCCAGAGGGTCTCAGAAGACAGTAGTGACTCCCATTAAACGGGTAAATCCCTAAATCTCTTTTAGGTGCTAGCTTATTTTGGAATACAGCCTCAGAAAAACAAGATGACTCCATACCACAAGGAAAAAAAGAGGACGGAGAGATTTCTAAGGAAGACATAAGCATTTCAATTAATGCTGAACAAGATGCAAGTAATACAAGTATTGCTTCGTCTTTAAAGGTGGTTGACATGCCCAGCTTTGTAGACAGTATTCAACTTGTGGAAGAAGGAACTAATAAGAACACTCTCCAGTAAGTAACCAGAAATATCTTGAGTTCACATAATAAGCTGAACTGCCTTTTATAAGTTACTACTCTCATATTTATTTTTTCAGGAATTATAAATAGTCACCTGACTTCAGTTGTGTTCTTTCCCTTCTTTGTTTTTTAATCATGCTTTGAATTGTACAGCTTACCAAAACACAGCTGCCTTTAGAGTCTGCATTTATCAGTCATGCATGTTTAGCTAGCCTACCTATCAGCAGGAGCTGATGGCAAAAGCCTTCAACTTGGAAAAGCATGTACAGTGCTGGCAGCATTCCCTTTCTTACCTTAAATCCTGAGGGGGAGGGAGGATGCTGCTGTAGTCAGGTTTTTCCTATAGTGGCTTTTCCCTGTCTGCATTCAGAACCCTTACAGTTCTGAGGGGCTTAGGATGAGGGGTTTATGATTATATGACTGTTCCCTGAATTTCTGTTTTACACCTAATTAATTTGTCTGTAGTGAATGCAGGTACCAACTTCACTGCTGTTAATTAAATTATTTTTAAGCTCAGATTCTTTATAGTGCAACGACTAATCTCAGACTAATTTGGGAAGCAATTTTAAAATGTTTTTAATTATCTATATGGATGTTATTTTTACACAGGGAATAGCTCAACAATTTAGCACTTTTAACGATCTAATATTCTCTAAGTATAAAAAGCCAAAGGAGGGGGAATACCCTTCCAGTTAAATTAGGTTTCCAAAATAATCATATTGGGAAAGATGATGATAAGCTATAACTGAAATATTCATAGTCCTTGATTAAAGTATTATCTGCAAACATACACTGAGACCATAAATATTACTGATTCAGATTAGTCTTCTGAACGTTGTGTTTTAGAGATGCCTTTTTAAGGTTTTCTTCAACTTGGATTCATAAACCTGTAAAATAGCTGTGTAAGTATCTTATAGTAAGAATGTAGAGTACCACCCGGATTTCTCTGAGGAGGAGGGGAACATTTTTGGAAATGATGAGTGATTGCCAGTGTAACAGTAGCTGATAACCTACATTGACTGTCTAGTATGTCACATGATGGAAATCTTATCGCTTTCAACACAGGCAATTGATCAGTTGCGTTCTGAAATTCCCTTATCTTACACTTGTCTCCTGAGGAGGAAGAGGAAGGGGGAGGAGGGTTGCTTAAGGATCTCCTCAGGATGATAGTAGTATTGATATGTCTGGTCTCAAAAGGTTTATGTGGTGCACACGCCAGCTAGCTGAAGGGGATGCAGAGCATCGAATTGTAACTCGTTCTGGAATATTTACCCTTTTTGTCTGGAAACTTCAGGATAGATTATGGTTCCTCTTTCATGTCTGCTGTTGAAATATTTCAACTAGGTGTTTGTTCTCAGTTTGTGATACTCAGCGTGCATTGTGTATGTGTGTGCTTGTAACAGTGTGTCTTTGAGAGGTTTTTAAAGTGTTTTTAAACTACCACAGGAATTCCGTTATCAGTTACCTTGGTAAAAATGGCTTTTTGAATAAGCCAGATTTCAGAACATATGGAAGATACTTACTCCTAACAGCTCTAAGTGGCCATAAAAATGCTGAAAGCATAAGACACTCCAAACTGTTTAATAACTTCAACTTCATCGTAACTCTGACTTTAAGGTTGAGTCACAGAATGTCATTGAGTTTTGAGTAGTTCAGAGAAGCATTGCCATTTTCAAATCATCTTTAAAAAAACTAGCCAGGCTGTTGTAGTTTGAAACTACAGGTTGTATTTCCTCAGTCCTCAAATGACTTGAAAGAAAATGACTGCCAAAAGGAATAAAGCCTCAAGCAGCAGACAAACCAAGAAATGTTAGGATCTGTTTCCAGAATCATATTTTTCTCCTCATCTGGTCTTTGTGAAAAGACATGGTACATGTAGTGATACTTGTGCTTTTCTTGTTTTAAGGAACTATCTAGCTATCTCAGTCTTCTCTTTCAGAAATGGAAACGTTTCCCAAGCACTTGTTCGCAGCTCATCCTTGGAAGAAAGTATTAGTGTGTCTTTAGAGCAAGAACCAACAGAGGGAGCCAGCAACCATGTGGTGGTAACAAGTGAGCAAAACTCGGAGCCACCCGCCTCCTTGCTGCCTCGGCATCCATCAGAGGATCAGAAGCTTTACCAGGACTTGCTGGTAATTCATGTAAATTTGATATCCTGCACTGAACGCAGCCGTCAGAACAGCACACTGCTGAAGTTATGATGTGGTGTTGGCATGAGTGAACATGGTGTGTGTGGTTTTCAAGTTCACGTTAAAGTGAAAAGTTCCAAGTTTGTGGTTCTTCAGGGGGTTTTTTTAAGGTTGAAGTGGTTATTTGGTACTTCACTCTTCCATGCATACATGGAGTACTGTCTGCTGCCTAATAAATAATGATTCTTTAGTTAAAAGATAAAGTCAGTTGGTAACTTCCCCAAGTAGTACCCTGTAAAATGACACAGCGTTTTACCTTCAAGTCCCTTAAAGGGCCGATACTTTAATCTTGAAGAGTATCAGTACTCAATGTGTTTAAATTCAGAACAGGCTCTAACAGAAAGCTGGAAATGTAGGATATTTTACTGTTTGACTATACTGTTGTGAGTTTACGTGTCTGCATCTGAACTGCACCTGAATTTGGCTTGTTTGTCGGAGTCAGCTGTTAAACCATTTAGTTTGTATTTTAAGTTGCAGAAGAATAAAACAGGATTTAGGTTTTTGACAACTGCATGTTATGAGGTTTTTGTCCATGTGGTCTCTTCCCCCACTCCCTTTTTTTTTTTCTGTAGGGCCAGGTAAACTACCTCTTAAAGTCTTCAGAAGAGCAAGATCACTTGCCTGTAAAAGCAGGATTTGTTAATGATGGTGGTCCTAAATATCAGAATATTGATGATACAACAGAAATGGCTTCAGAGACTGACACAGTGGTGGATAAAGAGAGTGTGATTAGTGCTACACTCAAACAGCTGAAGAGCCTCGGAGTGACAATTGACTCACCTGGCAAAATGAAGAAAAATACACACAAAGTGGAGAACGCCAGGTAAAATACTGGTTGTTTTGAATCACAATTTGTAGATCCAACAAAAAATGAAGATTGGCTCAGTGAGCAAAAGGAAGGGACTGTGTTCCTGCCACTGGGGATTTGTTTGGCAACTTGATCCATGTTTCCTGCAAAGATGAAACACTGGCTCATGCTACGGGTATTTCAGATAGGTTTAAGAGCTCTGGTAGCAAAACTCAGATTATTTAAATATAACACAAGTAGCTCTAGCTGTTAGAGCATCTAGCGATTCTTTAAGTATTGTGCATGCAGTAGCACACAGTTCCATAGAATGATAACGAAGCTGCTTGAGTAATTTCAATCCTTTAGGCTATGTCAAATATTCCAGACAAACACTGGACTTGGGAGGCTGAACGTTAAGCAGCTATATATTTTGTCACTACTTCTTAACCCTTGTCTTGCACTTCAGTATAAGTGAAATTGTTATCATGGTTTTGATACACAATCAAAACTGTTTCTGTGCTAATCACTTGTTATTGTGAATGCTTTGACTTGAAACAGAGGGAAGGCTGCAGTGGCTGGGGAGGGAAACAGCCTTGATGGAACAGAAAAAGGAGCAGGAGTAATTTCTGAAGATGATGTTTGAGGCACAGGAATTTACTTATATAGCAGCTTATGCACAGGCTGATCGCCTGGTACTGCTTAATTTTCATCCTTATTTTCATCTTGATACTAGTATATAACTGCTAGGTAAACCGAAAATATAAGTCTCCAAATTCATCTTTTATTCAGCTGTGTGTCAAAAGCTGTTTCCAGTCATGCAGTTTCTAAGCTCTTTTTTCTCTTTTTCATTTGGATTTCATCAGGTAGTTTTCTAGAATTTCTGATCTACCTTCCTGGCTGTAAAGTCTGTCAGTGTTCTTTTAATGTCAATAATATGCTAAAAAGTAAACCCATAAGAGAAAAACTGGAATTCTTGGGGGTGTTGGTTGGTTGGTTGTTTTTTCAGACATGGGGAGGGGGGTGAGAATCTTCCTTCTGCTACTTTCGTGACTGATAAACAGTTTTGAGAAAAGGCCTGCAGCTCAATAGAGAAGGAAACAACAGTGCAACTCCATAGCACAACTGGTGGTTGTTCATCTGAGCCAGGAGTTCGCTTTCCCTAAAGCAAACTTCAGAGTCTGTGCTCAGTGAAATAGGAAGATTCTTAACTCTCAACATGAAACATTTGGATTTATGAACTAGTATATGACACATGTACTAAATACACTGGTTTATAACCACTACCAGTGTACCAGAGCTTGTCCTTTCAGTCTTTAAATACCTAATGTAAGCAAGAAGTTGGTGTACCAAGCAACAGAACAAATGAACATTTCCCTTATAGAAAGATGCCTTCGAAAGCTAGAACCTTGCAGGCTTCTGGAAACAGATCCTGTGTCAGAATTTCTGTAAAAATCCTGGAACTGACGTGCAATGGAAAAGAAATGTTCTTGGTCTCTGTCACTGGCCTTGTATCTTCTGTCTAGATAGAAACTTTGGGTTAGTTGCAGCATCTAGAGTCTTGGGGCCAGACACATACAATGTCACGTTCACTGGTGAGAATAGAGACCGAGAGCTCAAACCTGCTTTAAAAACAAAACCAGCTCTGAGACCCGCTAGAGGCAGGCTCCCCTTCATGCGAGGGGGGTGGCTGGTGTCTATCAGAAGGGAACGTCATCCTTTCCCTAACACAGTGTTTGGATATCTCAGTGTGAGTAGCTGGGGAGCTGATCTCGGCACTGAGCAGCCTGAGCGAGCTGCGGTGTTCAGAGGGGGGAAACGGTGCAGCAAGCAAAATGAAATTATCAGATTATATTGTGAAATGTGTACTTTTCCTGTAGTGCTAAACTGACTTTTTGATGCTTTATTTCAGCATCTTAGCGTGCATAAATCCTGAAGCAGTGGTTCCTGGACTAAATTATATGTCATTTGCCAATGTCAGCGTGTGTGGCTTAACACCTAATGTTGTTGATCTGAGCATGGAAGCAAACGCAATAGCTCTCAAGTATCTCAGTGAAAATCAGTTATCTCGACTTTCCTTCAGTCGCTCAGGCCAAAATCCTCCTGTGGATTTCTCTTTCCAAGACCTGTTGCATACAAATATGGACAAGAGCATGGTGGGTCTTAGCTTAATTTCACCAAACAATATGTCGTTTGCAACCAAGAAGTACATGAAGCGATATGGGCTGATACAGGGCAGTGATGGCAGTGAAGATGAAGAGGAACTGCAGGTTCAAGATGGCAGTTGTGGCACTGTCAAAAGTGAAAGCACACTGGACAAAAACTGTACCCCTGTGCTGGATGGCTTCAGCCACTGGACTGAATTATCCAAAAGAACTGATGGAAAACTTCCCGTTCATCTAAAAAACCACAGCAGAGAGTTGGCTACTCACACTTCTCCACCAGAAATAAACAGCCCTGTTTTAAGAAATCTTACAAATGAGGTTTTTTCTCCCAGAGCAGATCAAGCAGATGAAAACTCTGTTCAGGTTTTAAAGGATTTAAAATCAAAAAACAAATTGTTTCCTGGGAGAGTTGAATTCACTGAACAACCTGGCAGGAAAGACGAAGGAGATATTGAAGTCTTCCCTGGAAATCTGCGTACTCCAGCCCTTGAAACGTTAAACCAGTCGAACAGCATGAATTCCGTTGGCACCATTCTTGATGTGAAACAACTCAGGCAGTTGCCAAAGTTGTTCTGACCATGCCCCAAGATGGCTGGCAACCGCTGTTTCAAATCTGAGAGGGACCTCTCTGGAAAGGACTGCAGGAAACCGAGGATTAAGCTATCTTTGAAGAGGTCACTGTGTTGTGGCAACTTAAAACTTGGAGAACTGAGTTTTCAGCCCGGGTCGGGGACAGCCATCACTAAATGCCCGGTTGAGTCAGTGCTGATCAGCATTGAAGTATGTGTGCACTTTTGTTTACAGTTAGGCATGATTTTAAAGTATCTAAAAGGTGAATCAACTTGAGCCCAAGATGGGCTTTTAATATACTTTTAACAATGATGTTTATTTAAATGTTCTTGTGTTGACTTTTTTAAAAACACTGACTTCTACCTGTTTGTGCTAACTGCGAGCCATCGATACTGTGTGGGGCAGAGCAGGGGTGACAGAGCTAAAGCACTTATTTCTAGAAACTTGCTGAAATGGTTGGATTACTGTGGGGGGGTTGTATTGGGTGGGAAGGGAAGTATAACTGTGGCTTTACTTTGCATAAAATTATTTTGAATTCAGCCAAAATGGCACATGTAACTCTCTGTATCATGAAATCTTGAAAGGAAATTGGAAAACCTAGCACTTTTACAACTTCTGTGATTTATTTTTTTTTCCTGAATGAATATTTTTCTATTTATTTAAGAAGTACCTATTGCTCATAAAGGTCAAAGTTTCCATTAAAAAAAAATAAAATCATCAGTTGTGTGATACAGCCTTCATTAAGACACTTACCACTTCCCAGTTATTGCTTAGAATGGCTAACTGGAAGTGTGAGGATGTCACTTGCTGTTGAACTCATCAAGAATTCCAATACTGGGGGATGAGGTAAGCAAAAATAATTGATTTTTATTTTATTCTCTATTAACATACAACTACTCTGTCATCAAGCACTGCAGTCTGTTAATGAAACAGCCCTTTTCCATCCCCCTGTTGATGATAATATTCCACAAGCTGAAGAATTCGGTTACTTACTGTTTTAACCATTCCAATTGCGTTAAGACTGTGACTTGTGTTCAATTTTGAAAGATATGTTTGTGGTTCCGAGTGTGTTGTCTTACACTGCACCGTAACCTGCTGGTGCTGGCAGCCCCAGGTGCCTGGTGCTGGCTTTGGCAAGCGTGTCTGAGGACACAGCTCAGCAAGTGTGCCTGGGGGGTGACGCACCTCTGTCCTGACCTCACGGTCCTGGAAATGAGAGTGGCGCTGGAAGCGGTGATCCATCCCCATTCCCACCATTCCTCATGGGAGGACAGTGCGGAGTGATGGTCCAGCCATCTGTTTTCTCGCTGGCTGTCGCGCATCAGCGTGCTTTAATGGGAGTTTGAACAAACTCTGCTTTAATGACGGCATTGTCTCAACAGAAGTTCAGCCTACGGTGCTGACCTTGTCTTTCCTCTCCAAGAGTGTTAAACCAGAGATTAAAACACCCCACACCGACGTCCCAGGCCTTTCCCATTCAAAGCCAAAGGACTGCACTGTTAGTTCATGGTATGTTTGAGTGGCTGCTAATTAATTTAATACACTGACACGAGCATCTTTTCTAGCCTCTGCCACACTTGCGGGCCTTTGCAGACTAAGAATCGGGGCCGAGATAAGCCATTTGCTCTTTCAGAGCCAGCACGGAGAAGACAGCAGCAGCTCCCCTCAAACCCTGTCAGAATTTCTCTTCTCACGCAGCCTCTTCCATCAACGAGAGTATTTGCTTCCTTCCAGGAAAAGTGCTACGTTGCAGCGCTGAAAAATAAAACCTTTCGCGGTCCCCGAATCTCCCTGGGATCAGGCACAAGCTGCTTATTATCTGGCAGCGCATTTTCTGCTGAATCAGTTAAAAAATAGTTAATGTTTTTGAACATTCCAGTGAGATGAATGAGGCAATTCATACCTCTGAGCTATTGTTGTAGGGTTTTGTTCTTTGTTTCCTATTGTAAAATGTCTGGAAACACAGGAAGATGACAGTTGTATTGGTTAATATTTTAAAGACTTTCTTCAAATGCTCTCGGGCTAGAAACAATTTGAAAACAGAAGCCAAACTACTTGCACACAGCTCAGGACAAGGGTGTGGTGGTATATTAAGTTACACAAATCATAAAGTCCTGGACAGCAACCTCTGAGCGAGTGAACCGTTAATTTACTTGACGAAAACAACAAGAAAAACCACCCTTTCCTAAGGCCGCTTTCCTTTCAGAGTGCAGTGCCGAGGAATTTCAAGGTGCCTGGCTTTTTTTCCTGAAGCATCCACTGCAGCTTGGGAGTCAACTACATGGAAAGCTAGGTCTGGCTTTGTTAAACCTGAGCGACTGGGGACCAAACTCCAGCGCTGGCTCAATTTCCTGTTCAGGCAATGACCTGTGCGGAGGGGCAGCAGGTTTAAGGCTTTATTCTTGAGTTTTCTTTTTCCCTCCCGTTGTTTCCAGCTACCCTTTATTATAATTTAAGGAAGATACAGTGCTTGCTCAAAAGGTCTTGGGCCTGCTCAGAGCATCACTGACCTCTCTGTTCCGTATCATTTTGACGTGCCCTACCCCTCCCACAGGGCTTGCTGCCTCCCCGCCTTGTGAAGGCATGGAGAGGGGACAAGCCCTGGGCCGCCCAGTGTGAGCAGGAAGCCCACCCGTGGCAGGGCCGCGGTGAGGAAAGGGACCCTTTACCTGCCACACGAGGGTCGCCCTTCGGCTCATGGTGGGGTCGCCCAGCAAGGGGCACGCTGTGCGGGCAGCAGTGGGTTGGCCACGGCTCCCACCCCACCGGGGGCAGGCACGGGGGGGAATGGCCCTACAGCAGAGAAGATGCTCGGCTTCCTAATCTCCCCCGCCCAGCCCCGGCTGTTCTATCTTTAACGCTTCCTGTTGGTTAGAGGAGCCGGCTTGAAAATGGTCGTGTTTCCTGGCGGGATGCACGGCGGGCTCTCCACCGCGTCGTGACCGTCCCTGCCCCGCCGCCCCACGCACGCTGCCGGCATCGTGCGGGCTGCCTGCCTGCCGAGAGCCGACCCCAGCCGCGCCGCGGGGGGAGCGGGGAGCGGTTGTGGAAACCTCTCCCACGGCCGCGTCCAGAGCGGGAGGTTCAGGGGAAGGAGTGAAAGGAAGAATAACAGCTCCGGCATTTCCCCCTGCGGGAGGCCGCGCAGGTGGCGGGGAGACAATAGCGACCCCCGCACCTCCGAGCCCCGCCGCCCGCCCCCACATACGGGCAGGTGCGGCCGGTCCGCATCGCCCCGGCGGCGGACGAGGCTGCGGCTTCTCCCCCACGCCTCGGGCTCCACGCACGGCCGGGGGCCGCAGCCTCACCCCAGCCCCGCAGGAGGGATCGGGGGGTGTCCCGAGAGGTGCTCAGCCTCGGCCCCCTCCTCCCCGCCCCGCTCCGGTAGAGATTTCGTTGATTTTCGGTCGCCCGTTGCAGGGTAATCCCCCCGAGCTATCGAAAACCGCTCCCCGCCACGGCCGTCAGGGCCGTCCTACCCGTGGGTGTCCGGGGGAACGGACCCAGCACCCTCCCAGCAATTCCTCTCCCTCCTTCCTCTGCAGGGACCCTC
>VWZZ01006611.1:95460-133574 GCA_013399095.1 Psophia crepitans
TCCTCTCCCTCTCCCTCTCCCTCTCCCTTCCATCCTCTTCCACCCACACTGATCATCTCTCCAGATCTTCACGGGGTTACCACAGACAGACAATCGTTATGTTCAAACCACTGTATGTGAAGAGGGCAGCTATTTTCCCACAGAGTCAGGTATTTTGGGGTAGAAAGGCAAACCGAAACTTTGGGACAGCTGCTGTTCGCCCCAGCTCAGCCAGACCCGGGAGGTTTCGAAGCTGTTCTGTGGGTCCCTGCTCCCCAGGATGTAGGGTTGATGGGCTCCATGCCTGTGATCACTGGCTCCCCGTTGCCTCTGCCAGGGGAATGCAGGCTGCTGAGTCCCTCGGGATTTCGGCAAAGCTGGGGAGACCCTGCAAAGGCTTGTGCTTCCCAGAGGGAGTGCCAATGGCTGTGCCAGTGCCCTGCTAATTATTGAGTTTCAATTAATAGCCCACTCAGTCCTGGAAACTGCCTCTTCTTCTCAGTCCCAGGCAAAAACATCGCTCAGGGGTCTTCACCTTCTGTCCTCAAAACCTGTTCAGGGCTGGATTCAAGGGCAGCCTGTTCTAAGCTGCTACAGCACAATGGCATGGCTCGGCGTTGTTCTGTCCTTTCCTATCCATCCTGTCCCTCCCATGGGAGGCCCAGCTCCCTGTCCTCATCTCACAGCACTCAGCTTGGCTGCAGGAGCATCCCACCAGGGTCGGCAGCCTCCAAGGCTGCAGGAATGGGTTAAAGCTCCCCAAAAGCTCCCTCAACTTCAATGTACCCTGAGAAATGCCTCCTTCACCCTTTGGGCTTACAAGAAATCCCTCTGGCCTTTCCCTGTCCCTCCCACCCTCATCCCCAGCAACAGAAAGATGCTGCTCAGAGCAGAAGGTGACGTGATTTTTCCCATCTCCTCCGATACCTGCATCTGTTTGCTTGGGTGGCAGCCAGAAAAGTGACTTCATCCATCTGATTCCCTCCCCCCCGCCTTTATTTTTCATTTTATTTTTCAACCAGCCCAATGCTCTCGCCTGTTGCAGAACGGAGGGTGAAGCATCCAGGCCAAATCCTGCCCCTGTGTTATGGTAATCGCGGCTGCCACCCAGCAGATGCTGCTCACTGAAATAATAAGGCTGTTTAACAGGCACGGAGGAGGAGAGCGGAGCTTTTGTTTGGCACTTGCCGGGGTTGGAGTACACTTGTAAAGCAACAACTGGAGCTCGTTGAAAAGAAGTGGAGGTTATTAGATGCGTTTCACTCGCTCGCCGATGGCCCTGGTACTTTTTTTTCCCTTTGGATGCCACACAAAAGCTCCAGTGCTGAAATGGAAAAGCGGAGAGATGCCACCTGAAAATGTACTGCTTTTGCTGATGAGTGTGGAAATAAATCAGGCTGGTCTCTGCCAGTTGGACCCCACTGTTGAAGGATGCTGTCCTGGTTTCAGCAGGGATAGAGATGATTTTTCTTCCCAGTAGCGGGTATGGTGCTGTGCTTTGGATTCAGGATGAGAATAATGATAACACACTGATGGTTTAGTTGCTGCCAAGCAGTGAAGGACTTGTCAGCTTCTCTTCAAAGAGAAGGCAGGGGGTGCCCAAGAAGCGGGGAGGGGACACAGCTGACCCAGAGGGATACTTACTGGGACCACTGACCAAAAGGATATTCCATACCATATGATGTCATGCTCAGTATATAACTGGGGGTTGGCCAGGAGGTGACATGGCTCAGGCGTGAGGTTGATATCAGCTCTGGGTGATGAGCAACTGTGCTGTGCATTACTTGTTTTGTATGTATGTATGTATGTATTATTATTATTATTATATTTTTCTGTCCTATTCAATTGCCTTTATCTCAGCTCATGAGTTTTACCTTCTACTTTTCGATTCTTTCCCCCACCCCACTGTTGGGTGGGGGTGGTGAGCGAACGGCTGTGTGGTTGTTTTAGCTGCCTGCTGGGTTAAACCACAACAGATGCTCAGGCTGATCTCCTGCCTTAGGTGTGCTCCCCAGCTCTGCCCTTCCCATGTCCCGGGAAGGCTGCGGGGTCTAGAGGAAGAAAAGTACCTCCCTGAGATGGTGCTGAGCAGGGGGGTCCTACTGAAATCAGGCTTTTCTCTACCTGCCCTGAGGGATGCTCCTCCACTTTCCAGGATGCTGATGAATGTGCGAGGCTGGGTCCTGCCTGTTGCAAGACAGCAAAACCAAGCAGGACTCAAGAGTGCACTTAATTGCACCTGGAGCTGTTGAAACTCAGGGCTTGTCACCAGCAAAGGTGGCCCAGAATTTGGCAGGGCTTGGAGGACAATGGGTTGCTGACAGGATGAAAGAAATTCAAGTGACGGCGGGAGCTGGGGTGACACAAAACCTCGTGCTTGGGGGTTATAATCCCATTTCTAAGTGTTGCAGTTTTGGATGGGAGGATGACAGGAGGTAGGTCTGGGGGTCATGGGGTTTCTCTATCTTCCCCTGAGTAAGTGGGGACAGGAAAATTATTAGATGGGTAGTGAGTCTGTCCATTCATCTCTCTATTTACTTACTTATCAATCCCTCTGTCTCAATGCATCTTTGCTCTGAAAAAAACCCCAGTGATCTCCTTCAGAAGCCAAGAATTAAAATCATTATATTCCCTCTCCAATTCAGGTAGCTCCCCATAAATCTTCCCAGCTTCAGTTTGGTCTCCTAGGACTCCCGGATCTGTTGGGAACCTATTTAATCAGCTGAGATGATCAGCGCTGTTTGTTGCCGAAAGGCCCTTTGAACCCTTTGTCTCTTCGTTGAATGATGCCCCCGTCCCCCAGGATTTAGTCAGACAGGCCCATTCTGTGTGACAGCTCACAGGTTAATAACACCAGGCGCTGGCAGCACCCACCGAAGTCCGGCTGCGAGCCCAGGGTGCTGGGAAGAGTCACAGCTCCTCTGCCAAGCCCTTATCGCTGTATCTTCCCGTGGCCCCTCACTTGGCTCGACGCAAAGCTCCGTAAAACCACACCAAATTGTAAGCCCAGCATGAAGCGCATCCAGCCTCTGCCAGGGGAAGAGAAGTACAGCCCCTTTTGGGGAGGCTCTGCAGGGGTTGGGTGTGGGGGAGAAATCAGAGCCATCCCATCCCAGGGTTGCAGGCTTTGTTTTTAACATATTTTAGTGTATTTTAGGGTTTATCTGGGTGGGAATCAGCCCCTCTGCTGAGGGATGATGGCTTTCGGCAGGGGTTTCCCATGCTGGTCCAGCTCTTGGAAGCAGGGGGCTCAGCATCGCTCAGCATATCTTGCCCCAAGTGCTCCTAGATTATTTTATTTCATATTCTTTTTGTCTTTTTTATTTTTTTCAGCCTTAAGGAAGCAAATCCAGAGTAGGTCCAAATCAGCAGGAATCCTTCCACTGGCTTGGATCAATTTTCAACCAGGGAAAAGCTGAAGCGCGACCTTCAATAGCCATGTTTCTCTTCTAGGCTGTGTTGAAGCTGTGCTAGAGGTGGCTGCTACCTGCCTCAGTGTCCCAAACAACCTCTGAGCAACCCAACCTGGTGAGAAACAGTGAGATCCTCACCTCACCTCCAACCAGCTCTGGCCCAAGGGGTTGGTGTTTTTCCTTCCAAAGGCTTCTGCTCTCCATAAACCACAACTTAGCATGGACCACCATCAAGACAGGCAAAGCAACCTAATCTACGAGCGCATTAGGGTGTCAGAAAACAATAATCCAAGAAAGAAACACATTATCTGGCCTTGTTACTTTACAAAGTAATTTAAATTAATTTTTCCCTAGAGTGGTTAGGGAGCACTGCAACTTGCCCTTGCCTATTCTCTCCAGCTAATGAAGCTTTACCAGCGACTGCTCCTGAATTCCTATTAAGACCTCATCTTAGAGGTTACAGGGCAAAGCAATTTCTGCTCCTGGGAAAGATGCCTATGAATTTGTAATTGTAAGTCCGTGTTTGATAGGGATTAGCATCTGAAAGGGGTAGAGTGGTGGGTAGCAGAGAAAACATTATTTCAATTAGCAGAAGAAAAGCAACTTAACATCTGATTATAGTTTACACTTTTAATTTTCTCCTATTCTGGCATCTGGGATAATTATTTCCTGAAACAATCCACCCCCACCAAGCCAGCCAACTATTTCCTTCTCCTCCTCTTGGCCATGTTGGTTGAGATTGACATGGAAATGATTGGTGAATTGGGGTTTTTCCCTTTCCTTTCTTCTCCCAGGGAATAGCCAGTCTCATCGAATTTGGGGATTTGACCAAGGAGGTCCAGGATGAGGACAATGGGGCTTTGCTCCACAGTCAAGCTCATGGGCAGGCTTGTGGCCAGCAGCTCGGCACGGTGCTGGTGCCCAGCTCTCCCAGGCAGAGTCCCTATGCCTAAAGCTTCTCTGTGTTTGGATATTGCCTCCAATCCTCCCCTTTCCTCCCATCCCATAAAGATAGGTGCTGTTTGCTCTCCAGGGACTTGGCCCTCGTGCTAACCTGTGCACCAGCTGTTTTTTTCTGGGTGCTTGGCCTCCTATTTCCTAATGATGATGCAATCAGTTTTTGGATGGGAGATTCCACATGAGAAGGCTTGTTATTATTTAAGGAAGATCATGAAATCCATCCTTAATGAAAGGACAGGAGAAAACCCTTCCACCAAGTGACACTGAAGCCTGAGATTATCATTTTTATGGGCTTCCAATCTTTTCTGCCTCCTGTCTTATCAGTGAATGCAGCTGGAGGCTTCAAAAACCCTCCCAGCTTGCTGCTGATTTTATGGGATGAAGATTAGAGATGATCGGATAGTAAATTATTCATTCCATTCGATATCGCTGGGCGGGGGGGAATATCCAGAGCGAAGTCAGCTCCCTTCTCCCTTTCTGAGCATCAGGCATTGGGGTCCTGGCTATCTGCAACTCCAGCAGTGCAGTGGCACTTTCCCCTGCCCTCGGAGATGATTAGGGGTGCAATATGCCCTCTGAACAGACGGGAAAGCCGAGAGGGAATCACGGATGCAGGCTCATCCCCCACCAATAAGGCAGACTGGAGGCAGGTGGATTTTCTTCTCATTTCAGGGATTTTTAGTTTGGTTCCTTCCAGCCCAGGGCAAGGTAGGACAGATCAGGTAGGTGTTTCCTCAGCCTAATTTCTCAAGGTTGAGGGACCTGAGACTGATGTGAATGTGCTGTCAGATCCCTGGCAGCTATTGACCCCACGGACAGAGGATCAGGGAGCTCAGAGGGAACAAATCCTGGCAGCTACGTGCAAATGGGCAGCTGGATAGAGAGAGCCCGTTGCTGCCCTTAGATGTACGTAGCAACAGCATTGCCCATCAGGCCCCAGCACTATTCAAGGCTTGCGATTAGCATCAGCCCTGAGGGACTCATGATCGGTCTTATAAAATGGCTAATAAAATGCTGAGAGGTGGGGTTTTCTCCTGGCCCTGTGCGTGCGGGAGGGGGGCAAATGTCCCACCTGAATCCTGCACTGGTGGGGTAGGATGGGGCCAGTGTGGGGCCACACCGTTGACACTGAGGTTTTCATCAGTACATAAACAAGATAATATATTGCTGTTTAAAGGCATTTTTAAGGAGAGGAAGTGGGGTACAGAGCTGTGATGGATGAAAAGCCTGAGCAAGGGCTGCCGCCTTCTGCTGCCATTCATCCACGCTGGCACACTGGGCCAAGAAAATGCCCTTTCCATAGCGGTTGTAGCTCCTGGTTCTCACAGCAGCACCTATCCCAGCCAGGATTTGAAAGCCGGTGTTGATGGGAAAGGAGAGAATCCTGGGGCAAGCAAGGAATATTTGGGTTTGATGGCAAATGTCCAAAGAAACAGGCAATTAAATCTTGGGTTTGTGGGTCTTTTTCTTTTTGGAGCAGCTATTGAAATGTAACAAATTCATCATTACTTTTTTTTTCTAGGAAAATATAATTTCTTCTTTAAAGGATGTTCAGGCTTGCTTTCATATGTTTCATTTTTCTGACTCTTTTTGAGAGAGGAAGGAAGGAAGGAAGGAAGGAAGGAAGGAAGGAAGGAAGGAAGGAAGGAAGGAAGGAAGGAAGGAAGGAAGGAAGGAAGGAAGGAAGGAAGGAAGGAAGGAAGGAAGGAAGGAAGGAAGGAAGGAAGGAAGGAAGGAAGGAAGGAAGGAAGGAAGGAAGGAGAATAACATCCATTAAAACACAGAGCCCCACAGCATTTTTCAAAGAGGAACTGGCACCTGTGCTCTGAGCCCTATCACCCAGGAACACATTTTAGGCTCAGGAATGTTGCTTTGAGCAAATGTTAATTTTGGCTAAACACGACATATTTCTTAGGGGAAAAAGTGCCAGGTTTTGGAGGATATAGGTGCAAATTCTGAAATTCCAGACCTGCTTCTTGCAAGTCCTGTTGTATGGACAACTGCTCACGCGAGTCCCTGGGAGGGAACTGAGCTGGGTCTGGCTGCAGCTGGATTTGACTAAGTGCTGCTAAGGTGACTTGCCCCTTCTGTGCCTCAGTTTCCCCTCACTTGTGAAACAGACCTGTGGGGCTTTGCCTCACCACAGCCGAGTGATGCTGAAGGCATCAATGTGAGAGACAGCAAGATTTCCAGCATGCTGCAGCAGAAACGCATAGCTTCTCGTCTCTTCAGGTCCCGAGCCAAGGCCACAATGACAAAAGGATGAGCTGGGTGGCTAGTTATTTGCTGAAATTTCTGACTTTTCCACTGCAACAAGGCTTCTGCCACTACAGTGACTTGCTATTTCTCATCCCCCCAGGCTGGGCCCAGCGATATGCAACCGAGCAGGTGCCACGGGCGCTTTTGGCCACAATAGCACATACCTTCCTAATAGCTGCCATGGGCTAAAGGAGGCCACCCGTTGAAGCACAAGGGAGTTTTGAGATAAGCAAATGAGCAATTCCCTGGCCTCATCAGCAAGTCCAGAACAATTAAATTTCCTTAAATTTCTTATAAATGTGGGAATGTGCAATAGTAAAGTGTTATTTGCTCCTCAGGATGGAGCCGATAGCGAGACTCCTGTTTGGAAGGCACGGCAACCCTGCCTTCATCTCAGGGTCTGGTCTGTCATGTCCCTCCCTCCCAACACACTGTAGGATACGGGCAGATCCTTGAGCACATCTGTCCTTAGAAAATCAGCCCAAGGTCCCTGGAGCTGGGCTAGGCAGAGCCATGGGATGAAAAGAAAACCTGGAGTACATGTGGAGGAGGACCAGGAGGAACCCCATGAGCAACCTCCTGCAGCCCCAGGCGTGACTGGGGGTAGATAGCAATAGCAGAGACCTTGAATGTTCCAAGGACAGCAACAGGACCAGCTTCTCTAGGACTTCTGATCTGCTGATAGTCTTCTGCTCTAAACAGCTAGGGTTTTTGCTGGGCTTTTGCTAAGAAAGAAGTAACAAGCAGACAGCAAAGATCGCGAGTTCTGTGTACTTCCCCAGATAGATAACATGGACACAAGTCACAGGGAACCCAAAGTTCACTCTCAGTTTTATTTCTTCAGAAGTCATTCCTTTTCCTCCGCAGCAGGGTTAGATTGCTTTTACATGGCCTTATTACGCGCACGTCCCTGTTGTGCCACCTCCTTACTGGGTGCAGCAGGAAAGTCCCTACCCCGTGGAGTTCATAAGCCAAAACTAGTGGGGTTTGGAATGGGATTGTCCCATGTTGCAGGTGGGGATCTGGCCATGGAAAGGAATTTGGGAGAGAGTGGAGAATGGGTCTTCAGTCTTGTACAGCTCAAGCCATCTCCGGCTTGTTTTCAGGATAAACGACGTTATTCTAGATTCAGGGGAAAGAGGAGGGATGAAGCAGGGCAATGCTGCACCGGTGGGTACGGATTCCTGAGGGCGCTGCACATTCCTGAGCATGGGTCCCTTGTGGGTGCCTGCATGGGGATGGGGTGCCCAAGCGGGACCCCTGTGGGGGGGACCACCAGGCCCAGAGGCCAGGAGCTCGGATACAGGGCTGGGCTTACAGAGATGCTATGACACACCACGAGTAGAGTGACAACAAAATCACTGGCTCACAGTTGTAAAAATTTCCTTTGGGTCTAACGGAGGTTGTGCAGCCATGAAGCCAAATAGCTTTTATTCTTCCTGCAGGGTGGGCCTGTCAGCCATCCAAACCCGGCACAGGCTGGGAAGCTGCTTAATTTGGGACCTACGAGCCTGCCGAACGCCTTCCCCGTCCCGCAGCATCCACCCAGCTGATGTGAAGGGCCTGACAGCTTTGCTGTCTGCTGTGGTTCTTCATGTGTTTCCACCTCTTCTGGTGCCAAAGAAATTTTGGAAACAGCCCTGAAGGCTCAGTAAAATGAGTGCCGTGTTTGCCTGATTGAACAGTCTCTCCATCAGACAAGGCGTGGGAGGCAGGAGGCATTACTCGAGTCTGGGTTATTAAACGGATGTTTTTAAGCCACAAATGTGTTTTGTTGGGTTGTTAATGACGCTTGCTGAAAAGAAAGAAGCAGGGAAGCGAGCGGAGGCTGTGCCAGGCAGCTCCCTGCACCCCCAGGACCCAGGGTCCGGTGGGTGGGAAGGGATGTCAGAGGACCCCTTTTTTCTCCTGCCACGGGGACGAGGGGACACCCAGGTCCTGCTCAGCCACCTTCCCCAAACGCAGGAACCACGCTGGGGAGACATTTACCCGTCTGGACATTGTTTCTTCCTCCTGGGTTGATGCAAATGTTTTGTGGTCCAGTCCCTTTCCACGCCCCAAGGGGACTGTCAGGTTCAAGTCACCGTGTCCCAAATTCCCCCCCAGTCTCTGTGGGAGAAAGAAAGAGGCACCTCCTTCCACCCCTTCCCGCAGCAGGATTTGAATAACCAGGTGAGAGCATCATCCTCCCTCGTTAATGCGTTTGATAATTGACCAAGCGCTCATTCCTGTGGGAGGGCGGCGTGCCCAGGCGCAGCACCCTGCGAGGAGGGGCCTTCTCGGCTGCTCCTCTGCACCCTGAGAGCCCGTGGCCTTGTCTGCCGCCATGCCTGCCCGCTGCCTCCTCCTCCTGGGGCTGCTTCTGGCGCTGGAGCCTGCCTGCTGCCAGGAAGGTAAGCGCAGGCAGCTGCCTGACTTCTCAGGGAAACTGAGGCAAGGGGGAGGCAGGAAGCCGAGTCCCGGGCAGCAGGGAGCTGCTCGGTGGGGTGGCTTTGGAGACAAGGGACAACTGCAAAAGAGCCTCTTGGGAAGCGAGAAACCATCCCAGCTCCTGCCCAAGCTTCAGCTCTGGCTTCATATTAGCAGGTGATGGGGACGGGTGGGCTGGGAAGCCTTACGGACCCAGGGCATGGATACTTTCTACCTGCTTTGCCGAAGGCTGAAACTGCCGTCCGAGATTTATTCCTCCTGCTTACACAGCGGTGATTTACCTCCGGCAGGACTGTGCGCCGAGATGAGTAACCTGTTTTCTTAAGGCTTTTTTCTTTTCTTTTTTTTTCTTTTCTTCCTTTCTTTCTTCTCACTCTCCACCCCGGGCAAGCCTTGCGCTGGGTCGCTCCCAAGCTTGCAGGTTTTCCTGTTAATCTGTAATTTTGATCATTGCCGAGGTGAGGGAGCAAATATTTTCCTCTGCAAATTGCCCTCCTGTTCCCTTCCCGAAGACTTAATAGAGAAACTTCCTATTGCTAGGGCATTATTTTTAGGAAATTCATGGAAGGACTTGTCTAACACTACAAATAACGACGAGCAATTAAAACTCATCTGATGTTGCCAAAGTCCTGGAAAATCCCCTCCCCCTTTCTCCTTCTGATGCCCCAGCCCTGACCGCTCTTCCTGTATTTGTTTACCAACTTGCTGAGGATTTAACAGTCCGGGGTCTCCACTGTCAGCAGGATTGAATGTTTTGCTGTTGCTTGGAAGGGGGGGGTGGTGCGGGGAAGAAAAAAAGCCTTTAATTGGGATTCAAAGTCTGGCACAGCTTCCTCAGAGAGGGGAAAAGATAGGGGCCAGCCGATGCCTCCCAAGCACTCAGGGAGCATGTATTAAAAAGCAGATCTGTGCCTTCAAACCAGCCTTTGAGCTTGGAAACTGAGTTACAGCACATGCAAGGGCTTATATTGGTCTTGGCACTTCCCTTGGTTTCACTTGTAGCTGCAGATGCAGGACACATGTCTGTCAGGGGTGCACACCCCACATTGCTTACTTTGGCTTAGAAGATCTTGTTCCGGGAGGGGAAAACCCAGCATTGCTATGGGGTGAAACAGAGAGGAGGTGGCGGAGCCTGAGGGACCCACTGTCCTGGGAGGGACATCCCTGGTAAAGCATTATTCCAGGAACACAATCCCATTTCTGCTGGCAAGACTCATCCTTTCAGCCATCCCTCCTGGCAGGGCAGCAAGGTGTCCACCCGAGGGGCTCCAGCCAGGCAGTTCCTCCCAGGCAGTTCCCCCCAGGCTGTGAACCACATCTTCCCAAGAAGATGCTATCAGGCTCTTCCCTCTGCCTGGCTCCCATTCCTCCTTTCTTATGCCCATGCAAGTTTCCCGTGCCCACAGAGGTTCTTCAGCCCGTGCAGAATTATTTGCCATTCCCCCTGCCATCCTCACCTCCCCTTGCAGCTGGGCTCTATGTGGTGTCTCAAAGACAGAACCGCTTGATTTTGGTTCGGTACTTTTTGTTTTGGCTTTGGATGCTCCAAAATTTGGTGGAAACAGCCACCTGAGTGAGGTTTCACTTGCAAAAATATCCAGTACCTCCTGAGCACAGCTGCTTGGAGGAAGTTTCCTACCACTTATCTTCTCTCCTGCCTGAAGATCATGAGATGCAAATCTGACGATTTCTGTCATCGCTGACTTCATTCCACCATTGGCCTTGAACTCCCTTAACCCCAGCAGAAACCTCACCAACCTGACCACCCCTTCCCAGGCTTTCTCTGGAAACTCTGGCCCTGGCAGGAAAAATAAACCACAGAAGAAGAAATAAATGAGGCTGAGATAACAGTCAAGGGCAGAGCGAAGGAGGAAGCAAAACGGGCCAAAGCTCAGCCCGGAGGCAATAGGTGTGCTCGGGGCTGCACCCATGGGGGTGATGGGTGGCAGGGGCAGGAGCATCGCTGCCCATCCGGTAGGGCAGGTGGGGACTAAACCCTGCCCTTCCCACTGCCACCGCCCCCGGTACCACCACCAGCAGCCTGCTGATATGGTGGGGTTTCAGCCAAAACATGCCGGTACAAGAGGGAATTTCTGCCTGAATTCTTCCTGCTCCAGTTTTGGCGCTGGGACCTCGCAGTAACCACAGCAAGCGGCTCTGCGGGGGGGCGGGGAGGGCTGAGGGATGCTCTTTGGGGCTGGCCTCACAGCCGCTCGCCCGGGAGCACCACTGCTTTCCAGACTGGCACAGGCAGCGTGTCAGCCAGCCAGGCTGATTTCTCTTCCAAGAGGAAAAAAGAGCTTTGTTGTATGCATTTTATTTTTTATTTTTTTTAATAAAAGCCTTTCGCAGTGAGGGTTCAGGGGGCTGGGAGCCTTACCAAGGGATAGTCCCCCTCTGCAAAGCCAGAGGAAGGGTATGAGGGCTGTCAGCAGTGGAGCTGGTGTGGAGGTAGCTGTGCATGAGGAGTTTGTACGCCTGGAGCAGCACACAGCCCATCTTTATTGCAGCTAATAAAGATTATTTGCTGTTTATAGCAGAGATTTGTCACCTGTGAGACAGATGTAGTGTTCAGATAACGTGAAGCTCACGAGTCAAAGCATCAGCGTACCCATCCTGGGGCAGCTCTGCTTTGTGGGTGCCAGTGGCAGGGCCTGGGTCAGCGTGGTCCGAGGCTGATGCTGGGGCTGGTGGGGAACATCCTCCCCCTGCCCCATCTGCCCACGCGGAGGGACCTCATCTATGTGCAAGGGTTGGTGTTTCAGCAGAAAGAGGAAAAGTTGTGCCTAAATGAAGTAGTAATTAAATCCCAAAGGGATGTGTCTGCACAGACAAGGTCTCCTTTCGGTGCTGAATGCAAACACTGATATTCAGGACAACATCTAAGGATGGATTGGAATACTTGCTGCCCAAAAGCCGTTGGGAGGTGAGGAGCAGCTGCCCCAGCAAGGGCTGGGACAAGGTTTCCTCCTCTCATCACCCTGCCCTTGGGTTCCTCCTGTGTCCAGAAATACATCTCGCAGCCTTCCCACCTGTGGCTGCATCACCACTCAAGCCCAGCTAGAGAAAAATTAATCTATGAAGCCACCCCACCCCAGGGGAGCCAGGAATGCTGTGGTCGGCTCCCGGCCACCCGCCGCTGCCCCCCCGCCCCGCCTGGCCCCCTGCCCGCCCCACCTGCCCTTTGTGCTGGAGGCCGTTGTTCTGAACGCTTCAGTCTTCAATTTCCCGTCATAAATCAGCTCGCTGCTCTGCAAACTTGTTGAACGGTAGGTTTCACTGAAATCCATGTCGGCAACCATTTGCTGTGAGAGTGACAACCCAATTTTACACTGTCCCTGTTGTGGGGTCCTTATTTTACCAGGCAGTATTTGGAAAGTAACCTGGGAACGTTCATTTCATGGCTATCACCCAGGTGATCCTGCCTGGGTTAACAGCAACACACTCTGCTGGCTTTGCAGGACCAGGCTCTTGGCTGGACGTTCCTGAAGCTGGAAGAAGCTCGACAGATAAAGCCTGAGGATGTATTTCTAACGCATGTCCTCTTTTATTTTCTGCAGCCCGGGGCAGCCTGCAGCCGTGGTCACAGGGTGTCATTGCAGTGGTGGTGTTTCTAGCCCTGGTGGCCATCGCTTTCGTGGTCAACAGGTTCTGGTGTAAGGAGAAGGTGTAAGTGTGGGAGCCATGGGGGTTGCTTCGGGTTGGGTTTAGCTGCTTCTGCATGGGTCACTTCCAGCTGGCTCTGATCCTGTGCCAGGGCTGGGAACACTGTGATTGCTCTTCCAGGAGCCTGGCTGGGAGAGCAAAGACTCCCTGTCCTGGTCTCTGTGTCCTCCACGCCCTGGTCTCTGCTCCCTGTTACTTATTGCCAGATGTGAGGTGGCACTGTCCAGATGCTGCCATGAGAAAGCACTGCACTGGGGACAGGAGAGCTGCAGCATCGTGGCTGGTTTATAGTGGGGGGCTGGTCTGAGCCTGCTTTCCTATGGATTTGGGGGTGCGGTTCCCAGGTGCCTTATATCTGGAGGAAAATAAGCCTCCAAAGAGCTTCTTTTGCAAAGGAGACCGAGTCAAGTCACCAGAAGGCACTGATAGGAGCTGGGAGGAGAGGGACATAGCCGCACCACGGCAGTGCTCTCCACCCAGACCCCATGGCACGGGCAAACGAGGTGGCCTTATTCACCAGAAAAAGGCTCTGTGGGACCTCTTACCTCTTGCCTGCTGCCAGCCAAGCAGAGCCACAGGCTGCTGCTCCTGCTCAGCCGACCCAGGCTAACTGGCCAAGTCGCAGTAACTTGATCTTGAATCTGAGCCCAGAGTCAACAGGGGATGAAGATCGAAAGTGCCCTATAACCTGGTTCCCGGCTCCTCTGCACCGGCACGGGTGCTTTGGGCTTTGCACCCAAAGGTGCTGGAGTCTTCTTGTATCTGCGCATCCCTGCAGCCATTCCACTCCCCAAGGGGGTGGGGACTCGGGGTGTACCCCATTGCTCAGCAGGTCAGCTTCTGTCCCACATGTGTTTAAAGGGGGACCCTTTGGGATGCCCTCAGGGCCAATGGGTAATGCAGTGTGTACACAGATATTTATACGGTCTGATTGGCAGCTGCAGCCTTTGTTTCCCGAAGAGAAACCTTTGCCCTCAAACTGACGGAGCCCCCAGCCCACAGAGTGGGAGGCAAGGGCGGTGTTTCCCACCTCTGCCTGTGCCTGGCTGCCTCTTCCCAGCCTGGAGGCAGAGGATGCTGAGGAGGGCTTGAGGAGGGATGCCGGCTTGTTTTAATTAATCTGGCCACTCTTCAGACGAGCCGGCAGCACTGCCAGCTCCGTGCTGTCGCTCTGACAGCAGCTATCAGCTCAAGCCGCTGCCTTTTTATGCCAGTCTGTTCCTCAGCAAATCCTCCCAAATCGCCCTTGGGCAAGCGCTGGAAGAGGCAAGGGTGTGCGCACAGGGTGGACCTACGCTCACCCACCACGGCTAAACCCTCCCAGGGCCGTTCAGCTTGTAGGCTTGCTCCGAAGCCGAGCTTTTTAGGCTCCAGCTGAGATCGAACACCCTGTCCCAGCTCGGCAGTTCCATCGGCGAGCAACCCGGGCTCACAACCGAGAGGAAGCCGCGTGTTTTCACACGGATGTGCACGCACACGCCGCTCCTACACCAGGGCTGTGGCACCCGCAGAGGCTTTCTTTGTTTCTCTTCATGTCAGTTGGGACCCGTAGGGGACTATTTTGCAACAGATTACATAGAAGAAGACTGGAAAAACCAGTTAGTGGGAGAAAACAATCTCATGCATTGACAAATGAGTCCTGCTGACTGCCAACCCAGCACTGGGAATACCAGCTCCAGAGGCAGGGGTTGGCGCTCGGTGTCCAGGCACGGCCCCTGCAAACCTGCCATGAGCGGGTCTCTCCTTGCCTGTGTCCTGCTGGGAAGGGGACTGAGCTGGGTGTTTGGGCCAGGATCACACACCCAGGTCCCTTATTGTGTCTGTGGTATTGGAGCTGTCCCTTTCTCTGCACTGTCATGACCTGCTCCCTGGCATGGGCCCTCCATTGCTCGCTCTCAGCTTCTCTCTTCTCTCCCTCAAGGGAAAATGTCGAGACAGTGGTGAGCATAGAGGACAAGCAGGAGACTGTCGTGTCCAATGGTCATGAAGGGAGATATCTAAGTGCTGCAGCTGACTTCAGGTAAAGGACTTGCTCAGACCTCCTACCCATGGCTCCCAGCCCCTGCTCCATCCCCCTGGGGACAGCTCAGACATGCAGAGCCACAGTCTCTCCCACTTGGGGTCTCACATGTCCCATTCACCTGGTTTTGGGGCTTTTATCCTCCCCAGGGTCAAAGGAGAAGGCGGTGAGGGAGTATCCCTGCCTCTCCGGTGTCTCTCCACCCCTGCAGCTGAGCCCCATGGCCCATCCACCACCTTGCAACCTGCTACACCACATTCTTCTTATTCTGCATCACACCTTTCAAAGAGAGAAATCCACCAGAAGTGGCCATAGGTCACTATGCAAGATATTGACTGTCAAAACAGCCCTCACTAGAAATTAGAGCAATTCCCAGCCCACACTCAGCTCTCCTTGCAGGGAGACCTCTCCCACCCTCCCCACCTTGTCCCTCGCTCAGCACACAGCAGCACCAGCAAGGTCAAGGCCCTGCCTATGGCTTCAGGAAGGCGGGTCTTGCTTGGCACTAGCTCACTGATGTGCTTCTCCCTCCTGACACAGGTCCAAAGAGAGCCAGCACGCCTACGAGAACACCCTGGAGCCCGAGGAGAGGGTGATCACCACCGCCATGTAGCAGGCACCCTCGACAGTCACCCTTCTTCCTCCTCTCACTTTGTTTCCTGCTGTTGTGATGGGCATTTTCACAGGGACCCTCTGCACCAGGTGACAGTGGCTCCCCAGCCTCTCCATGGCACCACCATCTCCTGATCTTTTCCCTTCCCAAGTGCTCTCCTGCCTTAGGGGCTGGTGTCCGTGTGGGCATTGGTCCTCAGGAGAGATCTGGAGGTGCCACCTCTCCTGCCTGGCGGACACCCCACGTGGTTGGCAGGGCTGACGTCCCTGCTCCCAAGAGGGTGCTCAACAGATGGAAGGGTCCCCCTGGGTGCCTGGGACCTCCCCGCACCCCCAACTGCTCTCCAGGGAGCTGCTGATGGAAAATCTGCTCTCTTCTCCCTCTTTTTATGACCTACACCATACATTTTAATGTCAGAACAAACCTCCCCTGTATATATCTTCCCTGTGAGCAATAAAGAGAATTGTTGCCCATACAACATCAAGGAGGGTCAGTTTTGGTAATCACTCAAAGGACTTTGTGGCATCTCCAAGTGCTCCCAGCCTTCGGGCAGTTTGGGAAGGGAAGGACACCAGGGCAGGGAGATTGGGAAGGGTGCTTAGACAGAGGCCAGCACCCCCACCTTCTCCTTGTTCCCTCCTGGGTAGGATCCATCTCTTATTTCCTCACTTGGACGAAGCCCAGAGCACTTTTGCGTGTGTCTGTGTGTCAACAGGGGAGAGAAAAAGCATTTTTTTTTTTCTCAGCGTTTGAACCGCCCCAGAGCTGCAGAGGGCATACGGGGAGGTGAGCACCGTTCCTCTCCGTTTGCCAGCTGGGGAAACTGAGGCACGGCGCCAACCCAGCACTTCCCAGTGCTTCTTAACAGGTGAAGGGCAGAGCTCCCCGGATCCCACCGACCACAGGGTGCAGACTTGCAGCCAACTGGGGACCATTCCCAGGGCTGGAGGCTGTGAATGGCCATCACTGGTGTTGCCAGGATGTGGCTGGGGGCTGCTCTGGGCTGGGCTGTCTCTCCCCAGGGCAGCTGGCCATGGTGCAACCTGCTCCTGACAAGCTGTTCATTAACCAGGGTCTGTTTTTTTGCTGTGGTGAGGACAGCACTGGGGCCACCATGGGAGCAACAAGTGCTCCCAAGCCACGTCATTTGCAGATTGAAACAAGAGACCTGTAACACCTTGCCCTTCCCTGGGACATCAGTTGCCCAAGCAGCATGCAGGGTCCTCCCCTTGACCAGCGAGGAAAGGGTTAAGAGGCTCTGCCATCAAGGCAGCCCAGGGGCTGCAGGTGGAGCAGGACTGGGAGGGATGGGGTGGGGGGGGTTTATAAATGGGGCATTTTTGGCAGCCCCTGGGTTTGGGGGTTCTGCTGTGCTTGGAGCTGTGCAAATGCAAGAGGAAGGAGGTGGCAGGAGGACTTTGGGTGCCAGAGCCACCTTTGCTTTCAGCTGAGTATGGAGGCAAGGGGAAGTGTTAGACCTGCTGTCAAACAGCAGCTGTGATGGGTTTTGATCTAGGAGGAGCCCTGGCCTCTGCTTGGGAGGTGCTTTGGAGGCCCATTTGCAGGTAACCGTGCCAGAAGCAGGTAGGGGGGTGTTTGGGCTGGAGACACTTCTTTGCCTGTTGCTAGCAGAGCTCCTGCTCTCTGTGGTTCAACTCTGCATGGACTTTCCTGCTGAAGGGGCTGTTCCCTGCTCCTCTGCACTTGTCAGGGACCTTAAAAGCCCCAATCCTGTCCTGGAGGAGGTGCTGCCCAGCATGGTGTAGGCAGCAGGCTGCTTCCCCAGGCAGGGGCTTGCAAACACCCTGCTTTCCTACAGCACTGAAACCTGATGGGTATTCCCTGAAGGCGAGATGTGCCACTCCTGGTGGGGAGCTCAGCCCAAAATGGACCACTTGCCACTGCCAGGAGCTGTCTGGTATGGAGCAGAGAGCCAGAGCTGGACCCTGGTGCCACCATTTGCCATAAGCCACTCTGTCACTTCTGGTAGGTGAAGCTGTTGATGTCCCTAGCAGGCGGTGACACAAAAATTTGGGCATGGGAGTAAAACAGGAGCCTTCTGGTGACAGATCCACCCTGAAAGGCATCTCCCTGAAAAGGCTCACGTAGGCAAGCGTTTCGAAAACGCCCTCAAGACTCAGAGTTGAGAAATCACAGCTCCAGTTGAGAAATTCCATGGGGGTAGAAGAAAACAGGCAGAAGGGTTGGAGGGGTCAAGCTCTAGGGTGTGGAGGCACCACAACTGCTGTCCCCAGCATCACGTCAGAGCTGTTCACTTCTACCACCTTCCTGTGGGCAGCTGAAGGCTGAGCCAGCCCCAGGCTGGGTCCTGGACCTCCCCACTCGTGCCCCTGATGGATGCTGCTCCCCTGAGTTTTTTCTTGCAGGTGCCAAACGTCAGAGGGGTTTGGAAAAAACAAGCTCCCCGGAGTTCAGCGGTAATGCTTCGCTCAGCAGGGTTTGAGAAGGATTAGTCATTGCGTGCTCCTGCCGCGTCAGCACTTGGGCTGGAGGCGTGGCGGAAGGAGGGGAGCCCATTAATTTTTACCTCTTGGTTGCAGAAGGAGTTAGAAACAGTACCCTTACAAGGAGTAACAGCGGGAGTTTATCCCCTGCTCTGAGCACACCCTGGACGTGTGACGAATGCCCGAGTTCTTCCCCCAGCAGCGCCTGGGTGCAGATTTGGAGTGGAGATGTGCTGGGGGCTTGGTACGTCCCTTGCCCCGTGGATCCATCCCGTGGTTGTAGGTCCAAGCAAGCAGAGGGACGGGGCTTTACGGCTGCACTCTTTGGGCTAGCCCAGGAACCTTGATGTTTGGCTTTATCCCAGCCAGTGCCCTTTCAGAGTTCGCTTTCCTGGGGAAAACATCTTTTGCAAGAGCCACTGCTTTACCTCCCCGGTGGGACCTCCCCTCCGCACAGTCTGTGATGCCGTCCTGCCTCAGTTTCCCTTGTCCATCAAGCATGACCCAAGGCTGGCTGTGCAAAGCGGGCTGCCTTCCCCAAGCCGTGCAGCCGGCTCGTGGCTGCTTCTCGGTGTGATCCTAAAAAGCACAAAAGGGAACGAGCATAAATGAAATTTATTGTTGGAAAATCTTAATTAGATTTTAAGCCCCAAAGGGAGAAAAGTGAGGTATTATCTGACACAGCTAATGAGTGTTAAGGGTCCATTGTTATATTTCTTGTTTACCTTTCTGTGCTGGCTGATACGGCCCGGATCCTCGCCTGTACTGCCATAATTAGGATATCTCAACATCGCTGATAGGGTCGGGGATGCTCTTTAAAGCACAGTGCTGTCTCATCCCTCCCTGGCAGGATGAGTGTGATCGGGAAGGCAACCTCTGGTGTCTCAGCACCCGCGCCTGCCGTGTTGACCCTGTGAGCTGGGGGATGCTGTCCAGAGCCAGAGCTGTACCTGATAGCCCCCAGGTGATGGGCACCTCCAACAGCCTTGGTGACTTCTCTGAGGCGCCCTGAATCAACTTCCCTGTGGGCCAAATCGTCCCCAGCACGTCTCTCCACACAGCACGGGGGGTGACTGTGTCCTACATAAGCCACCCTGTGCTCACTAATGAAGGGGAAAGACACCCATGGGTACCCCATCCTACCCCTCACCCTGCAATGTCAGTATCTCTGAAGCTTGGGCTTCAGGAAGATGTTCAGAGTTGGGACCTGCTGTGGACAGGATAGTCTCCTTTTGGGCAGAAGATATTTGGGATGGTCTTCTTGCACTATCACCTCATTACAAGATGTATCGCAGCTTTCCTTTGTGGCGTAGTAGGGTGCAGTTCATCTCCTGGACCTGGTAATGGGGCATCTTGTTGAAAGTCAACTTTACTCTCTCCTGAAGCTCTTTACCTCTGGACATTTAAGATGTTTCTGTTCCAGCTGTGACCATAACCCTGGGGCAGCTCGGGCAGGTAGACACCTACCATATAAATTATTCCAAGGTAGTTTAATTAAAGACTTACTGTAAGCAGGTAAACCGCTGCTGAAAGGACCACCAGCTCCAGCCCTGGCCCCAAGCAGTGTAGCCTGGGGTTTATGTGCTGAAATCGGGCACCTTCACACCCAAATGATGTGCTTTTGACCTCCAGAAGCAAAAATGGAGCCTGTTCCACCACCGTGGTCCTTCAGACTGGGGAAGGAGCCCAGCCACCCAGGTGGGAGCTGGGAGCGCAGCGTGCAGGGGGTGGCTGTGTGTGGGCAAGGGGGCTGCAAAGTTTTTGGTCTTGATTCAAGCCACTGAAAGCCAGAAGTAAAATACCATCCATTGTTGGTTTATACACCCGTAGTAGCCAAACAAACATCCCCGGAGCCTGTCCTTATCACTTTATTACACCTGCTAGAGTGAATAGATTAAAGAGGAGGGGGGAGGGGGGAGAAAGCAGAAGAATCCAGCAGAAAAACTGGGTTTTGGGATTGTTAATTATTCTCTGGGGTCTCTAATCTTTAACTGGCAAACAGCATCACTAACTGTCTTAAAGCCCCTCCTGGAACATCCTGATAATAAGCCATCTGCATGAAGGCACCCCGTTATCTGCCCTCCTCCAGCCGCCTGTGACATGGCTGGAGTGGGAGATAATGAATGTGTGGCGTGTAATAACGACACGTCATTCATGATTATCGGCCCGATACCCAACCTTTTAGCTCCATTGTTTGTGCTTCAAAAAAGAAGAAGAGAGAGAAAGAAAAAATAAAAAGGAGGAGGGGAAGAAGAAAAAGGGGACATTTCGGTGCTAGGGGCTGTCCCAGGGCCCCCGAAGTGTCTCCCTGCCAAGGGGGCTGGCTCTCCTAGCATCTCCCAGAGGGTTTGGTGGTACCCTGGAAGAACTCGCCCGTGGATTGGCGGCTGCTGTAGCCATGGTGATGGAGGGAGAGAGCTGAGACAGCGCAGAAATGTCACTGCCTGGCAGGGAGACGTTTGGGGCAAACGCTCGGGCGATTAGATCTGTGTCACTGGGCGCTGCCCGGCTCCTCACGCTGCCTTTTGCTGCTCTTGGAGCCGTTTAGCGGTGGCTTGGCAGAGGAGGTTATCTTGAACACGCTGTTGTCCAAAAACTGCCAGCGTTTGAAGGTGGGGGGGATGTTTGGCGTGCCCAGTTTGACCTGCCTAAGCTGAAAAGCAGAAGAATTTTCTCCCGGTTGCCGTTGGATAATGACTCCGTGATGCATTGGTGCTGTAAGATCTTCCCCCACAAGCTCTGGTCCTTCAAACTGCAAACCTGGGTTAAGCATGATTTGTAATGGGGAGAGACTTTAAAGTGTTTGGCTCAGGTTACCTCAGTTACTGTCAGAACTGCCTGGATTAATGATCCTTTTTTCAGCACAAAAAATGACAGTAGTTTCTCCTCTTTTTCCTGAGCAGATTTTCCAGAGCAGTTTCCCCAGGGAAGGTCTCTCTTGGAAGTGGTTGGGATTTGGTCGTTCCTAACAGTCAGGAGGACTCTTGGAAACCTAACAAGCAACCTCGATCATGGCAGTGAGTAGGTGATGGCCTCAAAACACAGGACTGGGAGGCCAAGCAGGGCACCATGTGGACACAGGTATGGGAAGCACCTGCGGGTCCTCACCAGATCTAACTTTTCCTGCTCTGGCCTTATGCCCCCATGCCCAAACCAGAAGATGCTGTAGGGACATCTTCAAGTGCCACCTAGTTTTCTTTGCAACCCATGAGACTGCGATGGGTTTTTGTGGCCAAGCGTTCCCCAAGCTTGCTGCTTGGACCACAAGTCGGAGAGTGGATGAGCAGAGCTGCAAGGTGGCTTGCTTGTTCCTGGATGGGTGGCTGAAATGTCTGTCAAATAGAGCCAGTAATGAAAAACTGCATCAAACTGCTGCCCTCCAACGGCCTTGCTGTGCTGGAGCTAGGGAGGAGAGCTGGAGTCTGACCGTTGAGACCAGCCTGAGCCCAACAGTGGTGCAAGGGTAGTGATATTGGCATCTACTCAACGTGCACGTGGAGAGAGAAGGGGAGGGAGTGGGGAGAAGAGAAACTCTGTCTCCAGCTGCCTTGCAAAATAAATACAAGCTACACCTTGCTGGTTTTGCACAGCATCCCTGCCCTGGTAGGTATCGAGATGGCCAAAATGAAGGTCCGGATCCAGCCCTAGAGGAGTTTTGGTTCTCAAACTGAGGATGCAGCAGGCAGCAGAGAGGGGGAGCAGGGCACTGCAGGGGTTTATGCAGATGTGGGGATGCTCAGAGTTGGCTGTCCTGGTCTGGCCGCAAGCAGAGTTGAGCTGCCCAGACAGACGGACATGGTTTGGCTATGTTAGTGCCTACAGCGATGCTGCTGATGCTATTGCCATGGGTGAGAGCTGGACAAACAGTCTCGACTCTCACCACGGCATGGCACGTGTGCAGCCCTCCGTGCCTCAGTTTCCCCCAATGCCTGCTGACTGCCCAGGCACTCACAGTGACAAGCTTTTCCTGTGCTGCGTGTAGCACCACCATCCTGCTGGGGTCTGGGATGGAGCAGTGCCTGCTCCGCTGCTCTGCATGGCTGAGGGTGGGGATGGGATGGGGATGCCCCCAGGGATGGGGCCCATCAGCTGCCCCGCTGGGCCTGCCCATGCTTTCTGCAAGTCCAGGGAGTTTTGCCAGGGACTAGGGATGGCTTAAGTCTTTTCCTGGGTGTCCCACTGCCACCTAGTGATTCATTTCCCACCCCAGACCTGCAGCTTACCCAGCAGCGTCCCTCCCCGCCCTTGGCCTGGGAGCCCACCCATGGCTGGTGCTGGTGGGGCAGCCCTGCAGTGGGTCCCTGCACCCCCAAAACAAGCCCAGCCCCAGAGTCAGCATGCACCTTGCACCCCTTGGGCGGCTCACTCATGTAGTGAGCAGTCAGTTCTCAGCCTCTGCAGGAAAGAGCTTGAGACGGACTTGTGTACCCTCTTGGGACTTTCTCTTTTGGAAGCTGATTTTGTTCTTGCCACTAGCATTTAAGGGGTGTGTGACGATTTCTGTTTTGCTTTGTTTGACCCCAGAACATTTCAGTCGTTTCCTTACTATGTAAAGTCCTGCAGGCAGAGGTAAGGGCTTGGTGACCCACAGCGTGGGAGGGGTGCAAACAGGCTCCTCAGGCTCAGCAAGGGGCAAACCCACTGAAACAGCCCTCACAGCTTGAGGAAGCACTCACAGGGCTGCACCCTTGGGCACAGCCTTGCTTCTGGGCTGTCAGCACTCACCTCGCACCCCCTTGGCGCACAAATGAAAAGGAAGCCAAAGCCACTCTGGGGGAGCTTGTCCACAAGGTGTTATTCTCGTTTCAGAGAGAAGAGGAAGACAAGGCTGATCACACGTCATTTTGAGGATGGTGTGTGCTTTCTCTAGGTTAGCTGATGACAGGTCTCTGCACCAGCTCCTCAACACCCTCAGCTCAAGAAATGTCAGTGCCAGGGCAGAAGAACCCTCTGGCCTTCATCTCTATAATAGTGGGCACAGTGTCAGCCCCAGAACGGATTAGGGGGAATAATTTGGAGGGTGGTGCATGGGGATGCAGTGTGGCTGCAGGGAGAAGCTCTCCTGCCCCAGCACACCCAGGCTGGAGGCAGGGGAGAAACACTGTCCTTGGGTGGTGTCCAGACTTTAGGCATCCATGCAAACCACAGTGGTGTTCAGCACCGTGCTCCAGCAGGGAACTGGTGATGGTGCAAATACACAGGCAGGTGACAGCAGTCCCTCCAGGCAGTGTGCAAGGGCAGGCTGGAGGTGAGGAGATGAGCAGGACACAGAAGATGCCTGCAGAGGTGAAGGCTGAGCCATAGCTGCACTGTGAAACCCCCTTGGCAGAGCTGTTCCCTGTGCACGGATGGACCCGGACCTGCTGGGTTTGGTGTGTGTGCGAGGGGGCTCAGTGTGTCCCCCTGGATGGCAGTAGGCAGGGAGGTTAATATGGGAGAGGTCTGAGGTGGCCAGGGTAGGTCTCTGGTGTCCCCTTCTTAAACTTCTGGGTGGAGGGTGGTCCTTGGGAAAGCATTTGCCCCCCACTGTGGTACCCCATGATGTCAGTGAATCTTCTTCAGATGCAGGTGGATCCCACTGCTGGACCTGAGGACAACCTGCGATATCGGTATGGGAGTCTTGGATGGGTTGGGGGACAGCTCGAAGCGAAGCAGGGTGAGGGCCAGCGCCACCTTCATTTCATTCACGGCGAACTGCTGCCCGATGCAGTTCCTGGGGAGAGAAAAACAAAGGCTCTGCTCGCAGCCTTCGTCCCCGACCGCTCGCAGCCTTCATCCCCGACCGCTCGCGAGCTGGGCTCAGACCATGCGTGAGCTGGGGGCCCTCCAGCTGCTGTGAGGATGACATCACAGCTTATCTAGGAATCCCCTGATGCCACACCAAAATGCACCCAGCTCTGTGATGGGGTATTGCTGGTTTTTATTAATCAGCATTGAAAAAAAGATATGAGATTGAGGGAACCAGGGCTTACTTCACTAGAAAGTGCTGCACAGATCCAGCTAAAACCCCAGACACCTCAGAAAGGTTATTTTTAGCTCTGTGTGGAGCACTTCCTCTTACAAGTTACTGAAACCTCAGTATCCTGCATCTGTCTATCGATACAGCATGGGAACCACAGAGACTTGGACCCAGCGTGGCTTTGAGATGCACTGGCTGTTCGCCTCCAAACAGGGGGGCCCATGTTCCCAATGCAGGCAATGGAAAATGTAAACCTCTCCACAAATCCACAAGAAAACTGTGTGAAACCCTACAGTGACCCCAGAGCTTGGAGTGTGGGAAACGCTCTGGAGCTGATGGAGCGTGGTGGAGATCCTGATATCGAAAGCCTGCTTGAGGTGGCCAAGCACTGTGGGAGGATTAGTCTCAGGACCTCGGCTCTGAGCTAGGTCTCCCATACAAGGCAGTCTAAGGGGAAGGAGAGGGATGAAGGATCTCCCACCTGGATCCAGCGGAGAAAGGCAGGAAAGCGTGTGAGTGCCTCTGTGCTGAGTTCTCTGGAGAAAACCTCAGGGGATCATACACCTGTGGAGTAAAAAAGGCCGTTTAGTCACTGTTGGCTCTGATATGAGCAGCACCAGGTTCCTCCCCAGTCACCAAGGTAGGTCTGGATGTGCCCTCTGCTGCCCCAGAGAAGCTGCAGCTGACATTCATCCCTCTGCAAAGCCAACCAGGTGGATGAGAAGAGGGCGCTGGTGGCTGTACAGATCTTCCCCTTGGAGATACCCAGATCACCCACTACAGTGCCCAGGATGGCTGCAGGCATTTTCACATCCATGGTGGCAATAATCAAGTCAGATTCCCTCCTGTCCAGAGATGCCTGATCCTGCCTCTCCAGAGACAGGCAGCTGTGAACCCTCCTTCAAGTTTCCCAAATATTTCTTTCCTTGCAGCCTCTGAGACATCAACTTTGAACCATGCACTGCCTGGAGGGCTGGGGAATTCTCGCACCATGCTGGGAGCTAAGGCTATCCAGGGCAGCTGAAAGCAGTATGAGTATCTCTGTGTCACCATGCATGAAGATAGACTATTCAACAGCACTTCGTCATGTTCAAAGCCTTTGGGTTGTTCGATAACTTCACTGAACTTTGCATTTAGGTATGGACTGTTGGAACAAGGGGGGAAAAAACCACATGGTGGGGAGGTGCAGGCTGCCTTGTTCAAGGGGAGTGGATGTCTGGGCTCAAAGATCATCTGCCCCTTCTTCTTACAAAGATGAAGTACCTCAGGATCCTCCCACACATCCCGGTTCCTGTGAATAGCAAATATGTTCAGTCCAACCTGGCAATCTGGAAAAGAAAAAGAAAAAACAAGCCCATGACATCTCAGATTGAAGACCCAGGAGAGATGTTTGTGGGATGCTCTCCCTCCCTGGGCTCTGCAGGGGCTGTTGAAGGAGATCTGGCAGGGATGATGTCCAGCCTGTCCAGGCAGGTCACCTCCTCAAACCCTCACATGAAAAAAACAGTGACCTCAGAGCTGGGACCCATTTTGGTACCAGTGGATGAGCTTTTACTCTTGGCCAGGATCAACACTCTGCAAGTCCCCTTTGATGTCTGTGAATACGCCAGTGCCCTGGAGTATATCCTTGGATTCTCTCCACCCGCCTTTCTGGGAGAGCTATCATGGTGAGCTGGGTTGACCCTGTACAGCCCTTTGGAGAGAGGAGAGGCTGGAAGCCCCAGCAGCCCCTCCACACAGCAGCTGTAGTGAGGATGTCCCACTTGTCATGGACAGCAGCATGAAGAATGAACAAACTCAACAGACCTGCGGGCAAGCTGCGTCCATCAGGAAATGTGATGGGTTTAGAGAGGTATCGGGACACAAAAGGAACTGGTGGGAACAGGCGCAAGCTCTCTTTGATGCACATTGTGGTATAAGTCATCTTCCCAAGGTCATCCCTGAAAGAAAATTGGGAGATGGTCAGTCTGTGAATGGCAGCAATGAGGACACCAGCAATGGGGACTGTGTAGGCTGAACCACCATGTCTCCTGTCTCCTATTGGGTTTTCTCCTTCTTCTAGTCATCCCTTTGCGGCCAGCATTGCTATATGAAAAGCAGAATGCCCCAGCGCAGATGCAATACAAGGTGGATGAAATTTCCTTCTCAGGATGCGTAAAAAGAGTTCAAAGTAAAGGAATAAGAAGTCCTAACTCACCACTCGATGGTATCTCGGTCTCCCAGGATCTCCTGGATCTCCTCCCTGCACGTTTGTTGGTACTCTGGATATAATGACAGGCAGTACAAGAGCCAAGAGATCCCACTGGCTGTGGTATCATGACCCTCAAACATGAATGTGTCCACCTCGGCATGCAGGTCCTCATCAGATAGTCCAGCTCCATTTGCATCCTAACAAAGAGGATAGGATATCATTCTCAAGTGCACATTAATTAAACTTGCTACTTTGGGTATAAAAATAACCCATATGCTGATGAAGAAGGGTCTGATTTGGTGTCTCCTGTATCTCCCTGGACATCAGGAAGTAAGGCAGTAGAAAATACATCCAATAGATGTGAAAGCAGTCAGACCAGTCAACAGAGTTACAGCGTTGGGCTTTGGTGGGATACCAGATCCCAGCCCTTCAGAAGGATAGTGTATCTGATCCCCTACAGAGGGTCCCTGCAACGTTTTTCAGTAGTTTGGTTTGGGTGACTTTTGTTTCAGGTTGAGACACAGAACTAAGCAGTGGCTTCAGAGGGACAGAGTGAGCACAGAGTGTGTCTCCTTCCTGAACACTAAATGGCAGCTTCTGTTGAGTGTATCTGAAGACGTCTGTGAAGGTAAGACTGCAGATGTAGTCCTCTTCAGAGGACTACAGCCACGGTGGCTTCCTTGTAACCTTTCCAAAGATCTCACTCTGATTTCTGACAGCTCACTTACTTTAAACTATTAATGTGCTCAATGAAAATGAACAAGAAAGATGAAAATTTGTCTGAGCTATTTATGTGCAATCACTGATCTCGCACACTTGTGTTTCCTTCCCTTTCAAACCATCTTTCCCCGAGACAGGAAATCTGGAGTGGGGGAGCTGTTGCCAGAAACTCCAGCCAGGGGTGGTGAGCTCCCTCCTGGTGTATCCTCGGTGCCACACAGTTATGTTCTTCAGAATTTGATATGATTATTTCAAACACTCACCTTGGTACAAAGAAGAATGTCCAGAAAATCCAGGTGTTTCTTCTTCTGGATCTTGTCAAGTTCCTTCTCACTGGAAAGCACCATCTTTCTTTCTTTAATTACCTTATCTGTATAGAAGAATGATCAATCTATTAGATGTGTCCTGCCCCTCCAGAGAGCTCCTGCACTTGTCTGCTTGGTTAGCAGCTTGGTCTGTTTAATGTGTAACCCTCTGGCCTGTGCCTGCTGCAACCCCCCTCCACGTTGCTCCAGATACAAGCCAGGGAGAGGTTCAGATGGAAGACAGGATTGGCCAGAAAGGGGGAGAAATACCTGTGTGGGCATGAGCCAGCTTGCAGGCATTCTGAAACTCGCGGCCTTCATGAGTTAAGTCATAGAAGATATCCTTGTAAGAAAAAGCTCGGGCTCTCTTGCTCGTGAGGTAGCTCAGCTCATAAACAGCCCTGATGTAAGAGTCTGAGTTGCTGTACGGAGACGGAGGTTAAAGCTTGTGTTAGCAACGTGAGTAGGAGACACAGACACACTTACTTTCCCAGAATTTGAAAGTTCAGGTACTGACCTCTGTGTCTGACAGTTGGAATTACAACTGAAGGCGCATTTCATGATGCTGTCTAATGTCATCAAGCTGACGTCTTGAAAGAGCTCCACTGACTTCCTTTCTGGGTTCCTCTTTTCCCATTTATCCTAGTGGTGGAGACAGTGATAAGGAGTGACAAACTACCATCTATGATCAGGTCATATTTTCCTGTCCCTCTTCCCAGATTCACGCTGCTAATTACTTCCTTTTCTGCAAGCAGAGGCTCTAGTTCACTATATATTCCGTGAACCTAATCAAACCCTTCAGTACGTTTCTTTTCCCAGGTTTACCATTACTGGGCTAGGAAATGATATTCTAGCAGTGGTTGGTTTTATTGGAAGCAGGTGAAAGAGAGAATAAGTGGAATGGCCAGAGGAAGGTGAGGGGAGCAATTTCAGAACTTCAAAACTGTCTAAAAAGTTCAATGAAACTCTAGGAACCATCAGGTCCAGTCGCTTTCCCTCAGTCATTCCCAGCCCTGATTATTTTCACTGGTGCACAGCTGAAAGGTGAAAGTAGCAGGAATGGTGATTCTTACCAGCATCACTTTGACCGAGTCTGACATCAGGGACACATAAGATTTCAGCACATCGTAATGAAAGGCAGGGGTGATCAGCTTCCGATGTTGGAACCATTTGGTTCCATCCAAGATCAACAGGCCCTGCCCTGGAGATACAAACAGCAAAGGTGTAATCAGCTCCTCCAGACTCTGATCATGGCTCTGATAGCATCACTACTGCTTTTGGCCAAGCATAGGGGAATGAGCAGGGTCTGGGCTGAAGAGGAATTGGTGGTGGAGCCTTTTCTCCAGCCTCTCTGAGGCCATTCACAGCAACGCTCTTTGGATGCTTTGGAGAAGCGTATCCACGTGTCCTTCACTGCAACCAGCTGTGCATGCTTAATCTACCCTGAAATCAAAGCCTCGATGGCAGAAGCACCGGGCTCGCTCTCTCAGATGGGTTTTCTTGCCCTAAATGCCTTTTGCAGCCCAGGCTGACAGTTGTTAGCAGGACCCCAGAGGACTACCTCAAAGATGTGTGCAAGCCATGAACCTCCCTGTCCTTGGTGTGTCTCATCCCAGTTATCCATGGTAGCATTGAGTCCCTCAGCAAACTGAAGGTTGCTTTGTGAAGGCCAGGGTGTGTGATCCAAGGCAAAGCCACTGTATGTGCTCCACGACTACGTGGGCAACACCAGTACTAATGCTCACACTCAAACCCTCTCATTCGCAAGCTCTGGTTTTGGAATGGAAGGAAGCAAAATAAAGGAAAACAAGAGAGAAGCCACTGAAACGTGCAATATGGCTGGAAGGGATAATGGAAGAGAATGACTTACCAATCCAGGGAACTAAGAATTTGTAAGGCATACTGGGCTTGCGATCTGTAAGACAAAATAGATAGCAGAACCGATATCAGAAGAAATTATTTACTGTGAGGGTATTAAGGCACTGACACAGGTTGCCCAGAGAAGTTGTGGCTTCCCCCTCCCTGGAAGTGTTCAAGGCCAGGTTGGATGGGGCTTTGGGCAACCTGGGCTAGTGGAGGGTGTCCCTGCCCATGGCAGGGGGTTGGAACTAGATGAGCTTTAAGATTCCTTCCAACCTAAACCATCCTATGATTCTATGAACAGTATGAATGGCTAATGAATTCAACATAACAAAAAAGAAAATTCAGGATAAATTTACATTAGATTTTGTCCTCCAAACCACAATGTAGAATTAGTCTAATTTCAGCATGTAAAATACTCTAACACTAGAGGTAGAGTTTCACTGTGGTGTTCTACAAATATGACTTTAGATGACCAGACAAAGGTGTAACAGAAATTGTGTGTGGAGAAGAAATGTCCATGGCAAATCTCAAAGTGAGAACAATGGATGTGAGTTACTGGAGATGCCCATGTATGTACCACTCACAGGCACCATGCTGCACAGCAAGGAGCAGAGAAGACTTGAGATGTCTTCTGAGAGACATTGCCAAGTCAGCTCATGCACATTACTGGGGTTACTGGGAAACACAGATATTATGGTGGTAGTTGCCATAGAAGACAATAAGAACAACAATAATGGAGACAGTGGACTGCGAGGAACAGGCATATGGTCACTGTTTTGCATGAGGATACAAACTGCTCCATAAAACCTGGGGAAGACTGGGAGTTTGTGAAGGGAAGCAAAGGAGGACTTGCAATAGCTGTGAAAGAGGCTGGCACAGGGGATGATTCCAGGCAAATTTCCCGTGATTTTCTTGGTAGGGAAGCATCAAGAACATGACTTCGCAAAACCAGAGGTAGAGACTTACCTGTTCGGCCAAGTATGCTTTTGGCATATTCAGGATGGTGGATTATTAAAGAAGGCAGAACTGGTCCAAACCATCTGGGAAAGGCATAGGGGTATTCTTCTCCCCATGACACCAGCTGATTTAATATTTTGTGAGAAGGTAGCTGCAATGAGAATTAAGTAGGGACTGAAAATGTGTCAGGGAGAGCAGAGTCTAAACTTGTCCTCTCATGGAAAGCACAAGCAAGATGTCCTCTCCTGGGAAATAGGGAGAGAGTGGGTGAACTTGCCACAAGGGCTTTTCATACTGCGTGTGGGCATGTCTTCTTAAGCGGGTGTAGGGGGAGAGACTCTTATTGGTAGAAGGTTTAATACAGAGCAGAGACATTTTATGGTTGCTCATATTTAAATAACTACATTAAAGCCCCACAAATCACCTAGCTCCGTGTTTAAGCACATGATTGAAAACAACGTGGCTTTGTTTTTCACCAAACGACCACATCTTATATCCAGGTACCCTTTCTGCCTGTCCTGCAGAAGTCTTGGCTCTCCCTGTGCAGAGGTCCTCTCCTGTAGGAAGGGACACGAGCAGGAGACATGCACACCTCACCCACTGCTTCCTCTCATCCAGACTAATACTTTGCACAGCTGTTGGGACAACCCACCCTGATTGAGCCCAGCTCCCTCCTTACCAGGTGATTGTGGCCATAGAGCCAGTGTTTTGGGGGACCAGGGAATGCCTCCACAGCTTTGATGAGTTTCTTCCTCTCCCAGTAGAACCGGGCCACCTTCAGCAACACGGAGATGACACCAAGCACCACAAACAGCTGAAGAACAGCAGCAGAAAGTGTGGCTATGCTGTCCAGCAGAGACACCATGCTGGTCCTGCGTCTGGGATGCCTGACGCTGCCTTCTCCTGACTGCTCCTCTGCTCCTCCTACACCTGTGCCTGATGGGGAGCTAGGTGCAGGTAAAAATCCTGTCCCTCCTGAGCACAGTAAAGCACTGCTGGCAGCAATTTATAGCAGGAAAATCACGGTAGCAACGAGTCAGCTTGGCCGTCAGCCTGATTCCCTACTGCTGTCACTCACCCTTTGACCTGCTTGCAGTAACCTGTGGATGGAGGCGGCTTGTTAACCAACAACCTGTACGTATTTGCTACTTTCTTTGAAGTCCGGTACACAGCAACAGTGAGGGAAAGTGCCTGAAGTCATCTATGTCTATGTGGATGAAGCTATAGGAAGAAGGAAGTAAGAAGTAGCCAGGCTTGGGTTCTAGCTGAGCTCTGTCCTGTCCTCAGCCAAATTCAGGTCTGGAAGCCGTTCATCCACTTGTATGAAGTGAGGAACCTCTTCCCAACACATAGGCTGGACAGATCCAGCTGCCTTCAGCTGTAAAGGAGTGCTCTGAGTGACTGCAACATCACACAGCACTGCCAGACTATAATCAAGAGAATGGATGTAACCCAATCAGCACACAAGGGACCGTGGCCCTGTTCTCCAAGGGGTCCTGCCATAGACCAGCCAGGACACAAAACTGTTGCCCAGAAGAATGAACATGGTCAATAGCTAAGACAAGGAGAGGGAGAGCAGCAGAGCAGTAAAATGACTTGCAGCAAAATTGAGGGCATTTCTAACCTGACACAGAGACATGATGTTCATGGAGATCATGCTCACTCTACAGTCCTGGTGAGTCCTCCTTACCCTGTCTACATAGCACCCCACCATCCTCCAAAAAAGGCTTTGCATCATGCAGTGTTTGGTTCGTCCCCAAGCAGGACCTCTTCTAGCAATCCCTGACCAGATCCTGCTGGTTACTTGGGCCCACATCTTGTAGGTGCAGAAGCCTGGAATGGCTTGGATGGAATTGTAGGATTGGTGGAGGACTTCAGCTAGAATCCTGCTGCACGTGGGTGACTTCCAGGCATATTGCAAAGCAGAGGATCCCCAGATGCGCTGAAATCATTTCCCATTTGGATGTCAGGATATTATGAGGATCTAACGGGTCATCAACTGCTGAACCTGGTAGTCTGATGGGATACTACATAGGGGCTGCTGAATTTTGTGGGTGTTTCTCTTCAACTTAACATGTCTCTGAGATGAGGGTCTTCTGTTGTTTGGGCACTTTCCTTTAGGTTTTAGTCTAAATTATGTCATGGCCAACTGAAACCCATGTTTCCTGTTAGTAGAGTTATTTTACTGAAAAAACTACTGGTTTTCTGGTATCATTGTCCAAATCTATCCTTTTTATAGTAACAGAGACACGGAGATTGCTGGTAGAAGTGAACCTGCACAGCCCCAAAGAAAATATTTAAACTTTTTAGATAGAAAGAATATATGAAAAAACTCTTACAAGACCCACTGTCTGAGAACTACCTGACTCCACAAATATATCTGAAAGTTAGTGAAATGAGTAACTTTTCCCTCAGTTGGCTTGAGGCCTATTCGTTAGTTAATGATCACAAAGACAAAGATCTAGGTACAGACGGTGCAATTTATATTTCAGTCTCAGGAAGATTTAAAGTGTCTGGCTGCTATGAACCCATGTGAGGGATTGTAGATATACTGCTCATCCGCTGTGATCTGTTGCTCATTGCAAACAGGCTGAAGGTCATGACGTGCCCGTTTGGGTGTAGCATGGGAAGGTGCCCACCTGTGAAAGCTGGACTCATCCCGCGCTCTTTGTGAGAAAAATCAACAGACTGCAGAAATGTTTAGATGTGGTGCATGCCATTCCTCAAGATGTATTGGTAAAGTAACTCCCTTTTCACTTGAAATCTTCACATCCAGCTCCTTTGAGTTCTCAACCCTTCTTGAGAGCTTATAGGAAAAATGCCCATATCTGAGGGCATTTGGCGAAGTTTTCCTTCAGATCCATGCAGATTCCCTTGCTGAAATGTGAAAATTCAGCAGGGCTTTTTTTTTCTTCATGGGGGGGTAAACTAGTGCACAGAGCAGGAATGTAAGACTCAGCCTGACCCTCTGTCCAACACAGGCACTGCAATATCACCTGTGGGTCCTTGCAAGGGAGAGGATTTGTCCTCTGTGCCACACAGCTAGAGGATGCTGAGTGCCACACAAAGACGCAGCCTCACATCTGAACAGTTTGCACAGGGACCTGGTGGATTCAGATGGCTCCACCTTCATGTCCCTTGGAGCGGTGCTCGATTGTGCAGCCTACTGCTTCTGTCTCCTCTTGGAACTTCAGTGGCAGGTTTTCTGAGTGAACATCGATCCCCCTGCTGACGTTAGCTAGTGTGGTACGTGGTCTCTGTCACATGCGTCATCACCTAGCTCTCTGGTGGTGATAAGATATTTTGCAAATGCTTGGGCATGATGTATTGGAAGCGGCAATTCCTAACAATGTCATCCAGCTCCAGCAGTGATGATGGTTCAGGAGCTCCTCACACACTTCTGGGTTTGCATCCTGAAGTTGGCAGCCTGGACAATTCTACATCAGATGGGATGAGAACGCTGACATTGAGTCACCGGCCATTGCAGGTACCCAGGGCACAAAAGGCACTGGGCATGTCAGCTGGCTAACAGCCAGCTCCTACCATGCACGTCCAGATGTCTGCTAAAGTTTGGGCAGAAGAGGTGGGTCACTTCTTCATGCTTGTAATAGGAGACTGCTCTAGAAACACACTTTTCTCTTGAAAGACATCGACTTTATGATGTACTCAGTCTGTTCCTGGGCTGCAAATACCTTTTTGCTAACCTGCCAACGTAGTCTAGAACAATGAGTTTCTTTGGCATTTGCCTAGAAATAATCATTGCATAAGGTCCTCAGCTGGGATAAGGTGACACAGTCAACACTACGGCTGTTCACAGGGCAATGGGCCTTCATCAGCATGGCAGGAAGATGTATTGCAAGAAGCCGACAACAACAGCTGAAAATCTCTTTTACCTCCTCAGTCTCAGGTACTTTGGCTGATGAGCCCTGTCCTAGCGCATTTCTCCAGCTCCTCAGTGCGACTGTCACCTGAACTACACCTCTGTAACCTAGTTTAAGAACATGCCTCTGGTTCTTTGGACTGGGAAGAAGATGAAGGAGGAGTTATATCCTCTGGCTGGCATTTGTTACCCTGCTTTCTCCCCACCATCATCGTTGATGTGCTGCATCCTTTGAGCCAGAGCCTGGTAACTCATTAAAGCCACACCCATCAGCAATTTTAAAATCTGAAGAACATGCTGACTCTCCGTGTGTTCCTTGGAGAACATTCCTGGCAGGCGCTGAACAGAGTTAGCTTTTCACACACTTGGCCATCTTCATGAGACTAAGTTTATGTTGTTATGCCAAGCCAGCTGGATCTGTGTGAAAGTTCAAAGGAGAGTTAAAGGTTATTCTTTAGGTGGCAGAAGGCTGCAGTCTGTCAGGTGAGGCATTTCTTAGGGAAAACTTTGACTGTAGCCAGAGCAAGAGGAACTCAATCTGCCACAACAACTTGTCGCTCCAGAGCAGGAGTACCTGACTCCAGGGACCTCAAGCCACAGAACATGCAGAAGACACATCTAGTACCTCTAGTTCTTCCTGTGATCCTCCATCTGTCCTACAGCACCATGATTAATAGGTTTCCCATCAGGAAAGGAGGTAGTGCAGGCTGTTTGGACAGCTGGCCAGTTGGCTGTTTGGTCAGGTGGCTGAGAAGCATGTGGGTTGTGCTGGTTCAGAAGGCTCCTGTTGAGGTTTCTTGCCTGCCTGAGGAAATGGAGAAGGATGAACAATCAGCACAAAGTGCAACTTTTGACCTGCTTGGGCTAGATCTATGGCTTTGCAAGTTGCCTTGAAAATGTGGGACTGACCTAAGTAGATTGAGCAGGCAAAGGGTGTGAGGACAGTGATGCTACTGTGTGCTTTCTCTTGTTATCAGATGAGGTCACAGAGAAGGTTTAGACAGGTCTGCTGCGATGCTTGGGATTAACCTTGAAGTTAGGTTCAAATGGTGTATACTACAAGAGATCCCATGCCCCATCTGCAATGCATCATGGCCTCTGCCCCAAAGCTGTCCCTCCTCCAGGCTTTTTTTCCTCTCAACCAGCTCTAAAATGGCCTTTAGGCTCTTTCAGAGATGCCCTCTTCTTGGAAACAGTCCATGAAAACCTAGTCTCTAGCCTGGCCTTGCCCATGACTGGATGGAAAGGAGGAGAAGGGGAGCTCCATGAAACTGAAGACAATGGATGGTGGAATTGCTACTGTGCATCTGTGTGAAGACCTGCAGCACACTCATAAACCCAGTAATGTTGTGTAGCTGGGTGCCTTACAAGGTCCATATAAGGAACACAGGGAGAGAAGAGGTTGAGCCTTTGGTTAGCACCAATGGAGCTGTTTTGGGGTGTCCTGTGGCACCTGCCCAATTACCAGACTGATCTGATTCTGGTCAGCACCTTTCAGCAATCACTTATAAAATAACTCAGAAACCCCCCAAGACTCACAGGTGGAGGGGCCAGGCTGGTGAAATCACTGGCACACCTTCAGATGAAATTTTTATAACAACACAGAAATTCTCACTGGTGTCAAAGTCCCTGAACAATGGGTTTGACCATGGGTTACTGAGCAGCGTGGATTTTTACCCATCTGTCTCCTCAATAGTTATTTAATAACCAGTAACAACTCTTAAGCTTGGAGCCAAGGGGATACGGGTTGTTTTGAAGGTCAAGTGAGATGCCAAGTGTTGAGTTGATAGGGAAGGGACATAAGGGACAGAGTGGCTAAACCCACATTTATGGGGATTTGGAACACGACATTGAACTTTGATGACGGCAAAACTGAATGCCTAATACAGATTCCAGCCTCTGCATTTTCTCTTTCACTGGTGGAGGGGAGAGAAATGTGTTTCTTGTGTTTCAGAGATTTCATGGCAAGAGGTGCTATAAACATTCGGTTTGACACTCCTTAGCACAACCTGGGGATGATACCTTAGGGTTCTTTGCAGAGGAAGAAACTGGAAGTTCAAAAGAGAAAGTGAAGTAGCAACAGAGCTGCCAGTGGAGAAAGGCGAAAGGGGACAGTATTGGTCTGGTCATCGTAAGGGATTGGGGCAAGGCCAGAAACAGTCTGCTTAGCACCAGGAGAACCTACAGCTCTGTTGCTCCCAGGCATCCCCACTGAAGTAAAGAGCCTCTAAAAGAAGATCTCAGCATGACAAAGCATCTACAAGAGTCTCCTGATAGCCAGAATGATCTAGGGGGGTTGGCAGGGTGAACAGAGTCTTGGCTTGACCTTGTGGACACCTAAGGCTGAAAAAAATTACAGTTGGATGTTAAAGTACACTTGAAAGGTCATCAAATATTTCCAAAGAACCCCTGAATGGTTGGCTCGATGCTGTGAATGTCCACATGATGGCAGTGTATGCCATGACAGGTCATGCCATAAACGTTAAAAAAAAAAAGTTACACTGAAGAATTCCCATCCCATACCAAACCCATGGACACATCAGGCTGCGGAAGTTGCTTTCAGCGTCTTGGGAATTTCTCCACTTAATTTAAACACCTAAACAGAAGAAGGAGAGGATCTTGCTCACTGTTTTAACTCATACAGTCAGCATTCATTGCAGAACTGGTTTGCTGAGCAGGTGAAATTTAGGTGGCAAAATGGCACTTTGCCCCAGGGTGTGACCCCGCAGCAGCTGCTGTCCCGGGTGGTGCCTGTGTTTATTCGGATAGGAAGAAGAGTCCAGGCCCATCTGTCCCTTTGTGTTCCTGCAGCGCTTAGTGCTGACAGATTAAATGCAGCTCTAATGCCAGAAAAAATAATAACGTTTCAAGCTTCCAAACACATGATATACGAGGAAATCACGGCAGGAGCCCAGCAAGTGTTGCAGAGCAATGTGAGCTGCCTGGATCCCATCTGACCACACACGTCTCAAGGATGAATTGATACCTGGAAGCATTTAATACAGCTGTCTTACAAATACGTTGCAATACTTATTTAATTTACAGGCTGCTTCCAGTGTAAAATCCCAGCAGGGTTTAGATGGAAATTGCTGGTGCCATCTGACAGTGGGTTTGCCCAGAGCGGCGCAGGTCCTGTGCCGGCACCACATTCCCCAGCCGTGCGAGCAAGCTGTCCTCACGGCTCGTTCTGCTGCTCCTGTCGTGCCTGGCAGCGTGTGAGAAAGTGCCACCACCAGCCTGCGATGGATGGGTACCCTTTGTGCGACCGGGATGTGACCGCGCAGTTCTCTGTGGGGAGAGGGATCACTGCATGAGTAGGTGGTGTCTGGGCTCTGCTGCTACTGAAAGCTGTAGCGATGAGAAAAATCCAAGATCTTTTGAACCGAAACAAAGACTTACCCTGTTGCATCCTGCATAGCCTCCCTCATGAATTCTTGTTAAATTAGACATCTGAAGGTCTGAATCAGGCAGTCTAAGGTCAGCTCATCATCTTTGCAATTACCCTTTCTGCAGAAAGTAGGGAAGGAGTAAAGAGTGAGGTAACCTCTCCGCATCTAGACCTCGACTGTCTTTTTTGTTCTGAGTTATACATTGCATGTGATTAGGTCTTATTATCACTACCATGTCTCTAATATCTGGGAGGGGAAAGATAACTGGGGGAAGGTGCTCTCAGAAATTACATTCTGGAAAGATCTGGCTTGCTCTGGCACTGGGACACAGTTGCCCAGGAGCCCTGTTGCAGCCTCAGCCCAACCCTCTGGAGCTGGCAGAGCAGCTACGGCAGATGTGGGATGCAGGATGTGGGACGATGCAGGATGTGGGATGTAGGATGTGGGATGCAGGATGTGGGATGTAGGATGTGGGATGCAGGCTGGCTGGCCTGACATACAGTGCTGGCCCACGTGGACTGGGCAGACTGAGAGCCGGGCTGCCATGCATGGTATTATTTAGAAGAGTGTGACTCTAGCTCCTGGCCTCGGAGTGTGTTAGCACCAAGCAGGGCTTTGTGTGCAGATCTGGTATTGGGTTTGGGTATGCAACTGCAGGTGGAACCGGGCTCCGCTTCCTCCCTGTGCCAAGAAGCCACAAGCACAAGACAGAGAGGAGGATGAGAATGCTGCAGAACACCTTTCCTTTTCCTCTTTAGATACGAAGAGGCAGATTTTTAGTGAATCCTGAAAGTCATGGGGCGGACAATGACCGAACAGGGTGAAGGCAGGAGGCAGCCTGGCTTTTCCATCTCAGGGCCAGAAACAGTCCCATGTTGCATGACCCAGTTAGGACAGCAGCAGCGCAGTCCTTCCTCTGCCCCTGATTCAGCCTGCTCCCCAAAGCCAGGCCAGAGGTGCTCTGCTGTAGCCTTGCACCACACTCATCGCCTTCTTTGGGCTTTCAGATTATGCAGCAAAAATGGTGACCTGCTCTTAAAACCTC
>VWZZ01006611.1:133688-152381 GCA_013399095.1 Psophia crepitans
ACACTATTCCTGATACAGGCCAGGATGCCGTTGGCCTTCTTGGCCACCTGGGCACACTGCCGGCTCATGTCCAGGCGAGCATCAATCAGCACTCCCAGGTCCTTTTCCTCTACACAGCTTTCCAGCCACCCCGCTCCCAGCCTGTAGCGCTGCCTGGGGTTGTTGTGGCCAAAGTGCAGGACCCGGCACTTTGCCACATTAAACCTCATCCCGTTGGCCTCAGCCCAGCGATCCAACCTGTCCAGGTCCCTCTGCAGAGCCATCCTACCCTCCGGCAGATCGACACTTCCCCCCAACTTGGTGTCGTCTGCAAACTTACTGAGGGTGCACTCAATTCCCTCATCCAAATCATCAACAAAGATGTTGAACAGGATGGGCCCCAGCACCGACCCCTGGGGCACACCACTCACGACCGGTCGCCAATGCAGATTCCCCAGGCAGCCTGTGTCAGGGCTTAAGAAACCTTAGGGAGCGCTTTACGGTATGTAATCTCTGCCTGCCTAAATGCAATTTAGCAGCTGCCATTTATTTACACGAGGACTGTTACGCTGAGTTGCCCTAGTTTGATCCTCCTTTACCTACACGCTTCCAGTGGGTACACCATGACTGCAGCCTTGTGCTCTTGCTCATCAGATGTCCTTGCTTTAATCTTTCACATTTGCATGCCAAGGTTCATTCACTCCTTTTTAGACGGTATTTTTTTCAAATCTGATCTTTAAAAGAAAATTGAATCCAGTATAGAGACGCATGCCATTTGCTTCTAGTGACTTCAGCTATTTTGATTAAAAATTTTCTCATTTTACACTTTAGAATATGTAGGCAAGGTACATTTTGAAATAAATGCGGTTTCCTTTATACTTAAATCTCCAAACAGGGTTGAAGGCCACTGTCTCATTTCACCTAGCGAAAGGAGATGCAAGTGAAAAATTCTCGAGAAATGTTTGTTTTTTATGTATCCAAGTACGACGTTTGCTTTGATTACAACAGCAGGATATTATTGGTTTGTATTACCTTTGTCAGCCTCTATACCTCCAAAATACCTTTTGGAGAGATTGCTGCCTATCAGTCATTCCCGCTCTTCGTTTTGTGCAACGGCTGTGCCTGCTCCTGCGCTTTGTGCCTCTGCTTGTGGACTCGCATCCCATTCACTCCAGCATTTTTTCAATTTATCAAGAATAATCTTGTACCCTGAGACCGCCTTCCAAAGAGCTCGCAGCGTCTCTTAGTTTTATAACATTTTACATTTTATTAAGCAGACTCTGCCTCTCTCCGTTGCAGGGATATCTCTGATTTTAACTCGAGAGCTGCGCCTTGCGTCTGGAGAGGCGACAGGCAGCCGGACGGAGCGTGCGGGTGTTCAGAGCTGACGCCGCACCACCACGCTGATGCTCCTGCTTCGCTGAGAGGAGCTGGCTCACAAAGAAATAAATTGGATTAACTCGGAAGCAAAACGGAGTTGAACTGGGATTCAGTTTGTCTGGCATAGGTGGAAAACGCCGGCATTGCTGAAGGGCAGGAAATGGAGACAGAAAAGCACATGGAAAAGCATGTTTATGGAGAAATCTTATTTTGATTTTACATTCTAGAGTCTGATCCTTATATATATAAACGAGAGTATCTGCTAAGACCGCGTGCTGATTGAGCTGCCCTTAGATGAGATTGCCTTTGTGCAAAAGCATTTTGAAAATATATGCATTTCTCATTTTCAGTTCAGATTTGTCCTTCTGGTGGCATTCCTTACAAAGAAAGGGAGCAGCACCATCATTCAGATTATAATGTCGGCTTCAACAGGTTACTGACTTTTTCTTGAGGAAATATTTTTCTTCCTGGGAGACTTCGCTTTTGAAAAGTCCTGGTTTTCAAAGGAACTCAAAGTTTGAAAACAGAAATGGCATTTTGAATCTCTTCTGCTTCCAAGACTAGAAAATAGCTGAGTTAGACTGAAGTCCAGCCTGATGCTTGGTTTTTTCACGTGCATTTTTTCCTGACAGTATGGCATACAGAATAATCTGCCATATTGTGAAATCCCTGCTAACCCACCCGGCCTCGCTAAGGGAAGTGGGGTAACCCCGACGAGGCCCCACTTTCCCAAGCTCTATTCATGCTTTTCCATGAAAAGCTGCTGTAAGCTTTATTTTTTATCACTATTTTTAATTATTATTTATTTTCAATTTTTTTTTCTTAAATTATCAACTCAAATCACAGATTTTCAAGACTTCTGTCTAAAAAAATAGTAGGTCTTCCTGCAAACCCTTTCCAGGCAGCCGTAGTGCTCTCAGTACGCAGGATGGACTCGTGAAGGTGCGTACAGGAGGGACGAGGCTGAGGGATGCTTCCAGTACTGCTGACGGCTCCTGGCGCTGAGGGTGCGTGATCTGCCCGGTCCGACAGATGCTGTCCCAGCTGCTTTCACAAGGTGGTGATACCAGCAAAACATTGGCCTCTCACGTTGGCCAAACACATCAAACTTGGGTGCTGAATCCAGGTATCTGGTGCCACTAAGCCTTTCTTTAGCTTTTAATCCTCTGTCCTCTGTCCTCTGTAAACTCTTAAGTGTGAATTTGCAGTTGCACTTGTAATTTGCTCCTTTTCGCACCGGTGGTGAATTTCCACGGTCCTGCAAAATAGTGCTTGTGGGTGCATTTTCTGTGGGCAAAAGGAGCAAAGGAGTTTCTGGTGGGTCACAGCCCAGGGTCGGCTCCATTTGCGGCCAGTTTTGGTCATGCAGTCTTTGGCTCTGGTGTCTGATCACAAACTGCTTCAGGTCTCAGCACAGGAGAAGAGAGGAGAGGGGCTTGATTGGCACCTCATCTTTCCCGGAGGGTCTGTACTGTCTCAGCTCACCGGGTGGCAATCTACAGCTCAGGTCTCACTTGAAATGATAAGTTAAGGGGTTACAATCCACTAAAGGCAGGGAGAGGAATGGCAGGTACAAGGTGATGCAACCTCGCTCCATCGTACTGCCATCAGAGCACAGGTCTTCTGCTGGTGAGTCATCTGCGCTGTGGCCTTCTTGGCATGGGGGTCACCTGCCTTGATGCATTCACCAGTTTAACCATCATCACTTGTGTCCTTGGTCATCGACATGGGCCATTTTTGCAATCTTTGCTTCATATTATTCCTTCTAGTGCTTTCACACACTGCCATTTCCACGTGTGCTTCATGCACAGCACTGCTGCTGTCGCTGTGACGGGTCTCTGCATGGCTCTGATGTGCTGAGCTCCACCACGCTGGGTCTGTTCAACACACAAGGGCGACCGTGGCTTTGCCTGGGGACGTTGGCATCACCCCAGATACATAGCTCAGCTGCTGTAGCTGGAACAGCTCTAGTTTAATAACTGAGGTGAGGTGAGTTTGCAGCTTTTACCCAATGACCTTGAAATATGATTGAACATAACTGAAGAAACTGGCTTTTATCAGCGTATTAGTTGCCATATCACTAGAGACAGTGACCAAGCAGCGCTGAGCCAGGCGCATTTACTGCTTTCCTCCTGGACCAGAGCCTCATCGGGAGGAGATAAATCACTGCTTTCCTTCAACTTACTCCAGGATATGAAGTGACCCAAGTTTTTCTCCTCACAAGCTATGGTTGCAAATCCATGGCAGGGTGGGAATCTTTCGGTATTTTTTGTGTACTCAGGTTTAACGAACTTGTAACTGAATTCAGGGTGAAGCTGAACAATGTAGTCGTGTCCTTCACGTTACCCATGCACACAGGTGACTTCTCTCTTTTACCATTTCTTCTGAAAGGGCATATTACTAAATCATAGCAGTTGCAGACTGCTTCAGGGCAGTCTGGAGGTTTTGCTCATAGGAGGGATTAATTTGTGGCTTGAGTGCCTGGAGCACCATGAGGTATGGAGATAGGAGGTAAAGCTGGCTGCGGGATGTGTCTTCTCAAGGCTGCTTGGCTAATTGAGTACCCCACGGCAGCAGGTTTTAATGATGATGGTTGGATGTGGTGGCATGGAGGTAAGTGGAGAGGACACAGGATGGGCTGTGGGGGGCTTGGTGGTGTCTGTGGGTATAGCTGTGAGTGTGGCTAAGAGATGTGGGTGATGCTTGAGGGTAGGAAGGCTCTGCAGAGGAATCTGGACAGGCTGGATCGATGGGCTGAGGCCAATGGGATGAGGTTCAACAAGGCTGAGTGCCGGGTCCTGCACTTGGGTCACAACAACCCCAGGCAACACTACAGGCTTGGGGCAGGGTGGCTGGAAAGCTGCCTGGGAGTAAAAGACCTGGGTGCTGGTTGACAGCTGGTTGAACATGAGCCAGCAGCATGCCCAGGTGGCCAAGATGGCCAACAGCATCCTGGCCTGCATCAGGAATATAGCAGGAGCAGGGAGGTGATCTTCCCCCTGTACTCGGCTCTGGTGAGGCCGCACCTCAAGTGCTGGGTTCAGTTTTGGGCCCCTCACCACAAGAAAGACATCGAGGCCCTGGAGCGTGTCCAGAGAAGGGCAACGAAACTGGTGAAGGATCTGGAGCACAAGTCTTATGAGGAGCAGCTGAGGGAAGTGGGGTTGTTTAGTCTGGAGAAGAGGAGGCTCAGGGGAGACCTTATCGCTCTGTACAAATACTTGAAAGGAGGTTGTAGTGAAGTGGGTGTTGGTCTCCTCTCCCAAGCGACAAGTGATAGGACAACAGGAAACAGCCTTGCATTGCTCCAGGGGAGGTTTAGGTTGGAGATTAAGAGAAATTTCTTCTTGGAAAGGATGGTTGGGCATTGGAATGGGTTGCCCAGGGAGGTGGTGGAGTCACCATCCCTGGAAATATTCAAAAAGCATGTAGACATGGCACTTCAGAACATGGTCTAGTAGACACGGTGTGTTGGGTTAATGGTTGGACTTGAAGATCTTAGACATCTTTCCCAACCTTAAAGATTTTATGATTCTATGTGGGAGAGGGGGTACATGGACAACCCCATTTCCACAAGGTACGTGCCTGTTTTTTGAAGCTTCTCGGTTACAGCTGTTCTGAAGACACCTTAGTTGTGACATTTGCAGTGTGTTTCTAATATGCCCAGAGTGAGAGATGGCAGAAGTAATTTCTGTTCTATTATTTAGTATAGGCACCCTTTGTGTATTTAAAATTAAAATTGGACAAACCCTCATGTTTGATTTAACCTTCCGTTAACGGGGCTCACCAGTGACTGGGCTTGCCGTGTTGATAGTTTAACACTGTGTATCCCACAAAAAGGTCTTCCTGTTGCCCCTCCTGCTTTCTATCTGCCTTATCTCTGCAGAATAGAGCTGTATGGAGTCAGCCGCTGTCTCACCGCACAGCAGCCTGCTCATGATGCTGGAACTGCAGTCAATGTCGCCGCAACGCTAACTGCAACAGCAGCACGTGGGATTTCCCAGTTTGACACTTTCTACCCCAGTAATGATTCTTGCAGAGGCAGAGGACAGCTTGTTGTGTCCTCAAGTGTACCTCAAGCATATAACTCTCATAACTCTCAGAAAATTTTAAAAGGAGAAAAAAAGAGCTTTCTAATGATAACAACTCCTCCCTTGCAGCTTTAAATGAAGGTGGCACATTGCACTCGTCAAGGCGTTGCCCACGGAAGGAGATGCTGCATTGCCTGGGGCTGGAGACCTGTGGGGCAGGGGCCTGGTCGGATACCCCCAGGGTTGTCTCTTGCTGCTCATGGGTTTCCTCTCCCTCTCCCATTTCTGAAGGGATTTTACACCCTGTTCGTGATGCAGATGGCAAGCATCAGCAACAAAAACTGATGCAGCTGCTGTTACGGGAATAATTATTGGTTTACTAACACAAAAATTACAGACTATTTTGCAGTTTGGGCAGAAGTTCAGAGCCCAGACTGAAATCAGTGCTTTCAACAAAACAGAGACACACTGAGTGTGAGAAGAGAGACAGAGGTCTGCCACGGGCTGTCCCTGCTGCAGGAGAGGAGGGCTGACCTCCAGGCACTGAGGAAGTTGTGGACGATGGAGCAGGGCTGGGGACGGTCACAGATTCATCCAGGACATGAGCGCGAAGGCAGGATTTGATAAGGAGGAAGCTGGTGGGACCTGAAGATGTTCCCAGGCCAGGCCAGCCTTTACAGTCAGCAAAGAGGCATGGCCATGCCCGGCTGCTCCAAGATTGGCGCTCATGGAGCAGATGGCAACGGGTCTGTGCAATGCCATTCAGGATACCTGGGCCCAGGCCAAAAAGGGCTTTCTGCTGGTGGAAGATGCACAGAAATCAGGAATCCTCATCCCCAAATCCTGCCCTGCACCTTTTGCCCCAGAGAAGTATTGTCCCATCCTCTGCTCGGTCCCTCCCTCCAGCAACGGCAGGATGCTTTCCAGCATCAGCGGATTTTCTTTAGATACAGGTGAATCCCGTTCTTGGAGCGAAGGATGATCCGAGGTATTTTGCAGGGAGGTTTGGCAGGGTCAGGTGAGAGCTCGAAGCGGAGCAGGGTCAGGGCCAGCGCCACCTTCATCTCATTCATGGCGAACTGCTGCCCGATGCAGTTCCTGGGGTAAAACAGCAGCTCAGCCACCCCATCTCCGTGCCGGGCGCAGCAAACCCCCGCGGCCGGATCCCAGCTCTCTCACACCAACACACAGCCCTTCCTCTCTGCAGCTCTGGGGGCCCCAGGCAGCATTTTGGGTGGTGCAAGCAAGGGCACAGGCCCAGCAGGGAAAATCTAGGGGAGCACTGGGGGAGAGGAGCTCCTGGATGTGTGTTCAGTGAGCACAGAGAGGGAAGGGAGATGGGGAGGCCAAAGGAGAGGCCAGCAGAGCTCAGGTGATGGGTCTCCAAGCAGGAGGGTCTGCAATATGTTTGCCTTGTCAGGGTGGGCGCAGGGGGAAGGGAAGGATTGGGAGCAGGGCGGAACGGAGAATCAAAGGAAGGGGGGTGGGATGGCATCCCCGCATCAGAGAGGAGGACAGCAGATGAGCCCAGGATGCTGCAGGCTCCCTGCATGATGCCAGCAGGATGCTAAGCACCTTTGGGACCCTGCTCTCCATCCCCAAAAGGGAGCTGGCCATGTTTCCTTGCCATTTTACCTGCTGATATCAGAACCCCTCTGCAGCACAACCACCTTTTTATACACTTGTGAGTTATTTAACGCCGCAGGGCCAGAACTTCAGGTGGAGGTCTGTGAAAGCACTCTGTGAGCACCTCCCTGATAGCAATCATCTTGGGCTGAGCCGTTTCCAGGGACGCACATTTTCTCTCCCCCCTGTTCCTTCAGCGTTCAATACACTTTACCTCATTCCAGCAGAGAAAGGCAGAAAGGCGTGAGAGTGTCTGCCAGAGATGTTCTCTGGGGAAAACCGCAAAGGGTCAAACACCTGGAAATGAAGAAGATGCAGCAAGAAAAAGTGATTACTTAAGACCAGTGCCTTCAGAAACGTGATACCCCATAATTTCTGAACTACCCCTTGGAGAGAGGATCCAATTCAAGATGGACTGAAACTCATACACCAGCCTCCCTTGCTTTCCACTGAGACTGGAAAGGGGGTTGTCAAGACAAACCAGACACAGGCACGATGGGGAGCCAGGATTCACTTCTCCACCTGTAGGCTGACCAAAATCTTCTTTTTGTCTGGTAATACAAGTGCTTTGGAGCACTTTGTCTTACTGTTTGGGCAGCACGCAGCCCTAACGCTGCTGTCTGACCACCCTGTGCTGCAACCGGCTGCGACAAATGCAAAGCGGTTGGTTGCTTCTCAGGGTGATTCCTGTGGGCAAAAATATTTGGGAGCAAGGGGGGGGCTCAGCTCTGCTGCTAACAGGCAAGGGGGGCACTGGAAGAGACACAGCATAAAGGGGAAAAATTATTAGAAGGGCATAAGAAAACTCACCAAAGGGTCTTTCCACACTGCAGGGTTTCTGTGAATGAGATAAATGCTTATCGCAGCAATGCTGCCTGTAAAGCAATTGGAGACAAGGAAAGGGCTCAGTGACAAAGAAACTGAAGGGAAGGGTGCAGTGTGCTCACACAAAGGTCTGTCTAAAACACCGTGGTCTTATCTGTCAACTGGAAACCTATAAGGGTTTTGCATCGGCTTCAGAGAAAACTAAACATTTCCATTTGTTTAGTTGTAAGCAGCCAAACAGTGGAAAGGAGGAAGGCACCGGCACTGTAGGCACATCATCCCTCCACCAACACTGCCCACTTCTGTGCCACCTCAGAGAAGGGAAGGAACAGCACAGGTCAATTCCCACACTGCAAGATGGGATGGGACCAGTCCCTGTCCCCTCCACCTGCCATTTCCCAAAATGGGTGAACCATGAGCTTGTGCTTGGCCAGGAAGAGAAGGGGCTTTTGGCACAGGCACGGCTGCCCTACAGCGATGGTGGCACGAAGGGTGTCACGGGGATGCTGCTGAACAGCCCAGACCTCAGTCTACCAACTGGATGCCAACATCTGCACAGTCCTATCTCAACATCTGTGCTGGCAAGGAGCAGGTCACAGAGGCAGGGCTGCCGCCTTTGCAACAGGCAGCAGGGACGTGTCCGAGAGCACAATTTTGTGAAGCTGGAATGGGATTTACAGACCTTCCGGCAAGGTGCGTCCATCGGGGAAGGTGACGGGTTTGGTGAGCTGCCGGGACACGCCGGGCACCGGTGGGTAAAGGCGAAGGCTTTCCCTGATGCACATGGTGCTGTAAGTCATCTTGCCCAGGTCCTCCCTGCCGGGACAGAGGCAGGCTGAGCTCTCTGCACCAGGAGGCCCCTTGCCCCGTGGCCATCGGCCCCCTGGGGAGACCCCCTCACAGCAGATGGGGGGTACAGAGGGACCTGCAATGTCCAGCTACAGGTGTGACAGTGTGCTCCTGCCCGCCCAACCTGACCTTTATATCCCATAACCCTGCTCAAGCAATAACCTCCAGTGGATGCACCTGGTTGTGATGGTTGCATTCATCTCAAAGTGAATTCAGAGACAGATCATGACACAATAGCCAAGGGCTAATTTGAGCAATGCGCCCATCTAACCACAGTGCTGGTCAACGTCCAACTCAAGCCAAACTTGAAAAAATCTAACATCTGTGGTTGGTATGCAAATATGACTGGCAGTCAACCATCTTAACGCAATAAATAGCAAGTAGCCCAAGAGTCCTTTGAGCTCTCCTGCATGGCAGCAGGCTGCACACCAGGATGTCCCCTTGAGTAGAGACACCTCTCAAGGTTACTCCTAAAGGTTGAGAGAATCCTTACCACATCAGGTACTTAGTAAGTGAATTGGGAATAAGCACACTGAAACTTTGAAAATCTCAGCTAAGTGATACAAAGGATTGGTTGTGGACATCTAAGCCTTCAGACATAAACTGTTGACCAAGTCTGAGACTAGGGCTGGATCCAGCTGCACCCAGACTCCTCTGAGCAGGAGTTTAGAAAGCAAAAGGGGTCCTCTCTGAACCTCATGACTCAATGGGAGGGTCTCCCTGACAGTTTTGTCTGACCCTGTCCTCTATGCAATGCATAATCAAGTGTACCTTGCCATCAAACCTTGTCAAACCACTGTCGCATTTACCATTCAACTTGGTTAACTCATTTTGTTATCAATAAAATACGTTGCTGCTTCTCTCCGGCGAGTGAAGTGCGTCTGTATCACTCCAGCTGCAAAAAGAAGCTGCTGCAAGCTGGGGACCACAGGACACCTCTGAACAACTTTAACAACTTCTGAACATGTTCAGGTGCAAAGTCACAGCAAAAAGTGAAAAGCTGTGGCTACTGGGTCCTGTGTCAAGAAAACAGGAGAGAGCAAAGGGCAACGTTGGTGGTCCAGGTCTTGGAACGGCATCCAGCATGTCCCTCCTGGTCTGGGGTGGTTCTTCTTGTGTCTGCCCTGCTAATACGAGCCATGAAGCCCTGAAGGGCAGGGAGGAAGATTTAGCTGAAGGGTGCAGTATCTGCTGCATCCTGTGAGGTCCCTGTGTGCACAGCTATCTTTAGCACGCCAGCTTTTGAGCCCTGAAGACATTGCTCACCTAGAAACGGCTGCGATGGGAATAAAAGTTACCAGCTGAGGAAGTGTGCAACCTTACCACTGAAGTGTCTCCCGGTGCCCCAGGATCTCCTGGATCTCCTCCCGGCACCGTGCCTGGTGCTCGGGGTGTGACGCCAGGCAGTACAAGAGCCAGGAGATGCCGCTGGCTGTCGTATCATGGCCCTCAAACATGAAGGTGTCCACCTCAGCGCGTAGGTCCTCATCAGACAGACCAGCTCCGTTTTCATCCTAACAGTCCAGAGACACTTTCAGTGGACCATATATATGTAAATAATATCTTATGCATAATAAGGTCCACGATAATACAGATAATATATAGACCTTATATATTATAGTGGCCCAGACATACATATAAAATATATAATATCCCAGAAGGATCCCTTATATTCTTTCAGCAAAAGGAGGGTGGTGATGCTGCTGAGATACAGATAAACAAAATCAATCTCTGTTTAGACTGAATTCGAGGTTCCTTTTCCTTCACTTATAAATCCCTTTGTCTCCCCCCATATCAAACCCCCAGGACTATGAAATCCCTCTGCGTGTTGCATTCCCCAACAGACGCTACCAACATTTCAGTGGTGGAAACTCAGATCACCTTGGCCCCTCCCCAGCTGGGCAGGACTGGGCTAATTTATTTGAACGGCTTGTGCAGTCCTGAGGGTGGCTGGTGTTCTGTGGCACCCCTGCGCAGACTGACCAGCTTTTGCACCCTGCTGCCCTGTCACACACCCGCTCCTCGCCACTCACTTTGGCACACAGCAGAATGTCCAAGAAGTCCAAATGTCTCTTCTTCTGGATCTTTTCAAATTCCCGTTCATCTCTAAGGGACTCCTTGCGCTCCTTGATCACCTTGTCTGGGGAAGAGAGTTAAAGGTTCAGCTGGGGGCAGGAGATGCTGAGCTGGAAAATCATCCTGTGAATGCAAAGCTCACCCAAGGAGATGACCACCTCTCAGTCCATGATGTATTTGATAGGGGTGCTTCTGCATCCCAGGCAGTTTGGGATTTTCAGCAGCACAGCAACAAATGCCATGAACATTGCCATCCTTTTCTGCAAACTTCTTTGTCCTCCACAGACCCCTCAGCCTATTTTACTGACCCCTCCTGCATTAAAATCACGCCTGGCCTGGAAAGGGAAATCATTCCTTGCATGGGTGTTTTCTGCAGCCCCCATCCCTTGTTTCACCAGTGTCTGGTCATTTAACAGGACATTCCCAGGGGAGAATTCCTCTGTTAGTCCAGTTTAATAACCCTGGAGCTGTGAGACCCCCCTGCTCAGGGGGGTGCAAGATGATGCTCTACATGGATCCCAGCTCTGAGTCTCTGGCGCTGCATGGGCAAGTAGGCAACGACTGCCTCTGGTCAGCCATCACTCACCCTGTTTGAAAGCTTTGGGAGAGGATGAAGGCAGAGAATACCTGTGTGGTCGTGAGCGAGCTGGCAGACTTTCCTAAATTGAAATCCATGGGGGCTGAGCCAGTAAATGATGTCATTGTGATAGGGGAAGATGCGGAGGCGCTGGTGCACCATGTGGCATAGTTCATAGACAGCCTGGATGTAGGTGTTTTTCCTGGGGAGAGGGGAACGGTGGAAGTTTGTAAATTTGGGAGCATCATGACAAGCAAGTTGCCCATTTCCCTTCCAAGTTTCAAACTTCGTGCCAGGGTTTGGGGCAGCCAGCACTGACCTGTTGGTTTGGCAGTTGCTGTGACAACTGAAGGCACATTTCATGATGCTATCGAGAGTCATCAAGCTGACATGCTCAAAGAGCTCCACTGGTTTCCCATCTGTGATCAGCTGCTCCCATTTATCCTAGGGCGCAAAGGAGACAGGAATGAGAATGGCAAGGGACAGTTCTGCATGACCTGCAGTCACCCTCTGGTTAAACGAGTGCTCAGCTAGGGATACCTCCCAGAGAAGTGGAAGACAAAAGAGGATCTATTAGTTGCCATCAAAATCCTGGAGAAGGGAAGCCAGGAGCGGGATGGGTAATACAAGATTTGCCTCAGGCAGCTGCCACTCTCGCATCCTGGCATCGGTGAGCCCTGGAATACCCTACCCTGGGGCACAGCACCCTGGAGAAGCTCAGGACAGGTGGATTGTTGGGTGACGGGTCACGTTACCAAAGTCTGTCTTAGGGCACAGTGTGTTTCTGCACAAGAGAAGCATGTGTTGGCATTGGGCTTCTCTCAGTCTGTCCTCAAGCACGTATGAGTTTGGTGACTAAGATGCAATCTTCTGACCAAGATTTTTCCTCCATCCCACAATCTCTCTGCCACTGTGTTTTTCCAGCATGTAATATAGGAACTCTTGCTCAAGGCTTCCATAGGGGATCCTCACAGAAACTATAAATAGTGTCTCTCTTGCCTGGCAGGGATGAAATGACGTTGAATCCTCTGTCCCTTTGTGGCTGTAAGGTGCCAGTGGACTCAGAAGCTGAGAAAGGGAGGAGATGGAGGAGCACAGTCACATCTTGGACTTGATGATCATTTTGGACTTGATGATCTCAGAGGTCCTTTCCAACCTTAGTGATTCTATGATCTGAGCTCCCACAGCATGAAACCAGGCTGGGGAACAGGACTCATACGGACAGAGTTGTCCTTAGCACATACACGATTGCCACCTGGTGGCATGGGCTCCCACAACAGGCACTTTGCACCGTCTGCGAGGAATTATAAACTGCCGCGCACTTTGTGTGCATCGCAAAAGGTCTCCTGGCTCTCCAGCCCCTGCTCCTGGCTGCTCCTTGGGCCAGTGGGAGGGTGAACAGCCAGGATCCATGTGGAGCTGCTGGGGAGGTTGGATAGAGGTAAAAGAGGAGGAATAGATCCGGCACCCACACTGTGCTGGCTCACGTGCACAAAGCCTGGTGCCCCTCCCTGTAATTCACCTTGGCTTCCATCATGCCCCGCACACATGGATGGAAGAACAGTGCACTCTCACGGTGTGTCAGGCAGCCGGGGTTGCAATCCAGTCATGGGTCTGGTGACAGTAAATTATACCCTTTAACCTTAGGTCACAGCATAATTCTGCTCCAACCTTTGTATTTTTGGGGACTTATTATGAACCTTTATTTACTCCAATCCTTCATTTACAAAAACACCTTATAAGAAGTTGCAGCTGGGATGTAAACTATGCAGCGTGGGGATGGGAGTAACATTAATCCTCAAATCTCAACCACAGAGCCCAGAGCGGCACCAGAGACACAGTCCCTGCAGGGAGGCTCAACCTGCTCGGTCCTTCCAACTCACGGGCAGGGATTTGCGGTGACTCTGAAAGCTTGACCGTCAGGATGCAGCTTGTCCTTACAATTACCAGGTTGTGAGTAAGGGCAATGCAACAAAACTTTGCTCCAGCATTCATTCACCGACCAAGCAGGCAGGATCAGGGAAAAGAAAAGAGGGTAGAGAGAGGAACGTCAGATATGAGTCCTACCAGCATCACGTTAGTAGACTCTGCCATCAGGGCCACGTACGGTTTCAAGACATCGTAATGAAACCCTGGGGTCAGGAGTTTTCGATGTTGGTGCCATTTTGGCCCGTGTAAGACCAGCAAGCCGTTCCCTGGGGAAACACAGGTAAGGCACATTTTGCTGGGCACAAGCAGGCTGCTTTCACCTGCCTGCAGACACAGCCTTCGCCTGCAAGGAACATAAATTTGCTGTCCAAGCTGCTATGAGAGAGTATTCCTAAATGTCCACGATCCCCAGGGCTGAGCAGAGGCCTGATCACCAAAATGACACAGTGCCGCCTCCGAAAAGAAACGCCAACACTGCTGGAGCTGAGAAGTTCAGATGCATTTTTCACCGGTCCTTCACTGAAGCTGAGCTTCTCCCATCCCCACCCTTTGCTATCTACGGACATGTAAGTAGTTCTTATTTGTACATATGAGTATGTCTCAACTTCCCTTCCTTGAAACACAAAAAACCCCCGTTATTTAGTACTTTTTTCAACAAAGTTATTAAGTTCAGGAAGCTTCTAGCTACATCTGCATCAAGGAACAGGCACAATGCTGTTTATTTATAGCATGTTCTTGACTAACTTCAGAATCATTCCTGGAAGGCAAAGCTCTAGGAATACGTACCGATCCATGGGATAAGGTGTTTATAGCTGATGTTATCCTTGGGATCTGTAAAAAAAAAACAACATCAAGAAAGAGAAAAGAAAATGGTAAATGTTTCAGTAGCATCAACCCGCTGGTTTGTTCCTGAAAGCTCCCTCTGGGCTCTCACTTTTGGGTGGGTGTGAAGCCGAATCGGTGGCATTCTTGCAGAATTAATCAGTATTTCACAACCAAACAACACTGTTTGGCCCAGCTGCAAGAAACACGTATAAAAGCAGACGTCCACACTGGAATAAACAAGAATATTGGTAGTCCAAAGTCTGTGCTGTGTGATAAATGATTAACCCTCCCATACAGCACTGTTTAGCACCTTTCTCTCCGGATGCACTAAAGTTGTGGCTCCGCAGTAGGAGCAAGGGGTCTAAGCTGAGAAAAAAGCTTCCAGCTCTCTAGTCCTTGCTGGGGTCATGCACCAAGAAGATAAATTTTCAAGGGGCACTTGAGGAAGCTTGGTTTGCCAGACTTGGAGGGACCCTAGTCACCTGCCACAACCCTGTGCCTGAAACACCACAAGCATGGCATGAAGGAGAGATATCTCTCCATGCCTTTAGCTGATTTCTGCAAGACAATCTCTCTGTGAAACCCCCCCTTGCTGTGAATTTTTAAGCTGGCATGGGAAATCTGCAGGCTGTGGTTGTTGCTCCACAGCTGAAGCCATCATCTCCTCACCTCCTCTGGCCAACACAGCCTTGGCATAGTCAGGATTGGTGATAACCAGGAATGCCGAGAAACTCCCGAACCAGAGAGGGTGAGCGTGTAGGTACTTTTGTGCCCATATCTCTACCTTGTCCAGGACCTCCTCCTCCTTGAGAAACTGTAGTTGTGGGGAAGTAAAAAGAGAAAGATTACGTAGATTCAGAGAAAAACCAAATAATCTCCCAAACCACTTTCTTAAAAAGCTCAAGGTCTTTCTGTATCACAAAACCAGGTGATCACAAACAAGGTGGTGTCCCCCTGGGTGTGCAGAGCATGAGAAGTAGAGATGTTTGCTACTTTTAAACCTTATATAAGAAAATTCTTTGTTATTAATTGATGCTGTCCATGGAGAACATCCTCAGGGACAGTGGTGGTGCCTATCAGTGCAGGTACATTATCTGCCTTTTTTTCCATGGCCACCCCAAAGAAGATTCAAATTTGCCCCAGACAGCATCTGCATTTTGTGGCGTGCAAATATGTTCTCACTCGCACATGGCTGACCAATTAGCACCCTACAGTCATGAGAAAATACAGCAGCACTTTTAGGACAGTCAACGGCATCACTGCTGCATCTGACCCAGTGCAAAGATGCCTCCTGACTGGGAAACCTGGGCCACAACTCCCTCCAGTCATTTAGAAAGCCAATGTCCAGGTAAAATTCAAAAGAATGAGTCCAAAGTCACCAATGGGGTGAACAGAGAAGGGAATGCTGGTTAGTAATGTTAGACTAAGATTTCATTGATTTCCAGGAATTGAATTTAATAGGTGACGAGGAGCTGGTGTTCCCACAAAGGCTCATCTCTGGTCCCCGGAAGCTGCACGCTGAGGAGTAACGTGAACACCAGCATTCGTATCAGCAGCACCGGCAGGCTCGCTCTTCAAAAGCGATAACGGTTTTATCAGTTTCATAGCGAGTGTTGTATATTAAACAGGAAATAGCCAAAGAACAAGTGGAAAGATCGGTGGAAAGATCCAAAGTCACAGGCAGAGAAGAAAAGATCACAGAGACAAAACAGTGCAAGAATGCTCTTTGAATAGAAACTACTCTGCCACAATATGCAGGGGGGAGGATTTTGGTGAGCTAGGGCCAACATAGCTGCTGCTACTTTGACTTGAAGCTTGAAGCTTAATGACATCTGCATACTGGTGCAGAAATCATCCACAAGGGCACCTTATTGACAGTCAAGTGAATATTTGCTGAAACACTTTGGTGCTGAGTAAGCTCAGCTCAGCTTTTAGTTTGATTAGTGTTTCTCAACCTGGGAGATGGCTTGTACTCAAATAATCACCCACGTCAGGCTTGTCTTGGAGAGGATGCTCAGAAGCCGCGGTGCATCTGCCAGGGAACTGCACAGGCTGTGTGGGGGCATGTCCAGGCTCCGGACACCAAGGCTGAGCCCCCTTCCTCGTGAGCCAGGAGGTCCCTGAAGCACATCCCATGTCTCTCTCACTTGGCAGAATGTCGAACTATATTCAGTTATCTTTTATGATAGAAAGTTATCATTCAACTTCTCCTGCTCAGGTTCCAGAATTTGGACTTATTAAAGAGAACCATCCATTTCCCTGGTTGCAGGGATCGAGTTTTGAGGTAGACGGAGGCAGCCTTCCCCAGCGCCCATCCCTTCAGCAATGCCAGCAGAAGCGGGGCTTGGCACAGTGCCTTTAGCTGAGTGACACTTGAACAGGCGAAAGTCCCTTGGATACATCTGCTTGCGCTTCCTCCCATCATGAAATCACAGAAAGCATAAACGGAAGTAATTGGGAGATGTTAAGCAAACCTCACTGGCAGAAGTCCTAACGCTAGCAGCCCTTGCACCCAACCTTATTTTTGGAGCACTGGCCTTGGTTTGTGCTATCAAGAACCATCTCTGTGCTGCCAGAGGGTGGGATGGGTTTATTTGAGAGGAGAGGTTACCCTCAAGGTGAGTAACCTCTACCTCCTGTGCCAAACACTCCTGGGGCAGAGGGTGTAAAGCCCTGCAGGATGAGGAGGAACAGGAATGGAAAACTCCTACTTCTTAACCAGGGCTCCAGCAACCAGGGTCTTTGTGAAAGACCATCATTTCTACTTCTTTCTCCCTTGAGGGCTTGAAAAGAAAAGTATAACCCCTGTTTGGGTCTAGGGAAAAAAGCCAATAGCCTCATCCCGCACTGAAATGCAAGCTTTGAAATGGATATAACACTAAAAGCATCTGGGAAGAGGCACTTAAAGGTGCTTTTAATGACTATGCACTGATAGCGAATGAAACGGAAAATAGATGAGCTGAAATCTGAGCATGAAGCTGCACCATGCTCAGTCAGAACCAGGCTCCCCTCCAGCCACCTGCCCAGGGCAGATGCAGGCAGCTGCACCCGCGGGGCAGCTCCCTGAATACACCTCTCAGGTCCTCCTTCGAGGTGTGTGTAAACTTTGTATTCAGAAGGTGCCCAGGGCATCGCCAGCTTCCTCACTGGCTCAATGAACTGTCAGGCTCCGGGGAGTTCAGCAACATCTAACCAGCAAATGATTAAATCTGCAAGCCAGGAACTCTTAAAAAAATACCGCCCAAGGTGAAAGTCGAGCCGTGAACCTAGCCGTGACGGGAATAAGTGGTTGGCACAAACGGGTAAATTCCATTCCAGGATAAATAGTTACTACAGACAAACAGGCAAAGATTATTTAATTGCAGTTTTAAAGTCTAACTGGCAGCACAACAAAGCCCCGAACTGGCCCATCTTCATGCTTATGTTGCCAAAAGACTGACTGTCCCATCCAGCACAGCAAAACCGGGGCTGCCACGGCAGAGACGAGCCCTAGGAGGTCTCCTCCAGATCCTCCACCACTTTTCAGTGCACCAGTTATTTAATGTGCCATGGATTTGGCCAGGGCAGGACATCAGCAGAGTTCAGGAGAGGCCAGGGCGGTTTTAAGCAACTTTTGGGATGTATAGAAAAGCCTTTTGCATCAGGCAGCTCAGTTACTCCTCGCAAAGCTGCTAGTGAATTGTGGAAATCTGTTTGCCAAGGCAGCCACACTGGTCTGTGCGCATCCAAGCACGTACCTTGGGCAACAGTGATCCACGCCACCCAAAACAAGGCTGTTGCTATGTACAGGGGTTTGCCTAGTCCCAGCTTTAACGCAACCTGGAAAGGATCTGTGGCACCTATGACAGATGCTGTACCTGGGATGTCTCTTGTGGCTTAAACGTGACTCACAATGACCAGCAGCCTGCCTGGCCCACCTGGCCGTGAAACTGGTGCAAGCTGGCAAGGGAGAAAAGGTGCCACCGGGCGCCGGGCGCAGCGTGCATCCGCACAGCACGGCCGGGGCGGCTGTGGTGGCCATGCCCCGGATTCCATGGGAGCAGAGAGGGGACAGCGGAGCCTGCCCCAGGACAGAGCAGGGGAGGCACCGATGCTGGGCTGCACCCCGGCACGACCTGGCACACATCACGTTGTATTACGGCTTTCTTTACTCGTGAGCCAGCCGCCACCTCTTTCCATCCTGCACCTTGTGGTAGCCTGCGTGAGCTGTTCTCTAGGCATCACAGCAGAGAAAGCGGTTCGCACGGCTGAGAAGAAGGATGCCCACCTTCCCCTTTCCCATGGGAAAAGGAAGAAGCGATTTTCCTGGACCACGGCTATGAGTCCCACCAGCATCATTCCCCCCCCGCTGCCCCCCCGCGGGGAAACCGCTGCCCGCAGCCTCTCCGCGCCCCCCGGCAGCGCAGCCCCGGCTCTCGCCCTACCTCTTGGACGTGGCCGAAGAGCCAGTGGGTGGGGTGGCCGGGGAAGTCGGCCAGCGCCCTGAGCAGCTCCCGCCGGCGGTGGTACAGCTGGATGGCCTTCAGCAGCACGCAGGTCAGGCAGAAGACGGCAGCCAAGTGCAACACCCGGGAGACATCCACGCCCAGCCAGGAG
>VWZZ01006611.1:153718-172762 GCA_013399095.1 Psophia crepitans
CTGAGGGAGGGAGGGAGCGAGGGAGGGGGGCCGCCCCGCCGCGGCGGGAGCCTCTCGCCTGAGCGCCGGTCTTCGGGACGGAGCTGGAGGCGGCTGCGTTGTCAGCTTCGCGGTTCTCGGGGCCTGTGGGGCGCTGGGCACTGCCAGGGAGGAGCTGGCGCGGCGCTGCGTGGGTCTGGCCCCGCGGGTGGCCTGGCTGGGTGCGGGAGTGGGTCTGAACCGTTCTCTAGGTTTTTTCTTAGTTTTTTTTTTTCTTTTCTGTTTTATGCTCGCTGCAACTGCAGCCCGTAGGGCAGCTCAGGGGCCGCTGCTTGAAACGTTGAGCGTGGTTACCCCCGTGTGTCCAGCGTGGTACAATCCCGTGTCAGCCAGCTGAAGCAGTGCTGGCTCTCATGGACGTGATGTGCTTTTGCCAATAAATAAGCTTTTCAGTTAAGTAACAGCGTTATTAATGGGCCTCTAAGAATAACTAAAAGTATGCATGGTGCAGAGAAACTTAGGCTTTTGCAGCTTAGGATAATCTAGAAGTACTGGTCGTAACACTGGTAATAGCCTTTCTTGAAGGCTGCTTTCCAAGCAGATGTTCCTGACATAAGTTTATGTGAACGGAGCAGGAAATGTTAGTGAGGGAAACCTGACAGCTGCTCTGCAACATGCTGGATGTGCCTCCTGAGGATAAACTGAACAGAGAGTAATAGCCCTGATCTCACTCTGCAGCCTTACTTATTCTTGCAAAAGCTCTTTGTTAACTCTTGTCCACCAAAACGTGCGCTGTTTTGGCACTGTCCCTTACTTTGGTAGAACAGCATTTAAAATAAAACTTTTCTAGGTACTGTTGAATATTCACGATCTGTTATTTTGTTTTATTCAGGGGAGACTATCTACGATGCTGCAAGCTGTGTTACCCATTATGTGCGTTTGTCATTCTTGCCGCTTGTGTGGTAGCATGCGTTGGCTTAGTCTGGATGCAGGTGGCTCTCAAGGAGGATCTGGATGCGATAAAGGAGAAGTTTCGAACCAGTAAGTGCAAATGTAACTACACTATTTCACATTTGCTTTGAGCAATTTGAAGAGCTTTAGTTGTCTGCCTGCTTATTCCAAAAAACTTTGGTTTTGGGAGTGGCCTCTTCCAAAGGAAGCCCCTGTTTAAAAAGAATTTCTGATCAGCCCTGTAAAAACAGTCTAGGGGATTTTGATGGATCACTTGAAAAACATTAATGGAACACATTGTTCTTGTCTTGAGCTCTTTTAGAAGCCTCTAATACTTGCTGCAATTCAAATGTTGCTTCAGTGTAATGTTTTTTCTTCATATCTCTCTTTATCTTGCTTGTGTTGACCTGTTGTAGTTCAGTGTTTTTGTCATGTTGCATACTGTATGCAGAGTTACGTCATGTTTAATACTTTGAAATATGGAGTTGCTTATAGGTCTGAAGTTTTCCCTGTCCACGTAAGGCTTCAATATTATAAATTCTGTAGTGCTGAGGTATAACAGCTAGTGAGATATGCGTATAATATATACTCATGGCTTTTTATACCTCACCTATGGACACAAGGTATGTTTTGATGCCTTATTTTAGTAGTATTTAAAATTCTATGTATTGAAAAAAAGCAAGGATAAGCTGAGGAGATGTCAGTGGAGCAGGAGAGAGTGAAGCTTTAAGCATTCAGGTAGTCTCCAGCTGCTTCAGGAAAGCTACGTATTTAGTGTTTTGCCTGAGGAGCACTGCTGTTGACTGTGGGTTTTGTCCCATAACTTTGGTCTTTGTCTTAGAATTCTTCTGCCCAGGACGTGAAGGTTACCTTAAAATTAAGGCTGGTGAAATCAACTGAAAAATTAGGAGGCTGCTAAGGCTGGAGGTAAGCAGAGGGCTTGACTTCCTTGTGGTAAAAGAGGTATTGAGGAAATCTGTGTAGAAATTCTTTACTGTTGGTGTTTAGGGCTTTCTGTTCAGGTGTGTAACTCTGCTGTGAGGTGGGGAGTTGTCTGCCGAGGTGGAATCTGCTGTCTGGGAGTGAGAGAAAGCGTTGCTGACAGATTTGCTTCTGTAGTAGCTGATACTGAATTCTGAAAGTTAGCTGTAACTGCTGTCCACCGGTTATGGAGGATACCTTCAGTTACAGGCACTGTTTTGTGGCTGTGTGCGTACCCAACAGCTCTGCAGTAGCTGTTTCTGTGTCCTGGGTAAGCTGACTGCCACCTTCATGGACTGCTCTGCTTTAAGTACATACTGGCAGTAAAAGTTTTGCACAATGAGTTGGCTTTGGTGTAGTTAAGTTTCATCACTCCAGTTCTACACAGACCTCTTTGTTCAAGCAGGTCTCTCTGTGTCTCTTGCTGTCTGGCAATTACAGATGTGCTTGTTTTCTCATTAGCTCTGATAGAAAAGCTGTGCATTTAGTAGTTGGTCTAGTGATAAAATAGTCTCAGATTTCCCTGCTACTGTAATAGTATGCCTAGAAGCAGGATGTGAATCTCATAGTGAGGCACAGCATTAAAAGGAACAACAACAAAAAAACCACAGTCCAGACAGTAAGAATAGCCTAGTTCCAAAAGCTCACATCGTGCTTTGGTGAGATGGGTGGATGGAGAAACAAAGGGATAGGATCTGTCTGTCCTACAGCAGCTTTGGAAAAAGAATCTTCCTCCTCTGAATCTTCATCCAGGCTTTTTCCCCCGTTAGAGCAGATTCCCACGGTGGTATTTGTTAACGTTCCTCCGTCCTTTGAACAAACTGAGTGTGGTATGAGTGCTTTTCAAAACCGAGACACATTTGCATCTAGTATACTTGTGGTAGGGGAAAGTTGTTGTAGTGTTTCCATTTGGCTGTTAGTAACGATGCTAGGAACGCATATAGCACTGAAGTGTTTTGCAGTGCTAGGAAAGCTAAGCGAAGTGTCACTGTAAACAGGGAGAGTGGCAAAACAGAAATAATTTGTCTACAAGACCTTCTGAAGCATTGGATTCAGCGTGAACTGCTTGTGTCAAACACACAGTAAGTGCTCAGTCTGTTTTGGCTAAAATACACCTCTGAAGGTCTTACTTAACTGAAAGTGTTGGGATCTTGAGTGATCAATGCAGATCACTCTGTACCTAGACAGGACTTTAGGACTTGCTTGAAGAAAAGCGAAGTGGGTTTTTGAAGATGCACAGCTTCTCGGTTGTGTGTATTTGGGCATCCACGCCATGGGCATGAAGCAATCCTGAAGGCTTCCCCTTTTGACTGGATGGGTCACACAAGGAAATTTGTTCTGGGAGCTGCCAGCTACGTACCCTATAGGTCCCACTGCTCTTGGCGGTCTGTGATCTGAATGATGGCTGTTCGTTGTGGAGCATTCCAGTGCTGCTTTATGGGGTGGAGGTGCAGGTTTTGGAGAACTGTCATCACCATCTCAAAACCTTTGCTTATTTGTTTCCCAGACCTAGGGATTTAGGGTTGCCTAACAGTGCTTCCAGCTAAACAGCTTAGTCACTGCAGACCTGGGAGAGCTGCATTTCTGAGGCTCACTTGAATTAGTCAGAGCTGTGCGTTTCCCTCTTCCTATGGCATTAATTGCAGTAATAACTGCCTTTATTTCCAAGCACCTTGTTTACTGTTTTGTTTACCAACAGATGCTAGTGTGTAAGCTTACACATTTATTTTTTTCCCCACTTGTCTTTCCCTCATGTTGAACAACTGTGATCACATTAATCTCTTTGGAATTCCCTTCATTGTCAGCAATCTCTTTGCAGGCTTGAGAAGGGCACCGAGGTTCATTTCGCATGCCTCCTTTGCCCTGGTACTGTTGGCAGTTCTTATTTACCATCCCATTACTATTTCATGCCCCTTGGTGAAAGTAATGTAAAATAGTCGTGCTAACTAAAGACCTGCTGAGGCTTGCCGGAGTGACAGTACTATTGCAAAGTATTCAATTTAGTACAGTCTCCCTGGGTTCTCTTTGCAGACGTTAGTACTCTTAGAACAAGAGAGCGCTGTCATTCTGAACAAACACTGAATTCTGAATTGACAGTAAAACTGTATGTAGGACATGTTACTACCTTCTTCTACTGCTGTAGATGTTGCTGCTTGTCATTTGGTTTTTGCCTTTTAATGCTGTTTACTTGGACTTTTGGGGTTTTTTAAACAAACTTAATTATTTTCTTTTAGTGGAATCTAATCAAAAGTCATCATTCCAAGAAATTCCTAAACTGAATGAAGATTTGGTGCAGAAGCAAAGGCAACTAGAACAAATTGAGACTGGAGAACTGGGGCTAAACAAAATTTGGATAAATATCACGGAGATCAATAAACAGGTGAGAAGGGTCAGTGCGTGGTTTTGAAAAACAATAAAATATTTCATTTGAACTAATTCTTACAGAAATTAATTTCAAGTGCACTGCTAAGCTTTTATCTAAGGATTTCTGTGACCATATGCTAAACTTCTATTTTTAAAGTTAAAAAGGAGTGTAAGCTTCATTATTAAACAAGCAAAAAAAGTTTGAGCATCCAGTTGGACTGGAGAGCGATCGCAGAGAGGGGAAATTACGCAACAGGTGGAAGGACTTCAGGCAGAACTTAAAAGAACCTGACAACTGTGTGGTTCCTCATTTTCTTGCCAAATAACTGGGATGTTTATGATGAGACACTTGACATTTCAAATTTCTGAGAATGTCTGCAAATGTTTCGTAAGTGTGGAAAAGTTACCCGAATCAGTGCAAGTTCGTGTTGCCTCAGTTGAAGTATAGGTGTCTCGTGAATATAAAATCTGCTAATACGCACTTGGAATCTGAGCCGGTGTAAATCTTAGCTCTGTTTATGCAGCTAGAACTAAGCCACTTAGCAGAAAGCTGTTTCCTCAGCTGCTCTATTAACTCATGCTTCAAACAAAACATCCAGCAAGGCTCTTACTGAGTTTCTTGCCTCAGAGGGTAAAAGTCCGGAGCTGCTCACAGTTAGTGGTATCAAGAGGTGTTTGTGGGGAACCCTCCCTGACATTTGGGTTTCATTTTCAGGAGTATTGAGGTGCCTGCTCAGATTGGGTTTTCTTCAGCCCCATGCAATGGTTAAGTGCTTAATGGGGTGTATAAATATATTTGAAAATTCTACTTGCTTTCTCTGGCACCTGACAGTATGCATTATCCGCAGATATTTGGGTGCTTCACTGGACACTTAAAATGCTATCATGTGCACCTGGACATTAAAGATATTTACACATGGTTCTTGCAGGCCCTCAAGTTACTTGAGGGTCTGGTTACAATCTGAGCCAGCTCTTCTGGGGATCAAAATTCAGTTACCGTTGTTTTCCATGAATTGTTGGGATGTGCTGCTGGGAATTATTTCAGCCAATATCCACAGCTGTGGAACCAGAGGCTCTGCACACCAGCTGATCAACATTGGCCTAATGTGAAGTTAGGATCTTGCCCATTTCCTCAGCTTGTGAAACAATTTATTTTTTTTAACCAGAAGAAAGTGTGGTTTATCTGCTCTACTTTTGTGTGGTCAAATGTGGGAAGAAATTATGTTTCTTTGTTTTGACTACTGATGGTTGCAGATTGGCCTTAAAGTGATAGTGCTAGCAGTTAATGACTAGTGTATAGGTGTTTTTAATTTATTTGACAACCTTTCAATTGGCATAAGTAATCTCGGCCTACTGAATAATATGCTGTCTGGGTCAAACAGTTCAGAGAAATTGAGCTAACCCGCTGTACCTAGGCTGTCACTGTTCCACTTCTGTACCAGAAGGTTTGGGTGATACATGCAACTCCTTTGCCCATCACTGAGCTAGAGAAGTTGCATGGCTTTGCCACAGGTTTGCTTGCTAAATACAGAAGTAGGTGACTCTTTCCTCTGCATAAGGGCTTCCTGCACAATTTTTTAAATCTTGGGCAACAACCTCTCTCTAAGGGGATGAATCCAAAATGGGCAGAGGGTACCTTATTGAAAAGAAGGAGCTTCTATGACTTTTGTTCAGTTAAAAAAAAAAAATCTTCTCTTGCAAAGGGCAGAATATTTTTAATGTAGCCTTGGCAGGACTTCTAGCCTGCAGCCAGGAGTGTGGCGTGTGTGTGTATGTATATAATTTTGTCTTCCCTTATGTTTTAATGTTACAAATTAAGTCATTAGCATTGGGGGAGGTCAGAATCAGGATTATATTGACTAATTCTAAATAATCCTCTTTGGTTTCAGATATCAGTATTGACCTCAACAGTAAATCATCTCAAAAACAACATAAAGGCTGCTTCTGATCTGGTTTATCTTCCTGTCACAGTAGAGAAACTTCAGAAGGCAAGTATTGTAAATGTGGCTATTGCTAAAAGTATTCTGTGCTGCAGCTGGGCTCTTGGGGACAGCAGTGACAACCTGAATTTCACGTGAGGAATATTTGCTTCTTATGTTTTTAAATTGGACTTCATATATTTGATGTGGTATGGTCCTATGATAACATGTGACAGGTAAAAAATTTGAAGGCCTTGTCTGTGCCATTCTGGAGATGCATTTGTTTGTATTATGTTGTCACTTCTTTACCTTGGAGCTGATCTTTCCGCTTGCTTTCCTTCGTCTTGCTAATCTTCATATCGTTTAAGACACTTGCAAAAAGTCTTGTCTGCAGTTTTATAACTCTGCTTGCAAATAGGTGCTTTGTTTAGCTTTTTTTTTATTTGGGAAAGAAAATGGATTGCTTTCTGGAAAACTTCCTCACTTGAACTGTCTCTGCATCTGGCTCTGCATTTACAGTCCTGAGGCAAGTAGGGGTCTAGCTTGGGGGTGGTGGGCCTGGAACATTAGTGTGGGAGCTTTCTTGGTGTTCTGTACACACACAGCAAAGCGTGAATTGTACTGGGATGGTTTGCTGACAGTCCCTTGAAAGGTGGACCCTACTGGGTGACGCAAGCTCGCTTCTAAACCAACTTCTGTTAATAACAGTATCTTGCCGTGTGCCTTAGCTGAGTGTTCCTTACCAAAGAACCCTCCTGTTTATTTTGGTAAAAAGAATAGCTGGTTGAAATTTCCCCAGCTCTTCCATGGCAGTTCTGTTTAGCAATAAGTATTTATGTTGGGCTAACACTTAATGTCAGTCCAGACTCTGTGACTTTTATGGGTTTCCACTTCTCATTTCCTATCCCTACAGAATTAATGTATAATCAACAGCTAGTCATATGCAAAGCAATTAGTGTGGTTTGGCTGGACAGGCTGCTAGGATTTCTTTTTCTGGGAGGAGTACAAAGCTATTTCCTAAGCTTCTAATTTGCTGTTACGAGCACACTGGATTTTCACTGTGTCTTTTCAGAAGTATGTCTTAAGGCAGTACCTAGCCTGGAATCTGCACCTGCTTTATTTTTTTTTTATATATGTAATGTAGAAAAATCTCCTTGTCATCTTGCTGCCTTCAGTACTGTCAGGACAAAGTGTTCGGGCCAACATGTTTCAGCTTGCAGTGATATGCTGCAAGGCTTTTTCATGTTGAAATAAGTCCATTCTTGGTCATACTTCATGAGAATCAAAGGTCTTGGGAGTTTCTGAGTTCTTTCCAGTCTCTGCTGCTGAGTCTAAGATAGATGTTAGTTGTGATATCAGTTTCCACTGCTCTCTTGATGCCATCTTGCTTGCATTTGTGTTTTAGAAGGTTGATATAATAAAATAAAACCCAAGCTGGAATCCTTTCAAGAGGTATATTGCAAGGTGTTAAGCATAGAAAAACTATTCGGAGGTTTAAATACAATGGTTTTAATGGTTTGTAAGTGTCATGTTAATGAGAAGCAATAGGTTTCAAGACTTGGACTTCTTTCTGACCTCCGCATGCATGCTGCACTACTTCCTGTCACACAGGAGAACTTCAGTGGTGTAGGTGGGTAGCCTGGCTTTTGATAGCCCTGCTAAAAAATACCCTGCTTAACTGTCCATTGCATTCAGCTGTCTTTGGGATTACCGGCCTTTCTTGGAAGATATCAGCAGTCCCAGCTAATCGGGGAGGTCCCAGTTGACTGGAAATTAGCAAACATGATACCCATCTACAAGAAGGGCCTGAAGGAGGATCTGGGGCCTGTCAGTCTGAGCTCGGTGCTGGAGAAGGTTATGGAGCAGATCATCTTAAGTGCCATCACACAACACGTACAGGATGACCAGGCGATCAGGCCCGGTCAGCATGGGTTCCTGTAAGGCAGGTCCTGCTTGACTAACCTGACTTCCTTCTATGACAAGGTGACCTGCTTAGTAGATGAGGGAAAGACTCTGGATGTTGTCTACCTGGACCCACTAAAGCCTTTGACACCATTTCCCACAGCATTTTCCCAGAGAAGCTGACTGCTCATGGCTTGGATGCATGTACTCTTTGCTGGGTAAAAAATTGGCTGGATGGCCAGGCCCGAAGGGTTGTGGTGAATGGAGTTAAATTCAGCTGGCAGTGGGTCACAAGTGGTGTTCTCCAGGGCTTGGTGCTGGGACCAGCAGTGTGCCCAGGTGGCCAAGAAAGCCAACAGCATCCTGGCTTGTATCAGAAATAGCATGGCCAGCAGGTCTGGGGAAGTGATTGTCCCCCTGTACTTGGCGCCTTGAATATGGTGTTCAGTTTTGGGCCCCTCGCTACAAGAGGGACATTGAGGTGCTGCAGGGTGTCCGGAGAAGGGCAGTGAAGCTGGTGAAAGGTCTGGAGCACAAGTCGTATGAGGAGCGGCTGAGGGAACTGGGTGTGTTTGGCCTGGAGAATAGGAGGCTGAGGGGAGACCTTATCACTCTCTACAACTCCCTGAAAGGAGGTTGTGGTGAAGTGGGTGTTTGTATCTTCTCCCAAGTAACAAGCAATAGGACAAGAGGAAGTGGCCTTGAGTTGTGCCAGGGGAAGTTTAGATTGGATTTTAGGAAAAAATGTCTTCACCAAAAGAGTTGTCAAGCACTAGAACAGGCTGCCCATGGAAGCGGTGGAGTGCCCATCCCTGGAGGTATTTAAAAGACATGTAGATGTGGTGCTTAGGGGCATGGTGTATAGTGATGGACTTAGCAGTGCTAGGCTAATGGACTCTAATCTCAAAGGTCTTTTCCAGCCTGAATTATTCTATCATTCTATAAAAAGGCTCCTATTCTTAAAACAGGACTTTGATTTTCGTACGCCTTTTTCACTGTAGGTACTGTTCCTGAAAATGGGGAGCTGCCTGCTGGTGTTAGAGTCCTGAAAGGTTACTGAGGGGGAGGTCCTCTTGGACAGCAGATTTTGTTCAGAGTGATGAAAGGTGCTAAAGGTGTCCTGAGATCCTCCAGGACAGACGTTGTGTTCAGAATTGCAGAATGAAAAGCTGGGGGAAGATTTGTGTGGATATAATTTGAATGTAGTCTGGGTAGCTAGAAGGTCACTTCAGTGCCTTAAGAGCTTATGAGCTTAACAGGGTCATAGGAAACAGGGATTTTTAGGTGGGTTCTGTTTGTTTTAATGATTGAAGAAGGTACTAAAAATGGAATGAGAAACATAGGGATGTGCTCTGTCCCGTTACTGTGACTTCCATGAGTTTGTGGATGTCCTAGCTGACAGCCTGACTCTGATGGGTGTATGCTGTCAGCTGCTAAAACATCAGTGAAGCTTTACAGAGTAGTTACTTTCTAAAGTTGGAGCTGGGGTAGGGGGAGGTCAGATAGGTGGAGGCAAGGGAAGGATGAGACAGGAGTAGTCAGAAGCAAAGGCAGCTGGCGGAGCACACTGGCTGTACCGGCAGAATTCACAGGGGCTTTCCTGATGCTTCAGAGCTATTCTTTTTAATTTAAAAAAGTCAATACTTTCTTGAAAATCTAATCTGCAACCCTTAGCACACTTGTCTTGCCGTGTATGATGTGTCTGATGGGTAGCCCTGACAAACAAGGCAGGATAAGTTGGTGATGTCAGAATCTTTGTGTTGAGTACAAATACTCCGTGTATCAGGATTTGTTTTTAAATTAATGCCAGAACAACTGTATTGTTTTGGGAGTGGGAGTAGCAAACCTGCAATTTTGGTTATCTAGCTTAAGCTGTCATCGTGTGGAGTGTGTCTTTGTTTGTTGGCCTGGAGATGATGTGGTATAATTTGCAGTTTTGCCTGCAAAGGACGTTCTGAATACTTCAAATTCATGTGCGTGTTTTTGTGGCGGTCTGCCTGCACCTTCACTAACTAAACATTTTGTTAAGCAGATTGAAACTTTGGGGCAGCGCAGTTTGAGGAAGGCTGAGATTTTTGTCATCTCCTTTATTCCAGACGGTGGCAAACATAGGTAGCACGCTTACCAGCGTTTCTCATGATGTTGAAAATATACAGACAGCTATCGAAGAATACAAGAAATCCATAGAAATACTCCAGAAGGATGTGGTAAGAAAAATGCACTGATCTAACACTGAGCTTTAGCAGTTACCTGCCTAATATGAAGCAAGTTTAAGAAATGTGTGGAGTTCTGCCTTCAAAATACTTTCAAAGTTTCAGTTGGTACATTAATAAGGTAATCTGGTAACCCCTGTGCAGCATCTCCGATGAGGTGCTGAGTGTGTATTTCTCTGGAGACAGAGCTGTTGGTCCCTACTACACTTTTCCTGCAGATTTTTGTTCCCTGCTACACAGATGTGGAGCTTTGGGCACTGCTTGTGGTAACTGCCTGCACTGTCTGAGGACTGGGGATAGTGCAGATGTTGAGATAGTTTGGTTGAACGAAGGGTGCGTATAAGGATGAAATTACTGACCATCTTCACCAGAAACTACTCGCTGTATTTATACTAACCTCTCACTTGGGATTAACAAACTGAGCCAACACTTAAAGGTTGTTTTATTCAGCTGCAGTGCAGCATTACTTTAATAAGAACATTTGTAGATAAAATCTAAATTAGACACATATTAAAACTTGATTTGGTCAATGGGTGCTATAAAAACATTGCAGATATGGCAGTGTGTATGGTAGCAGTGAAACGTGTATCCTAATAGTTTAATAAAGGGAGAACACCTAATTAGTAGGGTTTAATTAAAATAAATTTGGACCTTATGTGGCTGAAAGAGAACTTTGTATCAGTGTAGTTAAAATACTGCAGGCACAACAGACTTGAGTGAGTATAGCTTTAGCAAAATGTCCTTAGCTACAGCCTACCAGTTATTAAAGGCTTAGTATTGGTTTTCTTACAGACATTTGGTAACAGAACGTTCTACTTCTTTCCTTAGATGGAATTAAAACAGATACCTTCGCTTCCCTCCACTGTTGTGCCAAGGACTGAGAGAAATCAGACAGAAAATTGCAAACAGGTATTTTTCTCCCTTGCATAAGGAATATTGGTGCAAGCATCCCTGAACCTTTCTTATGTGTGTTTTGCAGTACTGTAGTGTACAAAAAAGTGTGGTTTTGATCAAGACAATACTGATACTATACTTCAAAATGAAATATAAGATAATTGTGATATAATTTGCTCCTGTGTACGTGCAAACAGGAAAGTATCCTAGTCTGAGTATTTTTTTGTGTTCTAACTGGGTGAGGAGTAAAAAGCCTGATATGAATATCAAATAAATTGTAGGTGTACTTTGCTCATGTAAATGGAAATGAGTTAAAGGCTTTTTATCAGATGAATTTTATGGCAGGTGGTTGCCAATCTGAGCAAATTTGGGAGTGGCATGTATTGAGTCACGTTCAGTGTAATGAGGTGTGGAAAGCAGGGGTTCAGCCACAGAAAAGAAAGGATAACATGGGTGTTTAGCTGAATGGCTCAGGATAGAATGACTGCATTTGCTTATGTTTATAATACAGTTGATATCTTCCTCAAAAATGGTTCCTGTGTATAAATATGCCTAAGACACACTTTCTTGGGGGGAAAGTAGTTGGTGTGGTTACTAAGCCTGCCCTGGAAAATGAGGTGAATAGGCTTTGTGCGTTTGCTGGCACAGCTGAAGTGATTGCATTGGCAGCAAAGAGATTAGCCCTGAGGAAAATGTGTTTCAAACTTTGAAAGCTGGAATAACTTTCTGGAAGCATCCGGTTGGATGTTTTCAGCTGTGTCAGTGGACAGCCAGTCTGAAGTCTGCCTGGTTAAACTGGGTCAGTCACTATGTTGTTAACAGCAAGAGCCCTACAGAGGCTGAGTAAACTGACATGTTCTGGGTTTGTGTTTCAGGAAAGCCAGTTGCTGCATGCAGCTTTGGAGGAGCTGAATAATACTGTAGTGGTATACCAAAAGTTGAGTGACATCAAATTTCTCAGTGTGGATTCAAGCATTGGTAACCTTAGCCGGAGGGTTATGCTGTTAGAAAACTTTCCCCTTGCTGTGAATAATCTGGACAAAAAAGAGAACTTGTCTACCAGTGTGGTAAGTATTTAATGACTAAGGGTGTCTGCTCAGGCTAGTAGTTTCAATCCTTTGTATACGCTACAGGTACAGCTTTTCAAACTGAGCTAAAGAAAATGTCAGAATGAAACTTGAGACACTGAGGATTTAGTTTGATAAGACTAGAACTTGTGCCATATTTCTGGACAGATGACCGACATTAAGAGTATCTCTGAAGTAGTCATTTCTTCCCTGCAGAATCTGCAGAAAAACATCCAAAACGCTGCTACATTTAAGACTTGGGTGACTGGTTAATGGGATGGGATTCACAAACCTCTTTAACTGTGTTTTAGGAAGGCACTCTGGGATAGGTCTGTTAAGACCACTGAGGAGCTAGGTGGGCCTCTGGATTGTTCAGCAATGCTTAAATGCCTTAAAAAAAAAAAAAATATTAAAAAATTACTGAACATGTCCATAAATCCTTCTAGTGCTTTCTGTATACCATATTGAGGGGCCACTCTCTGAATACAAGTTCTGTATGTTTAGCAATAAGGGAACATACCCATGCTGCTGTGGTAAATTACATGACCCACCGTCTTTGTTTATTCTAGCATGTATTTGTCCTGACTTTTTTCCTGCTTCATGCGTGCCAGATTTGAAGGAAAAAACTCTATTGTGGAAAATAATAAGCCCATGAATAAACTCGTCTATCCTCCATTTTTCCTGTAGGGGAATGATGCAACTACCTCTCTAAAAGTAGAAAATGAAGATCAACTAGATAATGAAACTCATTCAAATAAAGAACCGAAGGTACAGTAAGGAAACACAAATGACAATGGATTAGAAGAGCATGTCAGTGTCTTTATAATCATGTTTTAAATGAGACTTAACTGAGGAAGGATCTACAAGCAGGCTAATCTGATGAAGTTTCTTTTAAAAGTCCAGAGTAGAAGGACAGCTTATTCACCCTGTTTCAGGGATGGAAATCAAATAGGATGGAAGGAATGTTGTAGTAGTAGTTTAAAGTCTCACCATTCTGACTACGTATGGGATAACACAGAGCTGCTGTAATATCCCTCTGTGCAGCTGAAAGAATCTTGGGAAGTTCCGGCCAAGGCCCAGTGGAGCAGAGCGCTCTGCCAGCCAGCTCGTTTGAGTGCCCATTGCCCTGCTCTCAGCAAAGCTAGCCCAACCGTTGCTGGTTCACACCGCAAACAGCTTTACAGCATTTATCCGGCTTAAAAACTTTTCTTGGATTGACTTAGAGAACCTTCACACCAGTGGAGTCTAGGAATTGACAAAGGCCACCTCTCGGTGATGATCTGATGGCTGGCTGTGGGTGAGTTTAGCAGGCTAAATGGGTAAATTGTGGACTGGGGATAAGAGGTGGTGCTGCTGAGGTTAGCTTCCATCTTCTGGAAAGAAGGCAGGTGAGTGAACTGGCTACACTCTTGGTTCTAGGCTTGGGTTGATGTGGATTCAATCTATAATCTGGAGCTCCTTTGCTCTTTTTATGAGTACGTTCCAGGTTTAAAAATGTGGTGGTTTTACTTTGGCAGGGATATAGTGACTCCAGCACTAAGGTAGTCAGTACTGCAGACAGACATTTGAAAGAATTATGCAATGCAATTAATGTATAAATGTTTGCCCCAAGTTTATGATTTTTTCAATCTTGCTCACTTATATAAGAAGTACAGAAATTAAATGTCATACTTTTTTGAAATTGCTGTCTGCAAAATAGTTGCCTGCTTTTCAGGTTGAAGTACTGACTCTATTTTCTTACAGACCATGTGAATTTAGTCCTTACATCTTTCTGCAGATTTTTTTAATTTTTAAGTCTTGTTTATCATTTTAAACTTGAACAGCCTGGAGACCTCCCAGTCACTCAAAAGTACTTACATATTTTAAATTACTACTTTTCCTGATCATCTTCATCTACTGGCAGTGTGTTTTAAGACTTTTTTTTTTTTTTCCTATGTATGCAGGAACCAGGAACTAGAGATTCTCAGGTATTAAAACTAAGAGAGAAGCTTCAGCTGATCAGTGCTCTGACAGGCAAGCCAGAAAATGACAGACCCATTGAGACATCAAAGAATGGTGAGAATGTCATATAATAATCCATAAACCTGAAGATTCCGGGTGTAATTCAAAGAATAACTAGTGGAGGTGGATAATTTAGATTGTTCCTTAAGATTTTTGGTGAAGATTATTTCGAAGTGGTAGGAAACTGATGGCTCTAAAACAGAAAACTGTGTATGACTACAGAAGTTTGAAGGTGACTTTCAATGTGTGTAGCAGGATTCAAATGCACCAGTAGCTTGTATTTGAAGCGTACAGTGATTAACGTGTAGAAACTTGTACCCAAACCTTATATCTGGTTTTGCTTTTGCAAAGCCTGTGTGTAACACAGAGGAGAAGTCTGCATCTCTGCTGACTGGTCTCAGTTCTGCACTCTTGCTGTGTAGATTCAGGTAGCGCTGAAGATAAGATCTGAAATACTTCATTACAATTGAACTGTGCTTGTTGTTAATTTGTTAATCAGCAGCTTGAAAATTTAGACCTTGCTGTTGGGGAAGATAGATACCTGCATTGACAAGGTGAAAATTCAGATGATGTAATTTGCTTAATAAAGCTCGTCCAGCACTTTCAGACTGGGAAGTAGAGAGCACTCCCCACGGCATTCTTTGTATGAGGCTTACAAATGCACATCTCCTAGTACAGCATGGAAGATTAAAGCTGTGTAAATGTCCAAAAAAAATTTCTTTCCCTCTGTTCTTCCTTTTATTGGTAAAAGGGGAGAACACTGCTGTATTCAGAAATGATTCTGCAGTATTCTTATTCCATACAGCATCTGTGATACAAAAAAGAATTAATTCATTTTGTCAGGTATTTTTTTTGTTTCTGCTAACTGTAATTCTGTGGAATTAGTAAGACTAATACAAATAGTTTTGTAACAGTTGGAAGTAGTCCGAGTACTACAGCAAAGCCCACAGACCTTTCAAGGCTGGCTTCAAGGTCAGCTGATGACAACACAGAGGGAAACAGAGAGCTGAGACATCTGTCCTTGCCAGGAATTTCCAGCATCGAAGGTATGTCCTGTCTAGGCCAACCTTTTTCTCTTTCTGAATACTTCACGTAAGTGTTTAGGAGACTGATGGTGTCACTGAAATTATGGTAGTGTGTGGGCACTCTGGGAGGAGTGAGTTCAATTTTAAAAGCTTGAGAACTACAGACTTTTTTCTTTTAAATTATAAAAAAAAAAGTACTAGCACGTAAAAGAAAATAAACTGGGGTTTAATCAGGAGTGTGCATTATAAGTGAATTGTAATTGTTTTGAGCACCAAGGTATTACATTAAGTGCTTCAGAGACTCTGAAAGAAGCCAAGGGCAAAATTAGGTGCCAAAGGACAGTGAAGTAGGTCTGAGTGTGGTTTGGGGTGTTTATTTTTTTTTTTTAAGAGAACGCTGCCTGGTCAAACAAATTGTTTCTGGATCTTGCTGTTCAGTCCCTTCAGCTACTGAAAGGGCAGTGCTTTGCATCAGGAAATGAATAGACACTTTTTCCTTTATATCATCTGTGCTGTTGGTATAGCAACACTCATTCAGAGTGAAGGGTAACTTCATCTGTATGCAGTTAGTGGTTGTAGAATGGGCTATTAGTTGTGGCCAGAAAAAGGGATATTTTTTTTTCCTTCAGATTTAATGTAATTTAATCCAGAAATATTCATGCTGCTTTCTCCTAACCTGCTAGTGACAGCTTGCAACAACGCAGAAGGGATACTTGGGGATGCTTTATGCAGTTATGAGGTAGTAAGACAGTGCAGTAAAACTGGAAGAGCACTTTACAGGATATTCCAGTGTACTTAAAGGAGCTACTTATAAATCATCTTCTCTTTGCAGATCTTCAGAATTTATTTGAAAAAGCAGCTGAAGATGCTGATGGAAAACTGTCGTATGAAGATCTTCAAAAGCTGCTTGGTTCTACAGCCCCAGAGTCACGGAGCTTTAAGAAATTTGACACAGATGGAGATGAGAAATATTCATTACAAGAACTGAGATTAGCTTTAGGTATATAGGTTATATATTTAGAAATGTGATATTGATGGATGCTACTGTAGCTAAAGGAAACTACGGGACATGAAAAACTACGTCTGCACTTTCCCAGTGTTTTACTGAGTTTTGGAGCTAAATTGCTGTACACATTGCCACCTTTTTTGTTTGCATTTATTGAAATTTACACATTTCTATGCCGATAGGACATAATATTGGGACTGTGTTAAAATCAAGAAAATTCCCAAACTTGGAAACATTTTCCTCTTATTCCTTCCTTTTCAAAGAAGTTCTTTTTAATTTAAAATGTGTACATACTAAAATAAAAGTATGGTTTTATATTTCACTAAAATTTGCCTTAAATTAGAGAGCTGCACTTTATGTAGAGCAGAAAGAAATCTGTCTTGTAAAGATGGGCTTCTTCTGCCTGTAAATATCTGAGATAAGAGTAAATTATGCATATATAAGGGGAAGTTTGTGTCGGGGGCTGTGTTGGTAGTAAGCTGTTTACGATGAGAGACTGAGCCTGAAAGGGGTGGTTAAGAGCTTCAGCTAAATTTCAAATTTTGATTAAATATATCCATGAATGAGTTTGGACTTAGTCAGAGGAAAGCAGTAGCCTGTCTACAGCAGGATTTATTTTTAGAGGGAAGAGTTGAAAGTGTTTTTATATCACGAGCGTATAGGAGCAATTACCTACCAAGTGCTTGGGTTTTCACTTCAGCATTCTTCTAGCTTTCCTGTATTGCATCCAGGTTATTTTGCGAGATGAGGCTATTTAAAAAAAAAAAAAGCTATTGAAGAACTTCAGCAGGTGGCTTAAGAGGTAAAAAGTCTGCAGTAGAGTGTGCTGAGCAGCACCTGAATAGTTCATGCCTTGGGTGTGATCAGCTGGTCCTGCTGACTGGTCACTGGAGATGTTTTGAACAGAGTTGCTGGTGCTGCTGGTTTCTTCCGTCCACTGTTGTCGAGGTCCCTCTGAAGTGTCCCGAGAAAAGCTCCTAGCTTCTGGGAGCATATGCAGGTGGGCAAGGCCCAGAGCAGACTTGTGGACTGTTTCCTCACTAATGTGAGGAAACCCTGTTTGGTACCTTTACCTGTTGTGTTCTCACCAACAGAAGGGTAGAAAAAGCAGGACAGGAGCATGAAGTTGCATCTGCGTTCTCCACTGAGGCATCCTTTGTAAGTGAGGTTTCTTTACTATAGAGGAGTTTAAGGCTTTGTCTGCCCTAGTGGATCTGAGCACCGAATGTTTCTGAAAGGTGGAAAATGACTTTAGCAGAAGGGATTCTCTGGCAGGCTAGATCAGGGCCAAGTCGGATGACTTTGGTCACAAACATCAGTGATCTTGTTGGGAGTTTTTTGCATGATTAGCAAACTGAAGTTGCTCACCTTGCTGAAACATCACTTTATGTGGAAGTCGGTTAGTAATTGGTGACTTATATAACTTTAGACTGGATGTTTTATGAATGATTGTATTCTGCAGTATGAATTAGTGAAGGAATGTACAAAATGGAACCCTGTCACCCATTACCTAGGCTTCTTTCACTGTTGCTCTTCTATCCTGTTTGGGTAATGCAGACGTGACCCAATATGGAGATGCTTTTGATGTGACATTTGAAAATACAGTATTTAAAAACAAAACCAACCAACCTTGGCTTTTGAGAGGACAAGAAGCCAACACTTGCTTCTTGCCACTTCCCATACCCTTTTATACACTACTGTATAATTCCTTAACCAAATAAAACCAACCAAACTAGCAATAAAATGTAACCATTCTGGTATTTTATTTGTACATACTGTATCATAGCCACATGCCAGAGTTTGCAAAATATTTTTGGAAGTTTGATTTGTACGGAATTTAACTTACCTTAAAATTTAAGGGATTATTGTGTTGCCGTGTGACTCTTAGTGTTTGGTTGCAGTCTGCTTTACTTTTAGAAGGCACTTCAATAGCAATAGTGAAACTGTCAGCTAGAGACAGCATGTGCAGCTCCAGCCACCCGTGTCCCCTGCCTGTGGCCAAGGAGCCGAGCCGGTGGCTAATTGGTGTCAGGCACATCCCTCCAGTGGTGCTGCTTAATTTGCATGTCAAGACCATAGTGGATCTCTAATTGCTGTAGTCACTGCTGTTGTAGGATGGACTTGTGCTATCAGTTTAACAACATCCCATCATCCCCGAGTACAGTGGTTGCTTTTGTTTGGCCTGGGGTAGCTGGTAGCGGTGTGCTGGAGGCTGGGGGCACCGCTCCCCGGCCACACGCTCCCATCACTCCACCTTCTCTGTGCGCTGCTGGTCTCCAGAGTCGCTGTGCCGGGTATTTGCAGGCCTCCTCCCCCGTGTTGTACTCACGCTGTGGGTGGTAGAGGCCATAAAAGCCATGGATGTGGTACATGTGCTTGCGTGGGCCTGTGGTGCCTGGCGGAGCGCTGCTGCGGGTGGCGAGACCCCCGGGAAAACAGCGGTGTCTGAAATAGAGTTAAACAGCAAGAGTGGATGGGTCTGAGCGGCAGCTGAGGCTTGCTGCTACCTGTGAGTCTTGGGTTCACTTTCAGGCTGTGTTTGTGGGGTTTGGGTGACTCCTGTGTATCTTTCAGTTCAGTTACTGGCCTGTGCGAGGAGCCGAGCCGCACCGTGCTGGGTGTGTGCAGTGCTCTGCTCCGCTGGCTTCGAGGTACGGCCTTCCGCGCCTTTTACCGTGTAAAGCGACTTTTTAATGTCTCTAAATAAAAGCTCCTTTTCAGCGTCCGTCTCCGGCTGTTTCA
>VWZZ01006611.1:173270-217710 GCA_013399095.1 Psophia crepitans
GGGTGGGGAGGGGCTCTTGGGTAGATAATGACAGGACAAGGGGGAATGGCTTTAAACTAACAGAGTGGAGATTTAGATTGGATATTAGGAGGAAACTCTTCCCTGTGAGGGTGGTGAGGCCCTGGCACAGGGTGCCCAGAGCAGCTGTGGAGGCCCCATCCCAGGAGATGTTCGTGACCAGGTTGGATGGGGCTTTGGGCAACCTGGGCTGGTGGGTGGCATCCTTGCCCACGGCCGGGGCTTGGAACCAGATGATCTCTTAAGGTCCCTTCCAACCAAAGCCATTCCATGAGCAGAGATTGGTTTACTAACAAGAAGTTAAAACTTTAAGTTAAGAACGTGAATCAGTAAATGTTTTAAAAGGCCAGTCGGTGTTAATCACCCAGTTAATAATACTGTTAATAGTCCCTTTTCCGATTCAGATCCAATCCAGATGTGTTTGAATCCCGGATGGAAAAAAGAAATGAAGTGAAGCAGCAGCCTGTGGGATGTTCCAGTCAAGGGGAATTTATCAGGTGCATGGAGGAAAAGGCAAGGCCAATCTTTGTCATTCACGTGTATTAAAGCTGTAATGTCATTTATGTAGGATCAGCGTAATGCCACAAACATACGGTGTTCCTGTTAGTAAGGAGCCCCAGAATTCACACTCTGGTAACTAAAAATATTGTTCTGTATTCCAGTATATTGTTTTGCTGGTTTTTGACTGTAATTTCTGTGCTTGAGGCCTAATTTAAGGGTTTAATTCGTTCCAGATTAGTTTGGCCAGATGGAGTGACATGATCTTGTATTTATAACTTTGTAGTAATGGAAGCAAGCTGTTCAGTAATATTGGATCCAAAAATGCATAATAGCTTGCTTTAATACTTTTTGATCTCAAAATTCGTAATTCCCATTGTTACTCATCATCTTATTCTCCCAATCAGTATTTTATTTTAAGAAAATGCACTGCAGCAGTTTCTAAGTATCTTAAATTTGAGCTCATACTCAGGAGATCTTCTCAGCAGGTGTGCTATGCCTGGCAGGGAAGACAAATAAGTGGTGTTAACGCATCAGCAATTAAAAACTAAAAAAGGAATGTTTTCTTCTAGGCTGAAGGCTTGGGCACAAAGACATCCAAGGGAGGTTTCACAAAAGATAAGGTGAGGGGAACGAACCTAGGTATTGGGAGAGGACTTGCTGGCAAATCACGAATGTAGATTAACTTGTGTTGCTGTCATCAGTGCTTCAGCCAAGAGCTTCTAGAGATAAAACTGATGTTCCCTATGCTGCACTTGAGTGTAAGATACTCGTTTACTCTTGGGATCACATTCAAGTCTTGAAACTCTCAGCAGCCTCTTTATTTTTATTATCTGGTCCTTTCTCTCTGCTGACAGTACTAAATTGAAAGGGTTAAGCTGTCTTTACAGCATGTACATGTATTTCCAAAGATCAGCCAGCAGAGGGACAAGATAATGTTCTTTTTTGTTTTCTTTCACATTCTTGTATTTTGGCAAACTTCCTGTGTAAATCTGCCAACAGAGGATGTGTCTGAGATGGCTGCAAGGGAAAGGCTGCAGCTACTCTTGCAGCTTCAGTAGAGGTCTGCAGAACTGAAGCAAAGTGTATTCTGTGTCCTGAGAGAATCTTTTCTGTCTCTGTGTGTGAATCTACTTCTTGTTGTCTTACTGCTTATTGTTTACTAGTTTCTTTAGCAGTTCAGAGGACTAAGTCACATTGTAAATTGAAGTAAGTTCCTCCAGCTTGATTTTGTTCTCTGTAATTGCATCCGTTCATTCTACATTCTCACTTGAATCGGAGAGCTGTCATCTTGCCAAATTCCTTATGCTTTCTCTTGCAGACGCTTGATTCAATTCTGAATGTTGACATGGTGAAAGAAAAGTCAGCAGAGGAGATAAAAGAGGTGATGGATTTAAATGGCATAAAGTTTGCTTCACATCTGTGCTTAATAATCTACATGCGAGGATGGGAATTTTACTTAGACTAAAAACCATGGCTATGGGTATGTATTTATAAAAAGCACATTCACGTGCGTATCAGTAGTAGAAGATAAAGTTTTCTCCATTAGGTAAGTCCTCCTAAGGAGGATGTACCTCCTTGATAAATAATACATCTGGACTTGATCGCTCAAAAACTGCCTCTGTTGTAATCCTTGTTGCCATTTAATGTGCAGCAGTTGAACTGGCCTCAGCAGGCTCCTGTCAGGTTTGAAACCAGGTAAAGGGAAACCCAGCAGTAGCTCATGTGGATTGTGCTACCGCAGGAATAAAAACTTTTGCCATCTTCTGTCTTTGCTTGCATTATCTGTCTTTCAGGAGTCTCTGTACCGTACTAAAGGTGGTTAGGGTAAGGAGATGGGGGAGTCTGGTTGAAGAACAGCGTGAATCGAGTTACTCTCCCTGATACCTGCTTGGCTTTGCGCTGTGTTCCCTTTTATCTACTTACAAGTCAGATCCGTTCCCCATCTCTGATGTGGCTTCTGTTGCATCTGTTTGGTTTGGTTTTTTTTTCCCTGATCAGTCTGTATGCCAAGAAACTTCATGTAGGCATGATCACTTAAGGGGAGCAGCAGATACAAAGCAGCCTTCCGGCACGACTTAGCAGAAATCTAGCTGCCTTCCAGACAGCTCGAGAACTTTATAGAAGCGGTTATGTGCTCTGCAGGGGATGGTGTGTGACCAGTTATAGCAGGGAGCGCACTGGATAACTCAGGAGTTTCCTTCAAGTTCCTTTATTTCCGTTTCATTGGTTAAACATTTTACTGACAATTCTTGCTAGTTATGCAGGGCTGAGGAAGAGCAGTTGACAGAATTCTACACTCTGGGCTTTTATTTGTACTTGTCCTTTTATTAAGAACTTTGAGCTTTTATGTTGGTATCACTGTCCTATTGTGGTGAAGAAAAAGGTTGTGAACACAGAGGAGCATTACGCAAAGACTTATCTTCTGTTGAAAATGTTTTGTATGTTCTTTATTAAAAACATCAGCCCAACAACTCAAACCCTCTCAAAATCATTAGTATGATTGTTGGGGAAAATGTAAGAAGCGTTTCTGATAGCTGGTAACTCTTGAGCCACTTCTGAGCCCGCTGCTTATTTCTGCTATCTAGTTGAAATCTGTCATTTGGTACAAGTACTCTGGAACCTTAGGAGAAGTGGGTTGCATTAGCAGGAAAGTCAGGCTTGATTGAAAAATGACTTCTCAAACTGCTTACAAAGATTAGTCGACAAATGGAATTATTTTTAAAGCATTTAATACTACTGCTAGATGCTCGATTTTAACTGTAGCTCATCTCCTTTGTTTCCTACAGATTTGGAATCGGTATTTTTCTGCAAAAGATACGGTTTATGCTGTTATTCCTGTAAGTAGTTGCCCTGTAGTTACGCACTTGAAAGGCCAATGTGCAAAGCTTTCCTTTCTAACTGTGATTCGGTTGCTTTTAAAAGCAATCAGTGAAGGAAAATGAGGTTTCAAGAACAGACTTTCCTGATTGAGTGATATTATTGCCCCAGATAGCTGCTTCTGTTTCCAAAAATGTGTATCCTTTTTTTCCTCCCTTACATCAGCCTCAATAAAACTAGTACACTTTTTTTTTTCCTGCACACCTGGCTTGAATTTCCAGGCATTTTTATTTTGTTATGAGTATCTAATACTCTTTGCAGGGCCCTAGTGTCTGTTAAGGTAGCATTTGTATTTTCACATCATTTTTATTCCTCAGAGTCGCTCATTTCTCTTCCCTGCAGCGCGGACTGCTAACTCAAGTTTGGTATGGCAGTGTTGGAGCACTGTGCTAGTCACTGGCACGTGGCCAATCACTTTCATACACTTAAAATTATTGGCAGCACTGTCTTTCATTGAGATTGCAGAGTGCTTCCTGTGATAAGATCGTATTTCTTACTCCTGAGAACTTTACCAGGTGTTAATTATTGTTAATCTGCATTAGGCTGAATGAGTTTTTCTCACTTTTGGGATTTCTGTTTATTCTTTGCTGTAGAGTTTCTGTGTGATCGTGATCTGTTAAATCTCTTTTTGCAGCTGGGCACAAACTGGGTGTTCCTTGAGTTCTTGAAACCTCATTTAGACCTGAGGTCTGATTTGCGGCTGTACTTGGCCCTTTGAGCTGCAGCAGAAGTGACGGGAGGCTCTTTCCTAAATGTGTGAAGCGCTGTAGGTTCTGAAAATGGCAATGGGGGATTCGAAGTCAAGTGGTTTCCTGTTTCATGTGGATGTTGTGAAAATAGTTTGAATTGAGGGCCAAAGCCAGGGACCCCAGTTAAAATGGTGTAGATCGTTCCTTAGTGGGGCTGGCACTGTTCTTTGGTGCGCTGTTTAAGAGGAGCTTTGGAAGCTTTTAAGGCTTTAACACAAACCAGATCCCAGGCACGGTAGACAGTAGTTCATGGTGTCGTCAGGGGAAGAAGCTATGGCTTCTGCCAGAAGCTTTTTGTTGGCTGGAGGAAGGGCCTCACATAACTCTGGAGTGCTCGAAAGCACACATGGAGGGATTTTGTGCTGATGAATGGCATGTGTTTTCCTTCATGAACACCTTCGAGTAGGTATTACTAATGCGATGCTGGGAAGAGGAGAGCAGGCAAAAGATTTGGGGGAACGCAGAGGATGTGTGAGTGAGATTGCCAGGTTTCATCAGGGATGACCAAATATGTTTGTGGTTTTAATATAAACCCAAACAATAAGGGTATTGAATAAATATCTCGGCTGCATTATAATACTGAAGAACAGATGACTGTGCTGTAAAATTTACAATTTGGGGCCAGGGGTATGTCATCTTGCTCAACTGTCGACACCACATGATGCAGTGGAGCTATTACTGAAAAAGAATGTAATGTAAACCTAAAGCGTGGGCCCCACACCTCCAAGGAACAACACTTTGGATCCAAGGAGCTCACAGCAGGACCTTAGAGACAGCATTGTTAAAACGAGGCACCAGTGACATTTAGGTAACGAAGAACTAAATGCAGTTTTCCATGCGCTCGCTGTTAGCTGTTCCTGCAGTGAGACCTTCTGTAGATGGGAGCTGTACCCTGTAAAGGTTAGTGAGATAATTCTGAATAACTGTTGTGTTACAAGAAGTGAATTTCTCTTTCTCTTTCCTCCAAGGCAGAGAAGTTTGATTTAATATGGAAGAGAGCCCAGAAGTGTCCGTCGGTATGTATGGCAGGGACTCTCAATGCGTGAGTCTATAGCTGTAATGCGTTTCTCCTCTCTCAAGCCTCATTCATAAACTTTTTACCCTCCTATATTCAGACTCATTGTATCAGCTTGATTAGTAAAATCCAGGTGTTCAGATATGTCTTAGTGTTCAGGGAAAAGCGGTGGCCATGGATGTGTATTAGACAGTTTGATCTAGGTATCAGATAACTAGATCTGAGAGATGCAGGGTTTCATAATGAGAATACAGAATCTCCCAGGGAATGGATGTAGCTACGTGCCTCTGGTTTCTGTTAGTTGATGTCTTGTGGTCACATCTCTTCCATGCAGCGTTGTGAAGAGCCAAGCCCCGCAGGCCAGCTTCACTGATGTTCCTGCAAATCTTTCCTTATTGCTTAAAGCACCCTTGCTTTAACCTGGAGGAGCTGCCGTTAGCTGTAGTTGTGTGTCACCATGACATTACGTTGCACACACATGGAGAAAGTGAATTCTCTTGTCTCACGATTGGTGTAAGTCCCTCCTCTTCCTTTTTATGTTTGTTTGCTGGCAGTGAAGACAGACAGGAGCATCTAAAAGGGAAAAAGGCAAGAAACCAACATTGGGGTTCTGTCCACAGAACGAGCCGAACCTTGTCATCTATTAGCCTGCTTTTCCTTGGCATAAATACGTGTAGCTGTGCTTTCTTCACCACACTGGTGATCTGTGATAGGTGAATATTGGTAAGCCAATACGAGCTATTTGCATGGAAGCCAAACTGGGCAGGCACTGTGTTGTGTAAGTAATGCAACTCTGTCTCTCAGGGAGTGTGAATTGTCAGAAAAGACTGTATGGCATTGCACTGCAAAATTGGGTGGTGTAAGTTCTGTTGCAGAGCATCGTAATTCAACAGCTGTGATGGGAAGGAAGGGGAGAATTGGGTGTAGTCAAACCCTTTATTACAGACACAGAGTAAATACTCCGTGGGTTGTGTCCCAGCACGGCGAAGCATACAATACTGAGAATGTGTAACATGGTTATTTCAGAAATGAGTGAGTTCCCACGATTTGGGTTCAGTATTTCTCATGTGGGTTGGTGGGTATCTTGTAAGCTTCGATTAGAAGGTTCCTGCGTGAATGAGCAGGTTGTTGCTTTGAAGAAGTTAAACTGCAAAAGCGCAGAACAGCTAACAGGTATCTTTCTGCAGTTTTGTACCATGTGCTGCTGGACTGGTGCTGTTTTCTGTTGAAAGTAATGTGTTTTTACAGCAATTTGTGCACTGAAGCATGGGCTCTGTGCGAGTTTCACTGTCCTGAGACAGAAATGAAATGCTTCACTGCTTTATGAAAACAAAGTAGCTAAACTTTGCTGCTTGAGAGGAGTGCTTTTGTAGATCTGAATGGGAGACTTTACTGAATTGATGGATTGGTCCTGTATACTTCACTTGCCCGGAGCAAGATCAAATATATCTGGCTTCCTGAGCTACTCGGAGCATGGAGAGTTATTTGTAGCTTTAAGTGCGTTTCTGTACAGTGCATTGGCATGTAGTCAGGTATCCTGTTTGGTTTTCCACTCCCATGTTGTCCTTTCCCTTGGTATGGGAAAACAAGCAAGTCCCTAGCCTGTGGAGCTGACTAGACCTTCTATCTCGAGAGAGAAAATGCTTGCTGCCTGTTCTGGAACAGCAGGTGAAATTATAGGATCAAAAACTCTGAACGCTTCTTATCTTATCCTATATTTGACCAGTTCTGCTGTTAATTTTCTAGAAGTGAATGAAAAGGCCAGAGTCTGAATGTTCACCACCATCCTTTCCTTTCCTTTGTCTGTCTGTCATGATATCGATAAAAAATAATGTGCCAACATATTTCTTTATGAAATAACACTGATGATGTTAATGCTGATTTATTGTCGGTTTTGAAGTCTGGTTCCTGCTGTCCTATCGCTCTTGTTGGGGGAAAGAAACACCCTTTTTCTGTTGTGGTGTTCTCACTAAACAGTTCATGCTGGAGGCCAGTATGACACAGGCATCATTCTGGTTTATGAAAGGGAGAATTACTTTTTTTTTGCTTCTCTGCAGTTTCTGTATGCTTTGCCAAGAAAAGAAGGCTACGAGTTCTTTGTGGGGCAGTGGTCAGGAACAGAATTGCACTTCACTTCGCTAATTAACATTCAGGTGAGTGGTTGAAAGGAAAAGTCAAAAAATGGCTTAGGATCCAGAAATGTGTAATATCAGCATATTACACTGTATAATAATTGGTAAATAGTTTAACGAACAGGTTGTCTAGCTTAACTTGAAAATAATTGTTAGGGAAAAACTGCCATTAATTATGGGTACTTAATAAACTTATGGGTATTAAGTGTCTGTAATCTAAAGGACAATGAGATGGAAGTCAAATGGTCTGAAAACAGAAGCAAGAGCCAAATGTTTTAAAACTGTTTGCACAGGAGACTTAAAATACCAGTAGATGCTATGAGATGAAACATCATTCTGGAAATTGAGGGTTACTTTAAATGCAAAATGGTCAAGCAGAAAAACCCAACCTGATTCTGCAAATCCCTTGTTTTCTGTAAATACTAGAAATAATGAACTGAATTTAATTAGAACTGATCTTTAAGCCCTGAAAAATTAATGTCTCCATAGCAGTTAATTCTCAAAGTTTTGTCATCAGTCCTCAAAATCTGCAATAGAGCTGAAGTTCTTTATGGGATATTTATCTCCTTCAGACTCAAGGTGAAACTGCTCCTAGCCAGTTGGTCTTGTACCATTTTCCTGAGCTGCAGAAGGAAAAAGGGATAGTGTTAATGACAGCAGAAATGGACTCCAAGTTCTTGGTAAGAGAAATCTGTTCATTGGCTTCTTTCATTTTACACTACAACTCCTCCAAGAGTTTTGAATTAAAACCAAATTAAAGTCTTTAAACGACTTTAGAAGAGTGGTCTTACTAGATTTCTTTAACCTAATCTACATAATAGGAAATCATTGGTCTTTGGCTATCTGGTGATTTCAGCTCATGCATTCTTTTTTTTTTTTCTTTCTTTCTTTTTTCTTACTCTGGGTATTACAGTTTATTGTTGTAAAAAAATAAAAACAGAAATGCATCTGTTTTTCATGTTAATGGAAGCAAATTTAAATGAAAGCTGTTGCTGCCTGCCAACAAGTTAAAACAGTGTTTTGATGCTTAACGCTGCTTGTCAACTCAGGACACCTCCGGAGCTTTGTGTTAGGTTTCTGCGTGCTTTGCTCTTTTCCCTGTGTGTGGGTGTGCTGCTGTTTGCATCTCTGTAATAGCACTGCGCTGGGACCAGTGGCACTGGGAATTATACTGGTGGAACAAGATAACTAAGCATCCCACCTCTAACTGACCTACTTACACCAGTTCTGGAACGATGTGCAGAGGAGTCATTAGTAATGCATTTGCCCTGTTGTATCTCAGAGGAAACAATTTTTGCAAATAGGTCAAGAGACTTTGGTGCATCTCCAGTGCCTTAGGGTGGGCAGGGATCATCTTTGGCCTCCGAGGTGTGCGCTCAGCAGGAGAGTAGTTTAAAGGCACGGGGCTAAAGTGTGGTAGTGGGTCAGGAACAAGAGGGTGCTTTGTAAGGAGATTTGCTAGGCTGAGTTGACTTGGAATTGAGTCGTTTGGTGAGTAGGACTGCAGCCTTTCGGCTGCTGAGGAGCCTCTTTCAGCGGGATGCTCACATACAACAAAACCAGATGGCAACAAATTCTTTGTTTTAACTTGCAGGCGGTCCCCGAAGCGCAGTGCTTGGCGAATCAGGTGCAGCTGTTCTATGCGACGGATCGTTCCGAGACCTACGAATTAGTGGAGACCTTCAACCACAGATCCAGTGAATTTAAATATATGTCAGTTATAGCAGAGCTTGAGCAAAGTGGACTTGGAAGAGAGCTGAAACCTGGTCAGGCTTCTGACAAGTCGTAGAGCCTGACCCGAGGGCGAGGCGAGCCAGCAGCAGGCAGGGAGGTTCCTAGATGGGTGGTCCTGTCTCTTTTGTTTTATGAATTTGTGTTGGCTGCAGAAAGGGTCTGGAGACATCCCGGGAGCCTGATGGACAGGCCTCGCTGGCACCGATGCAAGGTGAGGACTTGGGCCGTTTGAACGACGGTAACTAACTGCCGAAGCGGAGCCCTGTACTTCAGTGGAACTTCAGCAGAACGAACCATTTTCCCATCTTGCAACTTAGCGCTGCATGCTGTGCGAAACCTGAAATGAAGTGACGGAGGGGGAGCTGTGCAGTGGCCTGTATTGACATCAGGAGACAGATAACCATCTATGTCTCTTCTCAGTAAATGCATTTTAAGGGCCCTCCGCCATTATAATTGCATGGTCCAGTGCTTTTTAATCGGTGTGGAATTTACCCAGGCTTGTCGGTCAAGACAAAAGAGTGGGACCGATGCTCTAAAACAGACTCCTCTTTGTTACTTTGTGTGTGAGGTTCCTTACACAGATGTACGCTGTGGCCTGTGTTTTTCTCAGGATTGAAACAGAGTGACTAGATTTGTTCTGGGAGTTTTGTGCTTCTTAATTGATACGTTAGTTTTATCCTGTTGCTGTGCTTCTGTCGTAGATTTTTTTCTTTTTAGAAGTAAGATATAAATGTGGGTTTATTTTTGTGTATTTTTGAATAGTGAGGAGGAGTTATTACATGCTTTTAGAGAATTCATTTTTCTCTGACTGGCAGCTAGTCAGGTAACTACAGATGGTATTTGGAGGGGCAGAAAATTGCTGCTGTTCCTATTTCAGGAAAGCCGCTATCTCCAATAAAAGCAAGATGGAATTGCACAGTAACAGAGCTAGAGCTGCCAACTCGTTTCTGAGTTGCTAAGTGGCAGTGCATGGGAAAATGCATTAGTGTGAGTGTGCGCAGCAGCTTTAGTGTGGCAGTGTTGGTAAGAATCTGGCTTTTACGGACCACCGCTGGCTTTGGTTTTTAAACCTGCCTTCAACAAAAGGATCCCAAGGTGTCCGTGGTTTGAGCTTCCCGTGTTTCAGTTCCCAGCAGTGGCAGCCAGTGCATCTGCGGACAAGGACGTATTGCAGCAGGGCCACGTCACGTGCCGCCTGTGCACGGATTACCAGCGTACCGGCACTGCACGGGTAGACGAGTAAGCAGAGGACAGCCAGGAGCTTCCCAGGGAATTACAAGATGTTTCCGGAAGAGACACATCTTCTCCTTGGGGTTCTACAGCAAGTCTTGTCTTCTTTCTGCTTCTGATTGTGTTAGGTCTGTGAGTGTGTGCATAGCAGAGGAATAATCAGAGGGGGTGTGGATAGGGCTGTTATAATCTGAACAGCAAATCACCTTTAATAAAGAGCCTTTCTACTTTTATTTTGTAGCATTCATGCGCCATTTATCATTTTCCCTTAGCTGAAATAAGGGCAGTTTTGCTTCATTATTCACTTCCTGCTCTGAAAAAGTCAAAGGTGCTCTGTTCATTTTTAATATAGCTATAATATAATGTCTCTGGAAGAGTAATGGGCAACAGGAGCGAAATTCAAGGCTTCCAAATCTACACCTGAGCCTCTTTCTGAGCTTAAAAGACTAAAGTCTCTAGTAAAGGCTGTGGCAGTCACTACCTGTAGTTTTGAGTGGGTTTTTTCAACCCATTGTGTGATTAATCACAAGCTAAGAACTCTCTAAGGGTTTAAGACAGACCGAAATGGCAAAATCAAGAAAAGGAAGCATTTCTTGCATTGCATGCATTGGAATGGTTTTTAAATAGGACCCAAACTGAAAAGGCCAAGTTGGCCGTACCACCTGCAGCCAGTTTACAGAATCCCAGAATGGTTTGGGTTGGAAGGGACCTCAAAGCCCATCTGGTTCCAACCCCCCTGCCATGGGCAGGGACACCCTCCACCAGACCAGGTTCCCCAGAGCCCCATCCAACCTGGCCTTGAACGCTGCCAGGGACGGGGCAGCCACAGCTTCTCTGGGCAACCTGTGCCAGGGCCTCACCACCCTCCCAGGGAAGATTAAAATCTGTACACAGATCATACAGGAATACCGTAGGAAACAGCTGCCTGAAGCTTCCCTGCTCACAGCAGCGTTTCAGTGGCACAGGCCATCAGAGTGGCTTCCTGGAGAAACAAGCACAGCAGTAACATTTAATCTGTATCTGTGCAGAGTATAATGTCAGGTAGGAATACGGGTGATAAGAGCAGGTGCCCCGGTAGTCTGAGATGCCGCGTCATCAAATCAGAGTGCCTTGGTCATGGAAAACAGTTGTTTCAATATTCAGTGGCCCAGTTGTAGGGTGGAAGTTTGACATGGTGTGTATAAACTCCCTAATTTGTAGATGGAAATGTGGGAACCTTTAGTACTTCTGGAATTATAGGTGCTAATATGTGTGCTTGTGCTGCAGTTAGGACTTGATCAGCACGCCCAGATCTGTGCTGACTGCTGCTGTGCTGGAGATGAGGCTGAAAATGGGACAAAGACCCCTAATAAAAAGGTCCAAGAGAAACTCTAGGCCTGATCCTCCATCCCACTTGCCGTTAAGGGGGAGTAACTCAGCTGAAGAATTGGCCTCACAAACCATCCTTGCTGCAGGAACAGGTCGGCGGTGTTTCGTGGCTTCTCCAGCGCCCAGCTTGCGTGTGAGCCGCGCTGCCTGGCGTAGCCTCGGCACGGGCTGGCCACGGGGATGGGCGCCCAGAAGCCTCAGCGTGGACGTAGACCCCGGGGGCTGTCTGCGGCTCTGTGCTAACCGGCAGCTGCGCCGGTTTTAAGCCCCTAAAAACTCGCGTAGGGTTTGTAAGATTTGATGTGCTTAAGACCTGTGTTGAGCCTAAGGGCTGGTGAAAATAACGCCGTTAGTCTCGGCGTGAGGAGAGGAGGTAACAGATTTCTGTGCTGAGTAGCCACTAGAGGGGAGTTTTGTCTCCTTCTGAGCTAGCAGCACGCACAGCTTGGGTGAGCCTGTCTGCTCGGCTTTGACGGCTTGGGGTGAGTTTTGTGCTAAAAACACTTAGATGCCCAGGCTGCCCCTGTGTGGTGGGTAACGTGGTGGGCTGCGCTGCTAGAGCAGCCGTTGCTGTGGCCCGGTGTCTCAGACCCTACGTGAGCTGCCTTGGGGAGGGCAAACATCCTGCAATGGTTTCCCAGGTCGCCCTGCTGATTCCCAGCAGTTTCTGGGCCAGGGTCTTCTGGAGCTGGATGCATCTGTCTTGAGCAGCCCTCAAGTGGGCATGTTCACAGAGAAGCCCAAATCTCCCCATGTAGGCTTCAGCTCCTGCAGCAAGGACTTCACAGCTGAACCAGGAGCCACCTCCTCCTGTGGTCTCCCTCCGGCTGAAGGAGAGCTCAGGGCCAGGGAAGTGCCAGCAGTTCCTGCTAGGAGTGGTGGAGCAAGTTTTGCAGCCAGAGGCTCTTCGTTATCAGTATCTCAAACCCCTGGCTTGCCCACCCACCCCTGTTGCCCTGGGGAGATGTACCCCCACGTCAGCAGGAAACCCAGAGCCCCTCCTGCTCCCCAGGGAGATGCCCTGGCTTGTGAAAGGCGGCTGTGGCAGCAATCAAGGAAGCGTAGATTGAAGGATGATGTTCTTACCCTCACCTAAAATGCTGACTCCAGTGCTTTTTCATCTGCGTCTGGCTTTTTCCTTGTGCCTTAGAAAATGGCAAGAGTCCCGTGCCCTCTGATCTGTGGCTGAGGAAGTTCTCAGTCAGTCCCTGTCTCCGAGCGTGCGCAGGACTCGGTGGAGCAGACGGGGATCTGGCTGTTCCTGGCACTGCACGGCCGGGGCAAACCTTCCTGGGCACGTCCTCCCTCTGCTGTGTCTTTGGTCTGCGCAGGCACTCAGAGCCTTCAGACCCTGCCTGGGAACGCGCGTCTCCCCGGCCAGCGGGGACTGTGCAGGGCATCGCGTGGCCAGGCAGAGCCCAGCGCGGTGCTGCAGCTGGCGGGGGCTTGCAGGGGCCTCGCTGCGCCCCTGCAGCGCAGCTGTGTCCTGCCAAGCCGTGCGAAGCTGCGTTGCCACGTTGGGCCTCTTTCCGTGACCACCCGTGAGGTCTGAGGGAGCCGTCCGGGGTTCCAGGCTTGCTTCCTCCCCTGCTTCCTTCCCGTGATAAATTCAGCCATGCACCTGCTTTCAGGAGCAGGACCAACCCCCCTCTTCCTTCCTCCCTCCAGGGCAGACAAATGCCCTCTTCACAATAACACATCCCTCCTGCCCCAAACCTGCCCCCTGGACCTCTTCCTCTCTCCCAAGCGCCTCCTGCCTGCCCTCCCTGCAGCTGGGGCCACGGATGCTCCGCTCTGGGAGGTTCCCAGAACCGTGTGCCAGGGGGTAACTCCGTGGCCGGGAGGTGCTGCTCACCCCAGTGGACTTGTGGGGCTGCAGCTGATGCAGCTTCAGCCTTCTCGTGCTGTTTTCCTGGCCCCTCTCCTTTGGCTCATGACTGCTGAGGGTGGGAGGACCCCATCTCGCCTCTATAAATACTTTGGCTCCATCTCGCCTGGATGTAAATCCTGGCCACGAGTTCCCTTCCGGATCTTTGCTATACGGCCAAGCCCCCTCGCTTCTGGATCTGTGCCCTTTTTTTGCTGGGGTTTCAGTTGAAGGTTTCCTCCTGGCTTGGCATTAGCTGTCGGGAGTTACATCTGCTCCGCAGACCTCTGCCTCCCGCTCACGAGCTCTGAGGACGTTTTGTAGTTTCCCGCATCCCCTGGAGAGCAGCGCGGACACTGGTGCCTCCCAGGTCCCTGGGGTGGAGGGCATGGGTGTTGCTCAGCCCTTGCTGGGACTTGGGGCGGCTGCAGTGTGCAAGCAGGGAGTGTCCAGCGGCAGGGACGTTCCCCCAGGTTCCAAAAAAAGACTTTGCAGAGCTGCTGTTGCTGCCCGAACCTGCTGGAGCCAGGCACAGGGCTGGTTTGCCAGCAGCCAGGAAGGCTCTGCTGGGCTAATTGAAACGGGTCCTGATTTTAGGGGTGTTACTTTGACCTGAGACGATCTGCAATGACCATGAGAGGTCTGCTCAGGAGCGGGGCAAGGCTGATGAGGAAAAGGTTCCGTCTCCGTAAGCCAGCTGCGATCCCGGGTGGATGTACACACAGAGCCAAGCTTTCGGGGTTACGGCTGTTGTGCTGAATTAGCGGGTGATCGCGGTGGGAAGCAGCCGGGCAGATGAGTTTCACAGCTTGTGCTTCCATCCTGCCCCAGGAGCCAAGTGTGCAGAACGCTTCACCTCCAGGTTCTGTCTTCGCTGCAGACGTGACACATCTCAGTCATCTCACGTTGCAATGGGTGCCGAGCACGGGTGCATCCTGCACGTCCTCGGTGCGTCCTTCTCCCGTCAGCTGGCCCGTGACCTGCCCTTCAGCCGCATCCCAAACGGGGGCAGGCAGGAAAGCAAGGGGCTGCTGGGGTGTGCGAGCCCTGATTCCCCCTCTGGCTCCAGCCAAAAGCGATCTGCGAGCGGCTGCTGCCTGATGCTGTGGGTCCTTCAGTGTCCCACACCCACCTCGCCCTGTGCCCTGGTCCCCAGCTCACCCCATTACCTGCAAATGCTTGGCTGAACCCGAGTTTAACACACGTTTAAGCAAAGCCTAGAAACATTTCCCTCACTAGAACTGTCCCATTTGGAGATGTTTCCAGCAATGCCAGCATCTCACCGCGCTGCTCCCCGCGGAAAGACACGCGACCATGAGCACCAGGGCCATGCTGCTGCCTCCCACCTCGCCACAACACCCGTGAGCACCACGCGTGGGGTGCGCCACCAGTGTTACATCCCCACCCAGCAGCCTGATCCCGAAGCGGAGCCCCGACCCGCGCCGGGCCGTCCCACGCTGGCTGGCCGCTCCTCTCGGCGCGGAGCGTGCTGGCGCAGGCTTGCTCTCGCCGAGCGGTGTTTAAATACCACAAGGCGCTTCAGAACTCACCCCACCTCCGAGACCGAGGGACGGTAAGTCTGCTCTCTGCAGTGAAAGTTTTTCTGGATTTTTCTTTCCTCTCTTTCTGGCTTTTCTGCTTTGGACGGTGTCCAGCTCAGCCTGGCACTGAAACCTCCGGCTGATGTCGTGTTTGCACGCAGAGGGGGGAAGGATGAAGGGAGAGGGGCTGTGCAAAAGATTGGGGGGGTGGAGGGAGGTACTGCAGGACATCATCTCCTTTCCCCCAGCACGCTGCTGTCCCGTGCAAGCCCGGAGCCAGCCAGCGGCGCAGGACTGCACGCCAAAAAGGACCTCAGCATCCAGGAATGGTGCGTGGGTGCGAGCGTGGGTGCCCGGCCGTGAGCGTGCGTGCCCGCTGCGGCGGCTGGCGGGGGGCCGGCAGGCCGGCTTCCCGGTGGGTTTTCCAGGGACAGCTGGAGCTGCCGGCAGGGTCAGGATGTGACATCACCGGCTGGAGAAAAACCCTTGGCCCCGGGTTTCTCTATCAAAATCCTTGCGGAGTGCCGGAGCGCAGTGGCTCTCCCTGCCGCCGCCATCCCCGAGCTACCGACAGTCCCAGCGGGGAGCCTGGCTTGGGATTTTGTTCGTCGTCTTTTTTCTTTTTTTGGGGTTTTTTTTGTTGTTTGTTTGTTCCCCCAGTAAGAGCGGAAAGTGCAGCGGAGGGATTTGGGGCTGGAAGCTGGGTGTACTGGGGGATGAGGTGAGTGCTGGGGGTGGAAAAAGCCAGTGCCGCACCCCTCTGTGTCCCCAGGGATGCTCCTGGGTGCTTTTAAGCACAGGTTGGGCAAGACCTGGTGGGGGTTAGCCTGGGAAGGAGCAATCCTCTCAGCCGGGGCATGGACGCCTGCAGAAAGCTCTTCCTCTTCCTCTGTCGTGTCTCGGCTCAGCTGCTATCGTGTAAATACCAAGGGAGCCTGTTTGGGGGATGCAGGAGGGTCCAGGAGCTGCCGTTGGGACAGGGATCAATGCAGACGGCCGGCAGCGGGCAGGGGAAGGGGGGTCGGGCAGGGGAAGGGGGGACGGGCAGGGGAAGGCAGCATGTGATGTGGGCAGGCACCCATTTCCCGGGTGGGACAGTCCCGGCAGCAGCTTTGCAGATGTTGTGTCGGAGGGACAGCGGAAAGTTGTGGGCGGGGGAAACCGAGTGAGAGCAAGCGGTGGAGATGGGTTTTCGGCAGCTGGCTTATCTCCTCTCGTCGTCTTCCCTGAGCTCGCAGGCCTGGAGCTCCTGGTGCTTGGGATTACGGCTCTGACGGCAGAGTAATCGCCCCTGGGACTGAACCAGAGCCGCTGGGTGCCACGGAGGCTGTTGGACAACCCTTTGCAGAGCTCCCAGCAAGTTACTGGTGCTGTTGGACAACTCTTTGCAGAGCTTCCAGCGAGTTACTGGTGCAGCGGCGAGATCCCAGCCCCCAGGAATGAGGTACCCCCAAAGAACCTCTGGTCCCGCTGGGTATCACCCCCAAAATGAACTAAAAATGTTGCCTCTAGCCTAGAGGGATGGGGCTTTACTTTTCTGCTTGGAGGCATCTTGGGTGACTCGGGAAAAACTTTTTTGGTGCCTTTGGGCCAGGCTGTGGTCCCAGGGAGGGGTTGCTTTGCTGGTGGTGTGGCAGGGAGGCAAGGCAAGGAGCAGGGCAGAGCGGGGGGGACAGCAAGGCCAGCCAGGGGGCAAGCCAAGGTGTGTGCAGTCCTGTTCCTGGAAGCCATGCTGCATCTATTTTGCACGAGCTGGGGATTTCCGAGCACCGGGCGAGCTGGGGGGGGAGCACCAGCGTGGCTTCTCCCTGGCAGCTGCCCCCAGCTGGGGTGTGAGGAGCTGAGTCCTGCTGGTGCTCCGGAGACAGATGGCTGGGGGCTGCCCCGGAGGATGCTCGCACCCCTTGTGGGTCGCTGTGGCGCTGAGGGGGTTGCACAAGGAGGGGTTGGAGGCAGGGAGATGCTGCTGAGAGCTCAGGGCTTCTCTGCAGCTTCCCCAGCCCCCGTGCTGGGCCATGATCCCCTTCCCGGCATCTTGTCTTGGCTCGTTTCCTGGAATTTTCCATCATTTGGGTTATATTTGGGATCGGCAGCCAATAACCCCGTTTCTCACGGACAGCCCAGCTGGGGCTTGGCTCCAGCAGGACGCACAGAGAGAGAGGGGCCAGCACCTCGAGACCATACTCCCCAGCATCACCCTTCTGCAGCTGCCCCTCCCTGGATGATTAGAACCAGGCACGGCTGTTGCGCAGGCTGGAAAAGAGGGGCTACATTCCCTTCTCCAGGAGCCCCACATGCCCACAGCCCCTGGCGAGATTGCCCCTGAGGTGGCTGCAGTGCAGGGGATGCTCTGGAGAGGCAGTTTTGGCCTTTGGGGCACTTCTGGTACACTTTTAAGTTCGCTGAGAAGAAGCCCCGGTTGTAAAGATGCTCCAGGACAGGCTGAGGATCCAACTTTGCAACAGGACTTCTCTAGGGCTTGAAGGGAAGCTCGGAGACAGGGCTGCAGCCAGATGGTAACGCTTCCCAGAGCAGTGAAAAGCCAGCGAGCCCCAGCGCCAGGGTTTCTGGTCAGACTGTCCATCTGGAGGCTGGCGGGCTCTTCTGGGGCTCCGGCAGAGGGTGGCTGAGCTGGTGCCTGCCCTGCTCCTCTGGCGGGGACGGGGCAGGACAGCACTTCGGCACTGCCTGTGGTGGTGAGAAGGGGATCCCCTGAAGCCGGGAAGCAGGACTAGACATTTGGGCAGCTGCAGGCAAGAATCCCCCCAGGGAAACCCGAAGGGGGTGTGTGTGGAGCTGGTAGTATTTCATCTGCACTCTGCTCTACGATGCCTGGAGCTGCCTGGACCTGCGCTCTCCCTCTGCAGCCTCTTCCCAAGGCAGTGGGAGCTGGAGTCTCCCTGCGGATTGCCCGCAGCGCTGGCCCCCCTGTCCTGCTCCCCGGTGTCGCACCGCCGGTGAGGGTTGGAGCGTGCCGCTGAAGCGGCCGCCTGCGGTTTCCAGTCAGATGCTTGTGCGAGTGTGTAACCGTCTCGGGCTGGATCCAGAGAGGATGCGCTCGGCACTGGAGCCACAGGAGATGCCGGTGTCAGTGTTGGAGCCTTCCTCTCTCCTTATCCTCCACGATCATTAATGCTTCCCAGGGGCACTTGACCCCCTGAAGCTTTTGCTTTTGCAGCTCTTAATTTAAAAGGAGCCGGGGAGGGAGAGGAGTTTTGAAACTGGGGAAACTGAGGCAGGGAGTGCAGGACCGTCCTGGTGCCCATCACCCTGGAGACTGGCAGCGTGTCTGGCTGATCCTTCCTGCTGGGTTTCTGCCTGAAGCTTATCTGGGGTCAAAACCGGAGGTTTTCTTTGGTGACCTTGCCTCACGCCTACAGGATTCGGGGGGAGGAAGCCCCCCTCCCGCCGCTCTGCCTGCTTTCCCCTTTTGTTTTGCCAGTTTCTAAACAGACCTTTCAGAGTTGTTTTTGATTTCCGACAAAGCCTTCGCCTTGCTGTGTTCCTCTGTGGTTTTCAAACGATAAAAAAAGAAGAAAAAAAAAAAAGCTTAAGCAAAAAACCAAAACAACGTTCAAATCTGAAATTAGCAGCTTAGTTTGTCCCTGAACTTACACCCCCCATCCAGTTCATTTCCTTTCATCTCTGGACCTGCCAGCAATCTAGGAAATCAGTTTTTCACGTGTCTCTGCCTGCTGCATCCCCTTCAGCGGCTCTGCCCTGCTCTTGCAGAGCTTAACCCTGCGCTCGTTTGGTTCTTGCTGAACCCGACTGAGTTTTGCTTCTGCTGCCACTGGTGAAAGCAGGGTCGGGACTGAAGCCAGCAGCCTTCGCAGCCCTGGATGGGGTTTCGTGGCCACTCCGCTGGGTTCGAAGCCAGCCCTCTGCAAAGCCAAGGCTATTTTGGGAGCGCGGATGGGGGTGAGCACTGAGCGCGCCGTAGCGTGGATGTCCCTTGGGAAGTGGCAGCCTCTTTCTGCCCAGCAGCTTTGCTCATCCTCCTCCGCCCATCCTCGGTGGGGAGCTGGCGTGACAGAGGGAAAAGTCTCTGGCTTTGTGGCCGCCTGCTTCACTCCTTGTCTGCTCCCAGGATCGGGATGAGGTTTGATCTGGGGATTTGGAGATGCTTCAGAAAGGGATGCGTGAGCCCTCAGGGATGGGAGCTGTGGTGTGGTGGAGTAGGGCTGCAGCCTTTGCCAAGGCTTCTCTTGGGGAAGCTTTGATTTTGCACGTGGGAACCAGAGGCAGAGACCTGCAGGTTGCTGCTGAGGGCAGCAGGATGTGTATGGTCATGTCGTAGGAAGCTGCTGTCTAGGCTTGTTGAATGGTAGCTCACCCTTCAGATTTCCCAAAACGGGCAGTGCGAGCGGCAATTTGGCCTTGGACGGGTCTCCTGTCCCACCCCAAGCCCTGGCAGACCACGGCCTGATTTCCAGGAATGAAACAGCCCTGAACGTCAGGCTCAGCTGAACTCTGTGCTGCAGCTGAACTTGGAAGATCTCCTATTTTCTGTCTCTTTACATGGACCTGTCCCAAACACTCGGCCAGGGATGGAAGAGCACCATCTGAGTGGGCACCGGGGAAATCTGGTCCTGCATTCACTGCTGATGTCCTTTCCCACCGGTTAGACTTGGGATGTGTCTGGGTCCGTTCCCAAAGGACTTTGCTTTTCTTTCCAGAAAGCGGGGGTGGGTGCTGGTCCCTGTCCGAGGGGAGACTGAGGCATCGGTGACTTTGCAGAGCGCGTTTGCTCTGAGCCAGGACGTCCCACCTCAGCACCCCAGCTGCCAGGGCCGTAGCTGGTATTTCAAGCCCCTGTCCTAGCCCCTGTGCAGCTCCCTCCCTGCGCTGCTCCCGTCCTTCCCTGCACATCAACATCTCTGGGCAGTGAAAGCTTTGGAGCGAGGTAGAGAACAAATCTGTTCTTTGGCCCCGTGCCTCTCGCTGCTTCTTGGAGCTGTAAATCCCAGGATGTGTTTTTGGCTTTGTGTTAAATTTAATTTCTGAAGAACATTTTTCTCCAGTAAGGATTCACAAGGCCTTTTAGCGACTTGGTAATTTGGCAGCAGTGCTGGCGAGGATCCCGAAAGCAAAGCTGCTCACGTTCCTCCGGCTGCTGCCCGAGGGCAGAGAGGCTGCGGCGCTGTGCTGGCATCCCGCGGGCTTGGGGGACGAGTCTGCTCCGCGCTCTTGGGCAGTGATGGGTTTTGCCCCCCCACTCATAGGGATTCCTAACAGATGGAGAGATGGAAACACCTGGCAGATGTTTAGCAGTTTGTTGCTCTTTTTTTTTCCTTTTTAAACTGGTGTTTCATTCGGAAGGTACCGAAGCGTGAAGCGTGTTCCCACCAGCCTGATGGGTGAGAGCAGCTTGCAGGGTAAAGCAGAGATCCAGTTGTGGATGATGCAGGGATGCAGTTGTGGGATGACTTACAGGTCTCAGGAGATGGGATGCAGAGTTTATTTCCCAGTGCATGACTCAATATTTGCAGAGGACTTCCAGCGTGCGGCACGTGAACAAGGGCCCCCCCATATTCATGGAGAACTGACTTCATTGCTGGTGGCCCCTGCAAGCGACACATTGGATGGGATATCGTCTGCCAGGGTGGCTTCTCATCTACCTGGAACAACCTGGTGTCTGCATGGAAGGGCCTGCAAACAGTAGTATCTCCTGGAGCAGGGCGAATGGAGCTGAGGCCAGCAGAAATGGTGACCTGGAGAAATGTCTGTTGGCGTGACTTGCCTTGCTGAAATCCCAGGGAAACCTCTTGGGTTAGATCTCAGTGCCCGTCTGGTGCGATGTTAACACAGAGGGACCACGTCACCTGGTGGGATCGGTCCGGTCTAACACGGGGATACTCAAGTTGTTCCTCCTCTGTCTGCCCGGCGCAGAGGCGGAGGACACAAGCTTGGCACCATGCCGTGCGACGCTCGTCCAGCCCAGCAGTCACTGCGTTCTGTTTGGGTGCTGGGCAAAGGGGCTGCTCAGCTTTGCTGGGGGCTGTGGACTGGCTGGGGACAGGGATGAGGGGGCTGCAGGACGGATTAGTGGGTGCTGCATCATCCCCATCCTGCGAAGCTGCCAAGTTTTAGATGGGGAAATCCTGACTTCTCTTTAAAGGCACGATTTATTTTCGCTTATTCTGATGGCCTGTGTGTTTCAGCCAGAGCCCGCTGCCACCGGCTGGTGACAGAAGAGAGAGAAAAAAGTAATTCATGTATGAGGGTAGGGACAGCAGCAAGGCAGGGACAGCCCCATGGCCTGGTTCGGTGGTGACAGCCCCATGGCCTGGCTTGGCGGCACAGCCAGTGTGTGACAAGTGCTTTAAGGGGGGGCAAAAGCACCGGGGGGCTGTGGCCCCCTTCCTCCCACGCTGGCTGCAGGGCTGGGCACCGCGCAGCCCCATCGCACCTACTTCCATATGGGCAGACCCTGCTGGATGCCTCGTCCCAAAGGGAAGCCCGGCACTTCCTATGTTATTCGATGAGGATCCCCATCACAGTAGTTCTTATATAAATATATACTTATGTGTACGTACATATTTTAGAAACTGTTATGCATTAGCAAACTCCCTGGGCGGCTTTTTTTAGAGGTGTTATCAACAGGATGTGCTTTGAATACATGACAGCTGGGTGGGAAGCCCTAGACAAGGGCTTTTCTTTACCTTCTCACTGTGCCCAGAGTCCCCCGGCCTCTGCTGGGCTCCCTCAGGGCTGCTGTGCCTGAGACCCTTCCCCTCAGGACGGGTGGGAGTCGGGACGTGATGCCCGCTCCCTCCATAGGCTGGCGTTTCAGAGAGCTCGTGCTCTTTTTTTGAAGAGGGGAATAAGCTCTGTGACATGGCCAGGTCCAGCTGCTTGGGGCAGGGGAGGAGAAAACGTCCAAGAAATATCTCTCAGTCACTGTCCTCCAGCAGTAAATGAGGACAACAGGGCTGGAGCCATTAAAACCCCACCCAGCCACATGAGCTGGGCAAGGTTTGCAGATATCCCGGTATTAAAGTCATACCGTGCAACAGTGTGTGATTGCTGTGACCCCCTCTGTGTGGGGGGGGCAAAAACCACCTTAAAACGTATGGTTTCAGGTCTGGTTGTACCTGGGTGCGGCAGAGCATGGTGGGATTTGGTACCACCATGCTGTGAGCTACCTGACGGTAGCAAAGCACCGCTCCAGCCTGCAGGAAAGGCTGTGGTTAGTGCACCAACGGCGCTCAGGCTGGGGGTTGCACCCCCGCCAGGGATTTCCCCTCGCAGCTGTGTGCTGGCTGCGGTGTAGAAATCCCCGCCGCGCAGATCCTGCTGCTGTTTGGGGTGATCACTGGGTCCTGCTGCCTCCCAGTGATGCCCCCATGGGTGGGCTTTGAGGGGACCGCAGGGATTCCCTTGCAAGATGTTCAGCTGGTCTTTGCTGGGAAAAGTAGGATCTGCCTGTGGTTCAGGACTAAGTTTAGAAAACAGAGTTTACATGGCAGTTTTTTGGCTGAAAACTGCCTTTTTAATGATGAACATGCATCCAGGTCTGGCTTGGGCACCATTCCGTCCTGCTCGTGACTGTGGGTAAGTCACTTCCCCTTTCCGTGAATCTTTTTCTTCCTTTTTTATAAGTCTTTCTGCATCTCCTCCCATCGAGGGAGGCTGTTGGAGGACTTTCTCTAAGCCTCAGCAAAGCATTCAGGCTGCATCTGGAGTATTGCGTCCAGTTCTGGGCCCCTCAGCTCAAGAAGGACAGGGAACTGCTAGAGAGAGTCCAGCGCAGAGCCACAGAGATGGTCAAGGGAGTGGAACATCTCCCTATGAGGAAAGGCTGAGGGAGCTGGGTCTCTTTAGCTTGGAGAAGAGGAGGCTGAGGGGTGACCTTATCAGTGTTTATAAATATGTTAAGGGTGAGTGTCAGGAAGATAGAGCCAGGCTCTTCTCGGTNTTCCAACCTCTACGATTCTGTGATTCTGTGATTTAGCACAAGTGGGCCTTGATCTCGCATTAACACCACCCGTGATGAGCACAGGTGACTAAACGCACAAGTGTATTTCAGCCTGTCCGGCACAGCCTGGGGCTGGGATTTCCACTGGAGCTTCAGGGAGGAAAAGAAATAAAAAAGGGAAATACCGCAGCCCTCGCCTGCGCTGCTGGCCTCGGGCAGGAAGGGCTGAGCTCAGCGCTTTGCCGAGCCGGGACTTCCAGATCGAGTCACCGGTTGATCGGCTGGCCACCCCAACGGCTCCCGCGTGCATTGTGTGCATGCCTGGAGCGCCGGCCGCATCCTGGCATGTTGCATTGCCGCGCTGGGCTGCCGTTTCCCCTCCTCAGACGCGTGGTTTGTTCTTTCGAACAAACGCACGGGGCAGAACAGCAAAAATAATCCCCCCTTTTCCCACTGATCTCGGCGCTGGGGCTGTGTGAACCAGCAGCCAGCTGCGGTCGCAGTGAAGTCCCTGGGGCATCGCTGGCCAGCCACTGCAGCAGGGTCAGGGGTTATTTATGCTGAGAAATCCCTGGGAAAGAGATGCTTCCCCTTTGCTGGAAGAGGGAAGGGCCACCAGGTTGGGACTGTCTGGGCTGGGCAGCTCCACTGACATTGTGGCTCTCGCTGTATTGCAGCAGTTAGAGATAAAAGCCCCAGAGGCAAGAGGCTGGCTGGAGCCCGATGAGCTCCCGGCATGCTCAGGAGGAATCACAGAATCATAGAGGTTGGAAGGGACCTCAAAAGATCATCTAGTCCAACCCCCCTGCCAAGGCAGGGCCACCAAGAGCACATCACTCAGGAACGTGTCCAGTCGAGCTTTGAATGTCTCCAGAGGAGACTCCACAACCTCTCTGGGCAGCCTGTTCCAGTGCTCTGTCACCCTCACAGTGAAAAAGTTTTGCCTCATGTTAACCCGGAACCTCCTATGCTCCAGCTTGAACCCATTGCCCCTTGTCCTATCGCTTAATGACACCGAGGAAGAAAGGAAGGGCTCTGTCTGCCATCAAGCTTTGTGTGGGGCATATGCAGCGGTGCTTGCCCTCTCCAGTGCCAGGAGCTGCTGTGTGAGGTGGCAGCAGCTGCTCCAGGTCACCTTGGTGGGTGTAAAAGGGCCAGGAGCTCATCCCAGATCTCTGTCCTCATGTGCTGCTACAGCAGTGGGGCCAATCAGCATCTTGGTGGGAATTCATCCCTGCAAGTGTGCCCAAGCATGCATTTGCCTTCATAGGTGACCAAAATGTCTTTTTCTCCTCCCAGAAACCTCCACCCCTGAAGACCTCAGCCTTGGGTTTCGCGTTGCACCGAGCCTCTGCCCTCACCCTGGCCAGCCCTGCCCATGATGGCGTTGTGTCTCAAGCAAGTCTTCAACAAAGACAAAACGTTTCGTCCCCGAAAGAAGTTTGAGCCTGGCACCCAGCGCTTTGAGCTCTACAAGAAAGCCCAGGCCTCCCTCAAGTCTGGGCTGGACCTGAAAACTGTGGTGCAGCTGCCTCCTGGTGAAAGCATCAACGACTGGATTGCCGTGCACGTGGTGGACTTCTTCAACCGCATCAACCTCATCTACGGTACCATGTCGGAGTACTGCACGGAAAAGAGCTGCCCCATCATGTCCGGTGGACTCAAGTATGAGTACAGGTGGCAGGACGATAGCAAATACAAGAAGCCGACCAAGCTGTCGGCTCCACAGTACATGTGTATGCTGATGGACTGGATCGAGATGCTCATTAACAACGAGGACATCTTCCCCACCAGGATAGGTGAGTGTGCTCTGGTTCTTTGTGAGAAGGCTGGAGTTGTAGCCGGTGCAGGTTCCCAAGCCTCTGGTGCACCTCAGGGTTGGTATTGCCAAACTTGGCGATCCCAAGGATCATAGCCTTTACTGTCCTAGGTGTTCCTCAGCGTCTGTCCCACACCCCTTTGATGCAAATTGAGCTTGGGATTCCTTGTCCTTCTCCTAGGGGATGTGGAAAACAGTGTTCTCCTTTTCTGTACTTGAACTTTTTCCAAGTATTCTGTGCTTGTGAGAAATGAGGACTGATAGGTCATCAGCTTCCTTGCCCTTTCTTAAGGATCTGAGCCACAGGGCTGGTTACAGGTGGTCATCACATCCCAGCAGCACGCTCTTCTCTTGACTAGCCATCTCAATTTCTTCTAGTTTTCCAGGTAGGTTCAGGTCCCAAGGTCTAACCCTCATGCCACCTTGCTGTTTCACTTCTCGGCTCCTTTCCATCTCTGCTAATTCATCTCAGCCCTGACTATACACCTCGTCTTGCTATTTAGCTGAGGCATCACCTGAGCAGAGATGCCCATCGTCCCCAGGATCTGGCCTTTCCAGCTGCCAACGCCCAGGGTGCATGATGCACCCCTTCAAAAAGTTTGGCCTTAGGAGCTTTCAGCAGCTGCCAGAGGCAGCACAGCTTGCAAAGGAACCCCTCTGCTGCTGACCTGCAGTGCCTGGCAGCTGCCAGGGCTGATGTTAGCCCTGCTACTTACCTGCCTTCATGTCCTTTGGGGAGGGGAGTTCGAAGGCTGGAGCTGATGCATTGGCCAGTGGAGCTGCCGGATCCTCAGGTTGTTCCTTGGAGCGGTGGCTTTTCAGATAAAACACAAAGCTACTTGAATGCAAAAGAAGATATGAGGAGCTTTGGGGGGAAAAGGCACAGCTTTGCAAGTCTGCTTGGCCGTTTTTGTTTTCCCAAGCAGCACACCCGGCAGAGCCGTATGGGATCAGTGCAGTTTAAGCAGTTTAAGGGAAACATTGAAGAAAAAGGTCTGTGTGGGATTACTGGCAGCCGCTAACTGCTGCGGCCCCATTTGGCTGTGCTGCAGCACCTAGTTGTGTGTCTTTTTTGGGAAAGTCTCTGGCCCTCAGAGGCTCGGAGGGGTTGTGGCTCTCTGCAAGCAAGAGGGGAGGCAGTGCCTCTAGGCTGGTTGTGTTGAACTATTAATTTTGGCCACTGGGATGGGGTGAGCCTCCAGAACCCTGGGTTACCTGGCTGCACTGACTTTGCCTGGGGTTAGGGTGGTAAAACGTCCCTTCTGGAATTTTCTTTCTCCCTCCATCACTTGAAGCCAAGACCTGCAGGCAAGCGCTGCCTTCTTCCCCTTGCTGGCAGGCTGGGGCAGGCTGGGTAGCACAGTGCTGGCTCCTCACACCAGAGGGGCGCACGGGGGGAGTCAGCCCCTGGGATTCACTGGGGACTTCGGCTGCGCCATGGCAGCATCCCTCCCTCGTGGGGGCAGAGGGCTCCACGCATGCCGGTGCGTGGAAGAAGCTGGAAGTGTGGCCGGCTGACCATTTCGGTGCAGGATGCTCCGTGCTGGCAGCCCCAGCTCTGCTGGGGACAACAAAGTCCCCACTGATTCTGGCAGCAGCTGGGCACAGGCTCACTGCTGCCAAGGGGTACAGGCTTGGCAGCTTGTTCCCAAGGAGAAGCTCTGCAGACCATGAAAAGCAGGGGTGAAGATGTGGATTTACTCTGTTATTCTTCTGGCCAGAGTGTCCTGGTCCGATTCCACGCCTTTCAGGTGGGATTTGTGATGTGATGCTGCTCGAAAGCTGCTCTGGAGAGGCAGGGCTACAGGGAGTAGTAACACTGCGGAAAGCAGGCAGCCATGGAGGCGTGGTGGCATCACAGCACCCTCCGCTCTCCCACGTCACCCTCTGAGGTGCAAAAGCCAAGTACAGTTGTGGTCTGGCTGGTTTTCACCCTGTCTTGAGCACTTCTCCCTCCAAGATGTCGCACATCCCGACATGGGGAGGAGCGGCTGGTGCCTCTGGTTTCCACTTCTCCTTTCTTTTCAGCGTGGGGGTAGTTCTGGGTGAGATCCAGGCTGGCTGCAAGCAGTTGTGGAGTAAACCTATTTTTTTTTCCTTCATTTTTTTTCTCTTCCAAAGCTGTTATCAGGGTCCCCCTTCCATGCTCTTTCGGGGGAGTGGCTTGACCCTCTAATGTCCGTGAGTGACTTCAGTCCCCTTGCTGGCATCTCTCAGTGCTTCTGGCCTCACACACGTGAAAGGGAACTTAGCCTGAGATCGCACTTTAAAACGTGTGAAAGGTGGTTGTCAGCAGAGGGAGAAGGGAGCCAGTCCCCAATTAACTGCCCTGTGCGCCGGGTAATTGCTCGGCAGCTCTGGCAGTTCAGAAGATGGAGGTGTTTGGCCAGAGAGAAATGTCACATCCGCCTGTTCCTGACGGGCTGCTTCTTGTCACCGCGCCGGATGACGCGCAGCAGGGAGGGACGGGACATGAAGCTGGGGGACAGCAGCCGGGTTGAGCAAACAGAGATGCTCATCCTCCCTCCTAAGAGCCAGCCCCGTGGGAGGGGACCCAGGACAAGGGGAATAAGGCACTGAGAGGACACAGGGGGGATGTGAGCTGTTTTAAGGAGGGGGAGAAATCTGACAAGGTGAGGGAGGCAAAAACAAATTTCATGCTTTGGGGTTGAGGTGAAACTCTTCAATATTAGTAGTAGGGATGGGATTTACTGTGAAGGTTTGTTCCATTCCCGCTCGCACAGGAGAGGTCCACTGACACGGCTGACCACCATCTCGGCAAGCGTTTCGTGAGCTGCATGCATCTCAGCTTTTCCTCCTGGCCCCTCTTTGCCACATGCAATAAAACTGTCCCAGCACAAAGATTTCCCTGGCTAAGGCCACCTGACTGCAAACAAAACAGGCTTTTACTTTTCTTCTTTTTTTTTTGAAACAGCAAGTGTTCCCCAAACTTGCTAACGTTGCCGGAGGCTAACTAACCTCAGCGTCCCTTTCCATCCAAAAGCTACAAAGCCTGAAGCAGTGCATGGTTCAGCTCATGGCTGTCCTGACAAGGGAGAGGGACCTGATGGGTCAGAGAGGGGAAATCCTTCACCCGGGGGTGAGAGGCTCAGCTGGAAATGAGCAGAGATGGTTCAGTGGCTTATGGGCTCACCAGGGTCCTCTGGCATCACGGGGCAGACCTTGGTTGGGGTAAACTCCAGTGACCAGAGCAGAGCTGGGCTGAGTTGCACCACATGGTCCTTTGGCATGTGCCAGAGCTGTAGAGGTGGGAGGGGAGCAGAGTGACCTGGGTGGCAAACACCTTCGGTTTAGTCAACCTGCCTGACGCAGAGCTTGTGCTGGCTCTGCAGCGAGGCCAGAGCAGCAGTCAACATCCGAAACAGCAGCAAGGGAGCCCGACGCCAGCAGACAGCTTGTGACCTGGCAGAGTTAACCAGCAGGACCGCAGCCCTCGGGTGTCACTCTTGCACCAGTGGAAAATCCCTGGGGTGTTACTGGGTGTCTTGGGGGGGGCTGCCAAGCCCTCTGCGTACCACAGCAAGGGTCGGGAGGAGATACTGCGTCTTCCCCATCCCCAGGGAAATCCACCGTCAGGGCTCGGTCCCATTTAAAGGCTTTGCTGTATAATCCTTCCTCAGGAGCGGAAACCTGTCTGTCTGCCGGTCAAGACGAGACAAATCCCTGCATGGGGTGAGCTACGCCAAGCTGATCACTATAAATCTACAGCAGCTTTCCCAAACGACCTGTATCAGCTTGCATCTGCTAGCGCTCCATTTCCACTCTTCCAGCCAATGTAGCTGTCCTGAAAAATACATTTAAACAGAGAATAAGCATTGTTCCCATGCATGGAGGGGAATAAATGATTCTACAGGTGTACTTTTACCAGCTGGTAAAACTATATCAGTAGATTTCTTCAGTGAGTGGCCACGTGAACAAATTACCACCTGGAAAATATCAGCTTCTCCTGGTAATGGCTGGTGTTAGGGAGCTGCTGCCAGCGGCCGCGCGCCGGGGAGGAGAGCTGATGGATGGGGTTTGCAGGGCAGTCGGCTGCGTCTGCACCGGTCAGCCCAGCATCAGGCTGCCCGCTGCACAAGGCCAGGCGTCCTACATGGGCACCAGCACGGCTGCTGAAACCTCTCCGTTATTAAATCAGTGTGGACGCAGGGTTTGGACGGGACCCAGCGCCGGAAACACCCTGCGCTCTCTGCCAAATGTGCCTGTGGCTCTGAAGAGCATCAGTCGCAGGAGATTTTTGGAACAGTTCTTGGAAAGCTTTTCAAGACTCAGGCTCTGCCATTCAAGCATGGTCCCAAAACAATTATGAAAACCAGAGAAAACTTGGTGTGAAGTTACCCAATACTTTCTCCCCATAACAACAGGAGAAAAATGTTCAGAATTCAGCTAATTATTGCCGTTCTCTCAGCTGGCTATTTTTTTACATTATTTGGCTTTTTTTCCCTGCCTATTTTCTTCCAAAATTAACACCACGCCAGCTTGCAGCTGCCATCATGCCATTAGTTTTAAATGGGGCTTTAAAGACTTATATTAGGAAAAAATGAATCACCAAGCACCACAGTGGCCAAAACAGAATTGAGAAATAATAACAACAACAACAACAACAATTCATCACGTAGTTCATTGAATTACTGCTTTTATAGAGGAAAAAAAAAAGTACAATTGCCAAGAAGCTAAATAGCTTCCCAGTACTGATTCATCATGTGAAAACCGGCTGGAGCGCGAGGGTTAGGAATGGGAGAGATGGCAGGAAAGATCCAAAAGCCATTCACAGCCCCTCGTCATAAGCGCAGGCACTTTGTTACCTCTCATTTCCATTTCCTTTTACACGTGGGTGCATGTGGTTTCCTTATATTTTGAAGCAATCAGCACAGAGCGGGGAAAACAGGTTTCTCAGCGCATTCAGTCACACCTTGGGGTTTTTCAAGTAAAATATCCAAGATAAACTGAAGGTGCTAATTCATTTCAGGGCTGCGAGTCAGGCCACTCGCCAGTGCCCTGGCTGCGTTGCAGCGAGTGAAATTGTGCCTGCTGTACTCAGGGCTTTTGCCTTGGCTCGCAGCGTGGGTAAGGTTCTCCCTTTGCTGCCGCCGTGGCTGGCGGCTCTGGCCCGGGCTGCGTTTCCGCCCTGGGACAGGCGATGCTCCCAGCCGCCGGCTGTCTGGTCTGCGTGCAGCGGCTGGGTATCGCATGCCTGTGATCAGGACTGGAGAAGAAGAGCTGACCTAGCGTATAAATGTTTTTCCCGGCGTCTGAGCGAGTTCATGTTGCATCCCGTGGTCCCCTCCTCATCACTCCTCACACAAGAAGAGTCGGGGGGGGGGGGTAAATTGTGGGTTTGCTGCTGCTTCCTCCAAGGTTGCTGGATGGTGAGCTCAAGTGATTTAAATGTAAAGGTAATTTCAGTGCCTTTGAATCAGCCCAGATTGTTTTTGTGGTGTTCCGTTGTCCCTTGGGGCAGCTGGGACCAGTGTCAGTGGGATATGCTGGGATGGTGCGGCTGGGTTGCCGCGTGTGTGTAGGGCTGGGGAGGGTGAAGCAACCACAAGAAACATCACGTTCCCGTGGTGGTTTGTCAGAATTTGGGCTCCATCCTGACTTTGCCCTGGTCCGCCACACTCCTGCTAATGGGTCATCTCAGCCACACAGAATCGTTTCCACCGGCCTCATCCCTTCCTCTCACCAAGCTGCTACTCCTGCTGCTTCATGCCACCATGCACCACCTCAGAGATGGAGAAAGTCCCCCAGAAAAGGGCCACCACTGCCCCGTTCCCAAGTGCTGCTTACCAGCGCATTTGCCACTAATGGGGTGTATCTGCTGCTGGCTGCCGCACTGACCTGCCTGGCCCAGCCTGGCAGGGAGGTGGGAGCCATGGCAGAGGCATCCTGCTGCCCCACACACTTGGGGAATGGGCCCCGTTTCTCCCTGCTTGCTGTCGCGGTGGCCCCTCCTCGCATCCAGGACGGCTCCGACGTGAACGTACGGGGGACAGGCTGCTCAGCTTAAAGCTAAACACTGCAAGGGCAGTATAGATGCATGACCAGAGCCGAGATCCCTGTCCCTTGCTGGGATGTGCTGGCTGCAGTGCATGCCTGGCTGCAGGGAGGAGGCACAGCCTGCGCTCGCTCTGTCCCCTCATGTGCTGGAGAGGATGTCACATGCATTGTCTGCCGGACATCCGCTGCGCAAGAGGCCGTGACCCAGGGAAAGCTGTATTTATGCCAGATCTTTCCGCTGCTCTCCCCGGGTTGGGGAGATGCAGCCTTTACTGGAGGACCTTTTTCTTTCAGCTCTGGGCAAAGGGATGGGGAATTTATCCAGTTCCTCACGGTGTGGCTAGTGCCTGCTGGGGCTGCCGTGGGTTGCTGGAGTCACTGGAGATCAGCAGCAAGGCACGACTGCTGCTGGCAGAGGGAACCTGCTTATCAGATATCCACCCTGCTTCCTTCCTGTGGGGAAGTGCTTTGATCAATCAGTGCAGGCCCCATGCCAGACGCAGGGTGCAGTTGAGCATCCGCAGCCTGTACCGAGGGTCCTGGCACAGGAAGCACAGACTAGGAGGGGAAGCAGAACCCCATGGCCCAGGGTTGCGCCCCGTGCTGCTGGGGCTGCCTGTGCTTCCCCGGGCATGTGTGTGAGTGAGAGGGGTAATGCGGGGAGGAAGAGCCAGAGCTGGGCCCCAGTAATCCTTGGACCCAGAGGACCATAGTGGGTGGTGGTGTAGTGACACGTAAGCTGTGATGTGTAGAGTCCGTTGATGACTATCAGCCACCACTACAGCTTGGCCATGTCTGGAGGGGATGGCCGCACACTGACACCTTGTGATGGACACAAAGAAGAGCAGCCCAGCTTCACCTCCGGGGAGCTGGTGCTGCTGAGTTCATGTGAAACCACAGTGTGGGGTAGCCCAGAAGGATACTTGGTCCTGGCAGCTTAGTGATATCTCTCCAGGCATCCTTAGCTACAGGATCTCTCAGCAGCTCCCACAGTTGCAGAAAAGATGAGATTTGGACTAGAGGACCTTAAAAGGTCCCTTCCAGCTCAAATGATTCTATGATTTATGCTAAACCTTTTTTTCCTGATGCAAGAGCTGCTTTTGGAGAACCCAGGATGTCTCCGCTCTAAGTCTCTCAGCTGACAGCATGTCCATGAAGACTTGCTGGTAACTGACTTATAGGACAAGATGGTTCCTGGCTAACCTCAGGACAAAAGCAGTGGAAAGCCACTTGTCACCATCTGCCAGCTCTGGAGGTGGCTCATCTAACAGCAGCATCTGAACCATAGACGTTATCAGCCCTGGGAGCCTGAGACCCTTTTGATCTGCTGTTCACTGTCTGATCTTATTTCTTTCTCAGCTCAGGACCGGGTTCAGGTTTGCTGCTTTCCTTCGCTATCACTCTTGGTAGTTTGGTGATGATCTCCCAGTGGCTGGTCAGGTCTGATTTCTTCCTTCCTTCTGCTTTGACCAAAAGAGACACTGGGCAAGTGGGATGGGTGACAAACTGGAGGCAACGAATGGGTTGCTGCCTGCCTGCTGGCACCTTGCTGAGTTCCTGGCAGTGACTGCTCACCTCTGGTCCCAGGGCTGTTCCCCTGCTCCAGTGTGTATTCCCCAGCCGGGGCCCGGCAGTGTGTGCTCATCAGAAATTACTTATCATGATGAATTTTTCTTTATTAAAAAAAACCCCCAATGTTTCTTGATTGGTTCTTCAAAGCTGGTCTGCAGGGGCCACCCTAACAGCATGTCTGAGTCCCCAGCTGGGTGATTATGGCTTTTATTTGCTCAGCAAATTCTCACTCAGTGCAAAAAGCTCAAATGAAGCTGTTGATAAAGCACCGTGTCCCTCCTGACTGCAGGGAAACCCAGAGATCTCTCTCTGATCCCTGCCCTTATCAGACTGGCGGCAAGGAGAGCTCCGCAGTCAAGGGTGCAGGGCAGGACTATCTCTAAGCTGCTGGCATGGGGAGAGCCTGGTTGTACTTTGCCAGATGCAAAAGTCCTAATGGGATCTGTTAAAGCTGAAAGCTGTTAAAGCTGTGAAACGGGTCATGCTGAGGTCCTTGCTGCGGGAGCCGCCCTGGTGCTGCAGCGTGCTCGTGGTTATGCAGAGCAGCAACAGTGAATCACTCTCAAAACCACCTCACTGTGTTGGTGTGATGCTGAGATACGTGTTCTCCTCCAAGTGGTGGCTGGGTCATCTACCCACGGCACGAGCACCCACACTTCTGCCCTGCCCACCGCACCCACGTTGTGCACGAAGCAAAGTGGGGCTGGGCTGGGCTGGGCTGAGGGTGACGCTGGTTTAGACCAAAGGTAATTTTCTGTTCCGAGTGCTGAGATAACTGAACCCAGCACCTGCCAAACCCTGGCCAAAACACAGGCTGCATGCCTGATGTTGGAGGCACAGATCCTTTGCGTTTGCCACCCGTGGAGGAGAGGGGCATGGCACTGCTGCTGGGAAACAAACTGCCAGGAGACTTTGGGAAAAACAGTTTAATTGCCTAGGAAGGCTGATGAGGGAGAATCAAAGACAAAATTAGCATTTTAAATTTCTTTTTAGTTAAGAGGTTTGCTGATGCTTTCCACAGTGCAAAATGTGTGAGGTGGCCATGGTTGAGTGGAGATTATTTTGAAAGATTTTCAAGAGGTTACATGCTGCATTAATAAGAAGCTAAGGGAAGAGGTTGGTACAGCTGTGGGAAGGGAGGGTTTTATTTTGTTCTTTGCAAATTTGCATTGAATTGCTCAGGGGAGAGGAAGAAGCTTCAGGAAAACAAATTCTAGTTGTTTTATTTTCCACCTCCCAAAAATACGTTCAGTGTTTCAAAACCATGTTTCCTTTAGAGATTTACCCCTAGCTTGCTGACACTGACTCTGAGATTTTCACTGTGATAGCAGCGTATTTACAAAAGGATGGAAATGTAGGATATGAAATTGTGTCCTTGCATGGGACAAGGTTGAAAGTGTAGAGCGATGTGTGGTAGGTCCCATTCTTGAACAGCCTGGGAGGACATCTCAAGAGGGAGCATCATACAGGTGCAATGCAATTACAACCTAAGTGTCGTTAAGATGGGCAGTTTTCTTCCTGGTTTAATGAGACATTTGTTTGAAACAAGGATCAGGAAAAAAGGCAGAAACCCCACCTGTTTCTGTTGATGCATCAGCAGTGATGTTTGAGGGTGTGTGGAGGAAGAAAAACACTCTGAACCATGTTTTTGATTCAGAAGACTAGGGAAGATTTATTTCCTGCTGGGAGGAGATTTGGTTTTGGTCATGGACCTGTGTAAGTACAAACTGACTTATGCCAAGTCTGCACAAGCTTGCAAGGGTAGGGCAGATTGCTCTGGATAGAGCCAAATGTGGAGAGATGTGGCCTTCTGCACTGGATGAGAAATTTTCTCTCCTAGGAAAACTCCACAGATCTTCAGACTATGCCTGCATGAAATTGCTGGTTGGACAATGAAGTATCCGGGGAGAGCTATCTTACCCTGGCATAGCTGTCACTCTTGATGTTAGCCAAGGGAGTCTTTCTTCATCGCCCATGGTTGCCTATTAAACACAGCAGGGACATTCAAAGTCTAGCTGTGTTATTTGTTGGAAATGGTCAAACGGCTACCAACTTGCTTCTGCTTTGCAGGTGTTCCCTTCCCCAAGCAGTTCCAGCAAGTTTGCACTAAGATCCTCACCCGCCTCTTCCGTGTCTTTGTCCATGTCTACATCCACCACTTTGACAGCATCATCAACATGGGTGCTGAGGCTCACGTCAACACCTGCTACAAGCACTTTTACTACTTCATCAGGGAGTTCAGCCTTGTTGACCATCGAGAGCTGGAGCCTTTGGTAAGGATGCCCCAGGGATGGGGAGGCGGAGGGGGTGAGGGTGGTGGGGACTGAATGCTGCACTGGGAAATTCAGGTCAGGCTGGACTCTGAGCAGTGCAGTCACGCTCTCTGGAATCTTTCAGCCACCCTACCTCAGAAGCATAACTGTGTTTTCTATCCTGTAACCATCAGACTTAATGCTCTGAGCAAGAACTTCCCAGCAACACTAAGGAAACCCTTTGACCTTTGAGAAACCCCTCCTTAAACTTTGTCTCTGCTGCCATGTCTACGAATTGCTCTTCAGTATCCTCATGACCGCCATCACATAGTGTCCCTCTATACGGTCTTGGTAGCTCTAATGTGATTTGCACATCAAAGTATTGCCAGCCAGTCCTGTCCATGTGGCCTTCAGGGGTCAGATCTGAGCCCAAGTCTCCTCTCTACAGCATTGAGTTTTCTTATGAGGGGACTAAGGTCCCTGCTTGAGATCCTAATGTGAATTACAATGAGGCTGCAGGAAGGCAAGCCCCAGTAGGACATGCAGCTCCAGACAACAGCTATAAAAGCCAAGCTGGAGAGGCCTCACTGGAGCTCCAAGTTTCTCTCCAGCCTCCCTTGGGAAGCAATTAGCCAGGCAGAGAGAGAGAGTCATTGAAAACAGCAGGACTGGTGGGAAGCAGAGGCCAGACAGCCTGGGCACATGAACTAGAAAATGCACATAGTTTTGTAAGCGAAGCAAGTATGTCACAGGCACGGTTGAGTGTGGTCTGACCTAGGGAGGACATGTTGCAATGGGGAGAAGAGTTAATAGGCAACCCAGTAGTTAGCACACTATGGTAAGGGCTGGGTTGCAGAAGAGGCCATATGCAGCGGCAGGGAGCTGGAAGACCAGAGAGAGGAAAGTCCCAGCATGAGCTGCCTGTTTAGGAGTATCAGGGATGCCCCTGCTCCTGAGTGCTAAGTGCTTTTACTCCTTCTCTGCTTTAATATGTCTCATTTTACTGCCTGTCTGCTCTGACCGTGATTTGGGGAGGTTGAGGGATGATGATCTAATCAGGGGAGACTTGAATGACAACAAGCATCTACATTAATTACTTCGTACATTTGGACCGTGACTTATATTGTCACAATGGCCCTCAGCTCCAGAAAACGGCAGCTCAGCCTCACTGTGCCCTCTGTTAGTCTTCCTCACCACTGATCCTCGTGACAAACTTCTTCAGCATTGATATACAGTCCATAATGGTGTCATCTCCTTTGACTGATGCTGGCTAATGTAAATAATTAGCACCTAATAGCCAAAGCAGAGGCTGACATTGCTAAATGGGCTTTCAATGCCAGTGACTCATATGCAACATGAGATGATTTATGGGTCTGGATGAATCTAAGATGAACAGATTTTCCCATGTGATGCAACCAGGGTTAAACTACAAGGAAATGAGATGCATATGGTCTATCTGTGTCTCTCACACTTCTTGGTGTGCCCATTGCCTGGCATCCAAGCCCTACAGCAGACCCAACCACATGGGAGACCTCCTTCCCCCAGGGGATGATTTGCTGTAGGTGTGCATTAGTGTCCTGCAGCCAGAAGATGGCTGTGTCCAGGATGCAATGCTCAGCTGAGGAGGGAGGGACAAGTTGCTGCAGCTTATGAACAACTTTCAAAAACTGGAAGTGGTCCTTCTGGCCATGCTGCTACCCCAGGGAGGCTGCAGCTTGGCACTGCCATCAGTCCCAAGGTCTGCATGGGTTAGGATTGATCCAGTAGCTTCCAACAGCATTTTTCTCTGCTACAGGCAGAGAAGTTTCTTCATGCTCATCCCAGGAGCTTTCCAGTGAGCTCCTGGGACCTGGCGTGGCTCCGGTTCATTGTGCTGTGGAGTGTGTGTGGAGCCCGGGGTTCATGCTGTTCTGGCTTTGCTTCAGCAGCAGTTGTGAGGATGCACAAATAGTAACATCCAACCTCTGCAGCACTTTCCACTTGACCCCAGTCCACTTTCCTGTGGCTAATTACTGTCCCCAGCCCAGGGCAGAGCACCAGTGACTTGCTTTGCTTATTCCCCTTCTCACTAGGCTGCACCATAGCTGCTGCCCTGCTCCCAAGTGTTTTTAAGTCATGAAGGATTCATCAGCTGGTTTGACACTTAAGCAAGGACAGAGCGCATCTGCCTTCATTTTTGGCTGAGACTGCAGGGTTTAGTTTTTGACAGTTCTCAAGTTTTGTGGAAAGGCCATAATCTCTCTGTAGGGACAAGATGAACTGTCCTTGAGAGGTTCAGTCTCTCTTGACTGCCTCAGGAGACCCGATAACTATCCTAACCTTGTGTTTAGGTGGTCAATTAGCCCACATGAATCCCATGAGAGATGAGACTCCTGCCTGCAGAGGTGCCTTGTCCCTGCATGTGACTATTGAAGGCCACCAGGCATGTGGAGGGAGCACATCTGGAGCAGGACAGTAGGTCTGAGTGCTATATTACAGTTGGAGCTTCCCAGATGTGGATTATCTATAGAAGAGCCCCAGTTTTGAGAATTACGAGGAAGAGGAAAGGAAAACCAGCACCTTCCCAGCCAGAAAATGTCCTGTTAGGCCCATGTAGTTTTAATGGGTTTAAACTCACAGAGGGGAGATTTAGATTTGATGTAAGGAAAAATTCTTCCCTGTGAGGGTGGTGAGGCCCTGGCACAGGTTGCCCAGAGAAGCTGTGGCTGCCCCATCCCTGGCAGTGTTCAAGGCCAGGTTGGATGGGGCTTTGGGCAACCTGGTCTGGTGGAGGGTGTCCCTGCCCATGGCAGGGGGGTTGGAACTAGATGGTCTTTGGGGTCCCTTCCAACCCAAACCATTCTGTGATTTTGTGATATAGCTTAGAAAAATCACAGGGACTGTGGGATGAAGGAGTCCTTGGTTTCTAAGCCTACCTCTGGCTGAATCTTCTTTTGCTGCCTCAGTTTCCCTCTTGTCAAACTTCTTTGGGAAGTGATTTCTTAGCAGCAAATAGCCAAGAATGAGACAGATCCTTTGTACAGGCAGAACTAGTGACAGGCAGTGATTCACTCTCTTAACAAAACAAGAAATGTGGAGGCAGAGAGAAACTGTGCACTTGGTTCCTTGACAAGGGCAGGTCATGGTACTGGGCAGCAGCACCGGCAGAGGTCCAGCTGGTTACGTCCCCAGGCAGCGCTGTGGGGATTTCCAGAACATGATGGGTGCCTTGGACATTTGGGGCCAGCCTGAGGAGCTCACAGGCAGCTTGGCAGTCCACTGACCACCCCAACCCATCCTGTTAAAGGCTGCTTTTGTGCGTGGTGCTGTGCTAGTGAGGTGGGCTGGATGCTGTTGCAAGAGGATGTTCACGGTCTTCCCCCCACCTCCTTTCTTCTCTGAGACGCTTCCAAGCGCTTCCCGTTTGCAGCATGATTTTGAGGCAGAGCATTGGCTTCTCATTTGATGGCAGAGTTCTGCGCTTGAGTGATTTTGCATGTTACTCCTACAGAGAAGTTCCCTCGTGGCCACTCTCCCCAGAGGATTTTAAAAACAAAACTCTCAGCACTGAAGAGCTGAGATTGCAGCTTCTGTCCCCCTCGGTTATATCACTAAAGGGCCTTGTATAGCCTTACTCACAAGGCTCATCCTACTTTCCTAGTTCTTCTTTTTTCATCCTTCCTTCTCCACAGACCAGTCCTACTTCAGATCTATTTTGGGAGTACATTGCATATATGCAAACCTTTCTCTGGGGCGTGTGAGGGGGTCTGTGTGCACACGCAGATTCACAAGCCACAAACCTGTTGAGCCAGGGAGAATCACAGGCTTCCCTTGCTGATTTGCAAGCTATTATTTGAGCTCCTTAAGGCAAGGACAAATATCACCTTCTACTGGCTGAAAGCTGGGCACCTTCCTAATGTAGCTGGCATGATGCCATGCTGGCTAAAGAAAACAGTCTGTTAGCCAAAACAGAGCTCGCTCCGGCAGGCGATTTCCCGTGGCCCTGTTATTAGCATGCATTTGCATTGCAGTGTGACCACGGGATCCCTTGCCAAAACCACAGGTCCTTTGGGTGAGCTGCTGTCACCTCCCGGAGTGAGAGCCAGCATCTCCCAGGACGTGTCCCATCTCCTGGGACAGCTGCCAATGGAGGCTCTGAGAGTGGCACCACCTTGTCTGGCTGCTCCACGGCTGAGTCAGGAGCAGGACCTGCATCTTTCAACATCTCAGCCAATGCTCTTTCCTTGGACTGCTCACAAGGCTAGAGCACGGCCAAAACAACCGTGTGCCACGGAGACTGAGGAGGATGCCAGGAAGGAGCTGCTGAGGCAGAGTGGTTCCCAGGAGGGCTGGCATGGGAAGTAGAAAAACGCTCCCCAAGACTCCCACAGTCGCTTCCTTGGGTTGTTTTTGGACACCTACCAAACTGCCTGACATGTCACTCTACTAAAACCTGTCTTTTGTACTTCATGTTTCTCTCTTTTCTCTCCCCTTTCAACACAGAAAGAAATGACAGAACGAATTTGCCACTGAAGCGTTGTGGCGAGCAAACTCAGCTGGCTCATCCGGAGTCCGATGGGACAAGACACCCTGTGGTGGGAGATCTCTTCCCAGGACTCACTCTGGGCATTTCAACTCACCAAACTATGAACGCTGCAGAAGAGCCTCTTCAGGCCAGAGCTGAACCTTAAGCTTACCAAACACCTCTGGACAGACTGTTTTTTCTTTAAAAGATCCCAGTCTCTGTTGCATGGCTCCTGTCTTAGGAAGTCAGTGACTTACTGGAGAATGAGGCAAGTTTGGTTGACTTTTGCACACTCTGGTTTCCAAGACTCAATCCCATGCCTGATAACATCCCTTCAGCTACCTTTCCTCTTGTTTTGTCCTCAGCTCCACTGATCTCCAAATCTTTTATGAGTGATCCCTGCCCTGTGAGCAGGTGTGACCTTGGCTACTGAGTGATGCCTGTTACCTTTCCCACATGCAGACGGTTTGTGATAACACCCGCGATCAGCTCTGCAAAGCTGGTGACACTTGATCCCAACTGCCTTCATGTGATTAGTGGCTGATGTACCATTTTTAACCCTGAGCTATGAATGTCTGTCTTTCTGCCCTAATTCATGCTGTACCAAAGGGACTCTTTCCCCCCCACCAAGGAATTTTTCACGCTTGGCAGAGGAAACTTCATGACATTCTTGAGATGTATCCAACACTGTTTGGACTAATGGCAAGGTAGGCCCATGACAGAGGAGGTGAACTAGGCCACTTTTCAGTGTAATCAGCACAGTCTACCTGAGAAAGACTCAGAAAGTGGTGGAAAGAAACTGTTGCCAGAAAACAACATTTTCAACATGTCAGCACTTCCTGGGATGTTGTCTGGGCTTGAAATCGGCAGATGCTGGCTGTAGAAATTGTTGTTTTTCCATCATCCAGCCCTACAGCATAGTAAATCAGGTGGAGAAGCACTTTAAGAGACATCCAATCTACCCTGTTCTTCCAAAAAGGCAAGATCAGCCCTTCTTAAACCTTTTTGACCTTTGGAAACATACTATTGCTACTTGGTCCCACTATTCCCCTGAGAGGTAGCACATCTCAAAATTTCTTCCCCCTCTGCTTGCAATGCCTGATAGCTAGTGTTGTGTTCCCTGGGCCATTTTTCTCTAGGCAAGAGTTGAAGGTTTTGTTGTTGTTGTTTTTAAGCTGTCTTTGGAGAGTTAAAATCAAATTGTCTGAGCCACAGCATTGTCATATTTGTGTTTCCTGACTTTTTTCTGGAAAAGTTTTGTATACCAGACACAGCTGTTATTTATAATCTGGGCTTCCATCTTTGGGGGAGGGAGGGGATGTGGCTAGAAAAATGTAAATATTTAGGCCACCATTAAAGTGCACAAGTGAATTTTTAGCGCGCAAAGCACTTATTTTGTTACAAAAATGTAATTTTTAAAAAAATCTTGTGTACCAGATGTATATTTTTACATGGAAATAAAACAGAGCAAAATGGACACAAAACCATCTGATACATAATTCCAATATTTTATGTGTAAAATAATCAGTGAAAGTCCAAACATTCTTGTTCTGTAACTAATTAAAGAAGCGTTAATTAGCCTGGTGTATTTCATGCTTCCCTGATTCATCTGTAGTAAGACAAGCATCATGAAAAATCTCCCAGGATAAGTTAATGAGTAGATTTCCCCTGAGAGTTGCAGCACTGATGGATCTCAATGCCATGCTGAGACCTCATCTTGCATCTCAGAAAGCGGCTTGACGGAGGCTGATGTTGCTGGTCTGCTTCCTTCCCTTGCAGACTTCACCCGCATCCCCCCTGAAGGTTATTTTTCCAGTGATGCATGGTGGGGAGTTTTGCTCACTCCTTTTTCCAAAGGTGTACGGTTTCTGGATCCTGGGACCAATCTTGCAGCCTCTTATTGCAGTCAGGAACCGCAGGCACAAATCACCGTGTGGCGCAGAGGCCGGAGATGACAACAGCTCTGTCAGGAACCTTCTGCCTTTTTGAGGCCTGGTTGGACTCTGGAAGCTGGTAAGGTTGGGACTTATGGAGAAGCTGTCTCAACAGTCAGATCTAAGGGATGAACTGATAGCAGTCGACAGCTGCTTGAAGGTGAGGTACAAAGATGACAGAGTCAACCTCTTCTCAGCTGTGGAAGACAGTGAGACGGCGACCAACAACCACAATTTGTGGCTTGGGAGGTTCAAATTAGACAACAGAAAAAAAAAAATTGAAGAGGGTGGTGCAGCCAGTGAGCAGATACCCAGAGGGGAAGTGTTAACCATCCTCAGTTTAACAAGACTTGCTGTAAATAATGCCCGTGCACAGAAGCCTGCTTATATTTTTGTCTTCTGCATTGTCCTGTGGCAATGAGTTCCACCAGGTAATTATGCACTACGCATTACAAAAGAGGAGTGTACTCTGTTTATTTTAAACACATGCCTGAGGATTTCAGCCCTTCTGCTTGGGATTGTTTCATGTTTACCTCCTCTTCACCATGGAGCTCCCTCAGGATCCTGCAGAACAGAAAATGTTGATTATTTCTGGAAGACCAATCCACAAGCTCATCTCAAGCAGCAATTAAAAAAAGACTATAGAAGGTCATCTTGTTTTGTTTTGGGTTGTTTTTTTTTTTCTTTTTAACCTAGTTTACCCCAAGTTGTGCTGTGGTAACTGCATCTTCAGTAGTCTGGAAGCAGTATAGGAAGGGGAGAGAGGGAGACCTGAGCACAGCTCTGCACTGTGTTCTGCTGAATGAGCTCAGCCAGCTTATTACACACCAGAGAGCCTACATGGGAGACTTTCACAGGCTCCCTGCTGGCTGAATTCCTTGTTAGCCATTACATGCCGGGTGTCAAATTCTTGCTGTTAAATTAGTGCACACCTTATCTCATAGAGTGGAATTCATCCATATTGCTCAGGGTTTCTGCCCAAATAAAAGAGAAAACCCATGTTTGCAAGCACCCTCCACCCCAGTGGGCAGCAGCATGTATGGGCTGAGTGTTTTGCCCCTTTCAGCTCCAAATTCTGCCACTGCAGTGCTTCTGCAACGGAGAGGACAAACCTCAGGCTCGCCCTCATGTCCACGTTCCCCCTTTGCCCTGGCATCAGCTGCTCCATCCATCGGGTTGCCTCCCTCAGGGGTATTCCCCACATTCAACCACTTGCTCCAGCGCTTTCACCCCCACAGAGAGTCCCAGCCTTGTGGGTGGGGGGCAGAGGGAGCTGTGTCCCTTACCAGGGCATCTGAGGCCCCTTGGCTGAATTGCTACCATATTTATGGGGCTAGTGAGGAAGCAGCAGTGGATCTTTGTAGGACCATCCACTGCCAGAAAGGTCTCCAAGACACTAAGCCTGAGTGCCTCCCAGCCTGGAGTATTCCGTGCCTGAGCACAGCAGAGGTGTTTAGGTAGCAGAAGCATTCAGATAAGCATCTAAGTTGAACCTCTCCTCCTTTCAGGATGCTGAATGTGCCTACATCTCCAGAGCTTCAACAAACATCCCTGCGCAATGTGAAAGCCGGCAGGAACCCTGGGATGCAATAAGCACGCACGTAGCTCTTGTTAGCCCCAGCTCCCCAAATGACTCATCTGCTCGGCTGGCTGCCAGGTGCCTGGGACTCATTTGTCTCTTTGCAAAATCCCTGGGTTCTCCTGATGAAGGGGACATGTGCCACTGCCAGGATTTTATTTTCCTTCTCTGCACCCACCATGTCCTTTGGGACCGAACAAAAGGCTGTGGTACCAGTCACTAGGTCAGACAGAGGCTGGCACGGGAGAGACGCCGTGCTGTGCGATGTCTGCAGACATTGGAGAATTTGGGAATAGCCTTGGATGGGTCTTTGTGGAACATAATGTCTCCTGCCCCAGTGCCACATGGAGAGGGGTTGGGCTCGGCCAGTGCCTCGGGCATAGGCAGGGGTCAAGGCTGACCTACCCTGGCAGCAGCCCCACTGGCAGCCCAGTGGGTTTGGGCAATGGAGGGGTGGTGGGGGCTTGCTGGTCTGAGCGGCAGCTCCTGGGTTTAAGGCTGGACAGTCCTGGGTGAATGGTCACAATAACCATGACATGATCTGGTCTGAGATTTTCCTCCTTTCTTGCTGAAAGCTTGTAAAATGTAAGAGTAGACTTGGGAAGAGAGAAAAAAGAGCCAAGGAGAAGCTGTTGTTTCCAAGGGTTACAAATCTGTCCGTGCTGGGAGATGACCATGAATCCACTCGGGATCAGAAAGGATGAGATGGGTTAGTAACACTAGATCCATTCCTTGATTGCTTTCTTGGAGGCGGCGAAGATGCTGATTCCAGAAGAGTGTTTCACAACTAGAGGTCAGAGTGTTTCTCTTTTACTTTCTGAAGGCTGATGGCTTTGCTAGCACAGCCTGGTTGGCCAGATTCCCTCATTCAAGTCAGGGAAGGACAAATGACTCATAACTGTCAAGAAAACCTCGAAGCAAGAGCGTGGCATTCAGCTCCCTGCTGAAAAGAGACCCTGAGTCAGAGCTGAAATGCCAGCGGTGCGTGGGGGACTACTGCACGTCTTCATGGATGCAGAACATAGCAACAGCAAATGAGGTCTCTTACACGACAGAGTCTCTTTCTGTAGAGGTGGCTGCGGGGGAAGGGAAAAAAAGCATGATTTGCCTGCAAATTTCTCGAAGTTCAAGGTCTCAGTGGAACACAATCCATTCAGATCAGATGAGGCACCGTGCTTTGATGCTTTGAGATACCGGCTGATGGCACCTGCTACTAACATCCATAGGGCAGGACTACTAATGCTGGCCACATTTTGACCACCCCAGGGTCTCTGGTCTCTTCCAATGTCTGAGCTCACCCAATCTTTCCCCCATCCAAGCTGGCTCACTGCTGGGGCCAGCGACAGGTTCCTCAGCAGCAATAACTGAGATAGATCAGATGATACCTATTGGATCCGAAGCGGGTCCAGCAGCTCCACGACTACTGTTTCTTAAAAGTATCTGGCACGTATTCTCCCAAATCATGTGTTTAGGTGGAAAATTTGAAGGAAGTTTGGGACTTTGCAGGAACCCTGGATTGTAGGGCTTCTCTTGCAGAACAGCTAGGTCCAGTTGCTTCATACTCAGCAAGTGGTGGTATGCATTTAACGTCCTCCTGCCAGGAACAATAATCATGAGGGGGAGGACGAGGATCCATATTTTCAAGATTCTTCAACTTGTATGACTCTTCAACCTGTGTTAGCAGGAGAAGCTTCACTGCCATTTGAGTAATCCTCTAGCAGCTATTTTATTATTAACTTTAATGAAGCTGTACCACCTGGGAGTTGCCATACTGGAACAGACCTCTCTATTGTCATTTAATATTTTATA
>VWZZ01006611.1:218021-304929 GCA_013399095.1 Psophia crepitans
CTGGGCCAGTTACCAGTTGCTTTGGGCTATGCCCTAATGATGGAGTGAGGTAAGCATTTTGCCATCGTTCATGTGGCTGTCAGGTGAGCATATGCAAGAGCTGGCAGTCTGGGGGCACCTTGCTGTAGGCATCCTGGGCTGGAGGCCAGGGCCAGCACTGCACTCATGGTCTCCCCTCCCTGGGCCTTAGTCAACTTGCAGTTCTCCAGTAATGCCAGGATTCCCCACACTTACTCCCTCTGGGGGGAATAAGAGCAGAGATGTACACAAGGTCTCAGTCCCAGCCTAAACCAGCAGGGTGGCTGCGCTGGTTTTGGTAGCTACGTATAGGCGGACGTAATGTTATGGAAGGCCTCAATTTCTAGTGCTGTGGCAAATGTTCTGCGGTTTTGGTGACTGTACTCGTTTCTGAGGACTTGTTTTCTTTCAGTTCTTGGATTGCTTCTGTAACCCATTACTGGCCTTGTTAGGAACTCAGCTAATGTCTTTTCTGTGCTGGAAGCAGCAGCCCTAGCATCTTGTCCAGGTCCTTCTTGCTTGACTTTGCAATCTGCTCGATATTACTGCTCTCTGATGCAGAAATAAATACCTAGGTAGAACGGGAATGCAGTGTAACGAAACTGGGATGCTGCATTTGAAAATGTCGCCACTCAGAAGGAAAATCATCTTCCCACTTCTGTTCCTTGTACTTACAACAATTTCCTCCCCAAGACACCCTTTTTGTGCTACGACTTCCAAATCCACTAAAACCGACAGACATTTTTATATTATATTACCTTGTGATTACAAAAGCCCCTTCTGCACAAGCATGTAACAGAAGACTCCCCCTCTGGTGCAGATTACTTGTACAGCAGCACCTCTCATGTCTGAGGAATGCAGTTGTATAGGATGAGGATATCAAGTCTCGCTGGTCAAATGGACTTTCTGAGAGCTCTGCTCATCCCTGGTCCCATGAGTTTTGTTTTATCCATATAAAAATGCTGTCTAAACCTCTAGACAGCACAGACAGATGTAGCATGCACAGTGCCATAGGATGAAAATGCGACATCCAGAACTTTGGCCAAAGAGGCTGTTACTCATCTGGGTAATATCCTGAGGAACCCAAGGGCATGAGGCAGCTTAGCCCTCTTCATTTTAATGAGAATATACCATCAAAACTTCATGTGTAACATCACTAGATCTGACCCCTCTTGTCCACGTTGACAATGATGGCATAGGCATCACCTAAATAATCGATACCAAGTTGTAACGCTTAAGTCAGATTACACGGACACAGCCCCACATGTCTCCAGCGGATGTCCAGGGGCCTCGCATTTGGGATAACACACGTCTGCATCTCCTCTTGTTCTTCTGAGCAAGGAGGGAATGGACTGGAAGAATTTGGAACGGGTCCTGCTGAGTCTGGCAGAAAAGTGAGGAGCTATTGAGGATGAAAAGCAATCTGGACTGGTGGAAGCCACCGCTGCTTGGGGGAGATGGGGGAGTTCAGGGGTATGCAGGAACAGTCACTGATGATCTGTTTGCACAGTGGACGCAAGCATTCTTCTGTTTGTTCCCAGCAGGTTTGGTTTGCTGGTTTCCAGCAGACCGTACATACTCCAGGTCCCGCGATACTTGGGCTTTCCATTTGACAGAGTCAGTTCAGGATCTCTGTCCCAGTGGGCAGTGGGGTGGCACTGTATGAAGGTGTGAGTCTGGCTACAGGAAAAGCAGGTTTCAGCCTGGCATTCACATCCATACGGGTCCTTTTAATGTCCATTTTGAGAAATTTTCCTTGTGCCCAGCTATGAACAGCTTTGCCAATGGGATACTGAAACATGGTCTCTTGGGGTGGGGATATCTCACGCTACCCATAATGCTACACATGAATCATAAGGTTTCCTGAAAGAAACAGTACTTTCTCTTTTTTCTTTCTCTTTTTTTGGGGAGTGGAGAAGGGACATTCAGACCAAAAGAATGACACAGAAGCTTCATCCTGGCAAATGTGACTGCATAAGCCTGTCTCTGGGTTTAATCTCCTGAATGAGAAGTATAGTTTTCAGAGAAACCGAGCCGGTACAGATTCCTTGAACAGCACAGGGCTCTGTGTCCTGAAAATCAGCCCAGGCTAGATTGCAGGTACTTAAATATAGGCTGAGGTGCTTGGCAGTGGGCAGATAAGAGAGGAATAATTTTAGTCAAGGCTTGAAATCATTTTAGTAGTAAAACATAGGCCAAAGTACCGTGATGCAACTGTAACACTGCTAAATCAGAACTAGCTTGGGTGATTATTTCCTATTTGCCCAACGGCCAGCACGGATGGCTCCTTATCTTCTCTGCTGCGCGCTGCACGGGTGAAAAGCAGACATGCGCTCAAAAAGCTATTAAAAAATAAAAGGGAAAGTCCTGTGAAAGAATTACTTATTTTACTGTGGTTAATAAAGCAATGACACCATTTAAGGAGGGGCTTTCTCGTTCCCTTTCCGTGGGACTTAGCTCTGAAATATTAGTGTAATCATGGCCTAGAAATGCCAGCCTATTCGATTAAAAACAACAAAATGAAACCCAAAATACCTTTTTTTTTAACTCTTTTTGTTTTCTCCTCGTGTTTTAGAACAGGGCAGATGGAAACTGTGAGATTTGCCCTGTAGTTGCCCGTGCTGTGCAGCCGGGTTGTCCTGCCACAGAAAGGACAGAGCCCCAAGACAGACACACGGAGCAGCGGATGGGAATTAACACCCGTAGCGAATTCAGCTCGGACACAGAGCCCCGAGCCTTGAGGTGATCTCCCCTCAGCTGAGGCAGCTGAGGCAGCTGAGGCAGCCCCTCAGCTTCGCCTCGTGCGCATGCGCGCCGCGGGTGCGCGCCCGCCGCCAGGCGCGCTCACATGGGGCGATGCCGCGCGCATGCGCGCCCCTCCCTCTCCACAGCCGAGAAGCGGGAGGTGGGCGGGCGGCCCGGCCGTTCAGCGCCGCCCCCGCTGTGGGACGCCGGCGGCCGCCATGGAGGTGAGGGAGGAGGGACGCGGGGCTGCGCGGTGGGGAGGGGGGGGGAACGCGGCTAGCCGCCCTTCCCGTCTCGGTCAGCTGAGGGGAAGTGTGGGAGGGGAGCTCTGGAGGGGAGCGGTCCGTGCCTGTCAGAGCCGCTGGGCGCCTCAGCGGGGCTTGTCCGGGCTCCTCCGAGGCGCGGGACGTGTGGAGGAATAAGCGCTTGGAGCCCGGGCGAGGTGGTAGCCCTGGTTTCGGGGGTGGCCCCGGTGGCTGGGGGCAGCTGGAAGGCAGTGAAATGCCGGCAGCTTCGGGTCTCGGGGCCCTCTCCGGAGGGTGTGGGGGTCTCCTGTTGCTTGGTTATCCCCCTCGGGCTTAAGCTGCTGTATTTCATACATAGTGTGTTCTTTAATAAAGGGTGGTAAGTATATAAACTCCTACGGTGGCTGCTTTCTATAAAGAATCCTGCTGGAGCAGCAGCAGGGCAGAGGTGGATGGTCCTGTGCCTAGACTGGATCACAAGTGATGTTTTAGTTCTGTATTTTTCACTTGTCATGAAATGATGAGACCTACGAACCCCTGGGAGCATGGGAAACCTGTCTAGATTTGATCTCTCCTTCCCCTCCGCAGTATCCGTTAGCCTGGCCAGGGTGACCTTCTGAGGCAGCTCCCAGGGAAGAGAAGCCAGCACAAGGCAGCGGGACAGCCCTGGGGACAGCTCTGCTGCTGGCTTTGGCAGTACATGTCGTAGCCAAATTTTAGCCTGTTCCCCTGACACCGCTGGCACTTGTTTGTGAAGTGCCAGATTTGTTTAGAAATAAACCACTCTATATATACTTTTTCCCCTGTTTTGTGAGCTTACTGCTTGTAAAAGCTCCATTTTCATACGCATTTATGACCCACAATTAGCTTGGAAAGGTTAGCATGTGTTCTGATAACTTTGAAGGACTACAGTTTGGCTTTTTTTTTTCCCCCCTGAACAGAGCTCCTCTTCGTGCCTTCCAGGTCCTGGATGGAAGCAAGGCAAAGTAGACTTGCGAAGCTGAACCTCTTCCACTGCAGTTGTAAAGGTAATTGGTTTTGGTATTGGCAGACTTCCAGTTAAAGTGGATTTGGGTGCCTTGGACACTTGAAAGTTTCTTGACATTGAGTGTTATCTATCGTGACATTATTTCATGATATGAATGCTGTGTCAGTACTCCCTAATGCTTGCAAAAATGGTATTTATGGCTGTGAGGAATTTCCTCTCATCTTCCAGTACCTTCCTGGTAACAAACGTTAAAACACTGCCACGAATTTTATGGGAAATCACATGTGCAAATGCAATGAAGTCTAATGACTATTATTTCAGAGTTCAAAATACAGAGGAGGGAAGAAGGAAAAAAAAATCAGTCTTGGTTCAGACTTTAAAAACACATTTAGTTAATCTCTCCAAACAAGGCTGCTTGCTAATATGGGAGTATGTTGTGTAGCTTTTTTCCCAGTGACAAATGTCGTTATCTGATCACTTGTGGGGTGTGGAGTAAGAACAGGAAATGCTTGTAGATGTATGAAATTAAAAGTTATCTTCTAAGAAGTTTTTCTCTTTGGTTTAGAGTTGAAAACTAGCAAGGGAGGTGAGTGGGGCTAGAGGAGCTAATTGGCGATGCAGAGGCAGTCTTCTGAGAGTTCTTGATGCCAGACGTGGAAGAGACTAAGCAATTTGCTGTTTTGTAAGTGGCCCTTGGAACTTACTTGCCTTGTATATCTCCTTAATTTGAGTGCTCTAGGGGTTAGAGAAGCTTTGAGTGGTTGAGTCAAAGTACTATTGCAAGGACTTTTCTAATTTAGAGTGTGTGTGATGTGGAGTTTAAAATAATTTTGCAGTTAAGTTTCTACTGCACTATGATGGAAACTCTTAAATATGAATTGTCTGCCAGTCATCAGTAGCATTAAATATCTTGTTTGGCTGTATCCCGTATGTGGAAGGAGGGAAGATGGTCTTTGGTGCAATAACCAGTGTGTGTGCCATGCTGTTCCTGACAAGACTTACCATTCACATTTATTTGTTAGCCCCGTGAAATATTATGCCGTATTATGTCCTCTCATTCATGTGGCTGCCTCAGAGGCATGTTGTGCTGGAATAAGAAATTAAAAAGACTACTATGCATTTTAAGTCATCCTCAGTCTGTTTTGTTATCCTTACTCGTTGACTCATAGGAGGGTTCTTTGCTATTATTATGAATGGTTAATTATTTAAAGAAATGCATGCCTGTCTATTGTAAATGTAGGCAGACCTCAGTAGATCTCATGTCTACAGTATGCGTGCTAAAATATCCTATTTTCTCCCAACAGGTGAGGGAAAAGAATGCTGTGTGCTTGCCTCTCCATTAACGTTCTCCCTGCTTTCCCAGTAGTAATCACAGGGAAGTAATAAATCGAGGTGGGAGGAATCTTTGAACTAACTTTATGTGCTGTCCTGCAGAGTGAGATCCACCCATTGCTGGAGGGTTTGACTCAGAACCTGAGAAGCCCCATGCTTCATTTGCAAGGGAAGTGGCTAGCTGAGAGTATGAGAAGACAGACTCTGCAACTTGCGTGCACAGAAGATAAGGTGACTCGGGTCTTCTAAAAGTGTGACAGAAGAGAGCCACAGAGAGAAGTGTAGAGGTAAAGGAAAAGGTTGCTGTAACCTTTTCTACAGAATGAATGGTTTTTAGAGGGGTAGTGTCAGCTGTTATACTGTGTAGATGTTACAGTAATGCCTGCAATAAAGGAAAATTGATAATTTGTCTCAGACTTGCTCTTTCATGAAATCAGATTGCTCAAGCTTCCTGTGGACTTCATTTTGAAATGTTAATGCTCCTGTATCTTATTGGGAAGGTTATGGAATATTTTTTAGTTCTTCTTCCTCCGTAGGTAATTCAGATTAATTAATTAAATGGTACTGAAAGTTTTCTTGTAGGTTGGATGAGAAGGTAACTCTGACAGCTAAGATGAATGACCTATAAGAATATTCACTTCTTAAAATTTTAAGCTGTGAATATTATCAGAATAGGCATCTGTTGAGTGAGTCCTGTTTCATTATGAGCCATATCTGCAGAAATCAGTGTTGCTGGAGAAGGGAGGGTCCAAAAACTAGGTGAGCAACGGAGTTGGGAGGAAAATAAGACTCAAGTCTGTTTCCTTTTTGTTTTTGTCCAAAACTCTTGATGTCTGAAACTTTGAAGTGGCTTATCTTTTTTTTTTTTGAGTTTTGAGCATATGCTTTTAGATTTGAAGTCTAACAGTCACAGGTATGTCATACTTGTGGAATCAAGGTATTTACTCATGCATAACTTTTATTGAATCTGTCAGTAGCTGTTTGAACAATGGCTTTGAAAATAAGCATAAATCAACAGAGAAGTTGAATGCTGTTCAGAGAGTGCAGACTGCTCTGCCTGGTTTTGTTCAGGTAGTCAAAATAGTGTTTTTTAAGTCTAACTAAAGAAGCTTTATCATGGAACTTGGGGGTCTTTTCGATCTGAATAAGAAGCCTTTGCTTTTGAGGTATCTGTGGGACAGTAATGTTTTTATAATTGCAGCTGTTTAGGTACCACCTCAGTGGTTTGAAAACATCTGGTGCCAGCACATCAAGTTTGTTTCATCTATTGAATTCTGGGTTGTGGCTGTCCTCTGTGAATCCACAGAAGGCTTTATCTGAGGCTCCTGATACTGCTTTTCTTCAGATGGTGTTACTGGAACATCACTGCCTTGTTTGCTGCTTGCTGGGCGTAAATTCAGTACTAGTTCTAGTTCTCAGGAGAAGATTTTCAAATGTGGAAAATGCTTTCTTATGCTCCTGGTCTCTTGGGGCCTGGTTAGCTGCCTTCAAGACCAATTTCAAGATATGCTTTAACTTGCTGCTGTTTTGACTTAGTTGTGCCCTTTCTTGGAAGAGTCTTGATCTAGGTTAAGGGTATGATAATTCTTGTCCATTAAGAGTAATTATGTATTTTATATCTAAACTTGTTATAGCTCTCTGGTGGCATAACAACAAGAACTAATGAATGCCGTAAATACTTTCTTTTTCCTTTTTTCTTTTTTCTTTTTTTTTTTTCCCCCCAAGACTGTAGTGAGGGGGACTCTTCTTCAATTGAAATGACTGGAGCACTGGAAATAACCCTGTATTTTTTGTACTGTACTTCAGAGTTACAAAGTCTTTAATACCGTGGTGTGCTCTTGCTGTGTGTTCACATGAGGCCTGGCACAACAGGTTCTTGCAATCTCTTGAGACTCTGGGCACTAACAAATGTATGTAATAACATTTATGTGATTTCTGTATGTAAATCTGATTGTGTTCATTTTCAGCTGCAGAGCAACCCAGCTCAAGCAAGACCCAGTTTTGAAACAGGTGGTAGTACGCAGACTCTGCTTAAGCTGCTTTCCTCCACTGAATTCAAACGCACAAACAAGGTACCTTCTTAACAGGAAAAGGCATCTATACCGTGTTCTCCAAGTGCTGTATGTGTGTATGCCTGATTTCTAAATATACCCTTCCTTTCTCTGAGAAGCAGGTTACAATGAGAGGGGAGTTATGTCTGGGTATTGAATTTTGGCATGTTTGTATATGGAGTGTTAGGAAGAAAGATGAAGGATGGTTTAAGATCTGGATGAAATGAAACTTGTGGTAATTGTTCCTTTCGTTCTTCACTTGGCATTGTTTGCAAGTCATCTTTATGATAAATGTCTTTGTTCATCCTTTTGAAAGTAGTTGTAGAAGCCACAATAGTGAAAGGGAAAGGCTGTAACTATACCTTCCCACACAGGCTCTGAATAATGTATATGTTAAATATTGCCTCAATGCTGAATTATGATGGTAATAAAATACAGGACTTCAACAAGACTGCAGCTAAGACAGAAACTTGCTGGCTTTTTGCTTGCAGTATGCATTTTGCTGTGAGCAATAATCCTAAGCTGACTGGAACAGAAGGACAGATCAGAATTTTGAACTGTTCCCGATTTCTTCAGCTTTTAGCAGACTGCTAGTTAGACAGTCTCAGAGAACAGTCTGACTCTGTTATGGTCAAGAGGGATGTAAGTAGTGCCCTTTATTGAAGGTTTGGCTAGTCTGCTCTGAACGCCAAGCAATGTTCTACTCCCGCCGCCCTGCACTCAGCCAGAATAGATCACAACAGGGGTGAACAAGTTGGTTTGGTTGAAGCAGGGGTTCAACACTTTGGGCCATGTTGTAAAATGACCTTAAAATTACAACAGTTTAATGTTCATCTTAGACCCGACAAGTCCACAGACCGTTTCCCTCCAGAGCAGTTCCTCCAGACTCTGAGCTTTCTGTCTGGCAGGGTGAGCTTCCTCAGAACCCACAGTGTCCTTGTCACCAGACATAGTCCTGCAGTATGCAGAGTACCTCAGCAATTGCTTGGTTGGTTGAGGCACGTTCTTTCAGTGTCATCAGAAATTCTTTGGGATACAGTCACAGAAACACAAGTATTTCTTTGAAAGCTTGAAAAACCTCTAAAGCATTTGGCTGGGCTAAAGGCACTTTCTTGTCATACCAGCTTACTTAAGTACTGGTTCATTGTAACAAAGCGAATAATGAGAATGAAGCTGCGATACCTTTAAAGGAAAAGCTCTGTTGACAGAAGTGAACTACACAATGATGTGAAATAGCAGAGTAGAAGGGTAATAAGAATCTAATACAGCAAACACTTCATACCTGTCTGATAGCAAATTTGGTCGGGACTATAGGTTGAAAACATCAGCTTTTCAGTAATTTGGTTTCTGTATACATGACTCGTGAACTTCCTGGTTTCAAGGAAGCAGTTCTTTGTAATTTAGGAATTGAGTCAGACTAAAGGGAATTGAAATAATGTAGTGAGTTATTACACACCAGACTGTAAATATCACAGCCAGCTGGTAGAGTGTAGGAGATGGTTGTGAAGAAGTATGTCGGCTGTGCTAAGATGCAGGATTCATCTTCTGTCTTTTTGCATGTTTTTTAGTCTCTGTTACAAGCTCTGAAACTGTGCAGTATTTGAAATAGAATAGAACCTGTCTTGACTTGTTGACTTGCAGAAGGTCAGGTCATGAAAATTACTTGTTTAATGCCTGGATATCAAGCACCTCCTTCAAGCAGACTGGCTCTCTCTGAGCAGCTTCATGTGTGCCATTTCAGTCCCAGTTCTGAATAGCTTCTAATGCAGGCTGGATTGAAATTGAGGAGAGCTGGAGCTTGATATTAAGGGCTGGCCTTTTCTATGTTAAAGTTGAAAAATATATGGGTGTCAGTTAAAAAGCTGTTTCTTCAGAAGTTGGTAAAATGTATGCTTTTGTATTCCTTACTGTATTTAAGAACTTGCATATGTCATACATCATGAATGATTTCTTAACACTTTCTGCTTAAGACTTGAAAATGAGGATTTACTATTGTTATGAGGCTTTGAGTGATACATTAAGTGTTGCAGTAAGTCGTTAGAGAAAGGGCTTTCAAAATAGCACTTACCTTAAATTTTCAGACAACCTGTGAGTTCTAAGTGACACTCATAGTAGCTATTATTACTGACAGATACTGGCAAGAAAAGTACAACGAAGCACAGAAAGTATTTCATGTAGTGGTAGATTGTTGCATATATTTTCTACCTTTGAGCTTTCCCTGTGTTTTAAGAGTACTTGAGAAACGAAAGGCAGAAAGCTGCTATTTACAAAGCATCTCTGTTAAAGGAGAATTGCCAGAAAACTTTGTCATCGTTTTTAGGGCTTGCTCTTCTTTCATTACCAGTGTTCTCATAATTATGCTATTTCTAGGGATTTATGGTTTTTTCTTTAGTACAAGGTCTTTAACTGTGAATTTACTTAGAAATCCTCCTGGCTATACAATGTTGTAGCAATGCTTTGCTACCTCCTCAGACTTTCAGCTGTGACTTTTAACTGTTAGGGCCAACTTGGCAAGATGTGCCTGCTGTTATGGAGAAGTGTTCATGTAATTATAGCGTGGAATCACTTAACCTTTTTGGAGATAGGTTAGCTGTATGAAGCAGCTTCTGGCAGAGAAACTGTATGGCAATATTTTTATTTAGAACTTCCATAAGAATACGTGGGGGTGTTCTTTTTCTGCTCTATTGTCTTGCATCAGTGAATTGTTATCGCTGACTAAGCTCTTGTAATATCTGCAGCTGGTAGTGCAGGAAAAACTGTCTAAATGCCACGCTAAACTGATTGTTTTGGACTAGAAGTTATGCATTGATCTGTGGTTTAGAAAGGCACATCGTGGTTCTGTGAGAAATGTTTTCTTTCCTGGCGTTTTCACAGCATAAACTGACCTAGATTGCTTGTTTGACCTGTTAAATCCTGTGGTTGCTTCGTTTCACTGGGTTGTTTGAAACTTCCTCACACCTTCCTCCTATTTTGGAAGGAGGAAGCTCATTTTCTTAAACTGACTAGAAAAAAATCAACTTACTTGTGAAACAGTAGAGTAGCTCAAAGAATAGTGCCCTTGTGGGGGCTGTAAATACTGTCTTGCATCAGGGCATGTGTTACGTTGTGGGTAACTCGTGGCTGGTGACAACGTTATGCCCGTACTTTGCCTTACTGTTCTGTGAGAGGAGCATTCACGATACATGCATACTTATTTTCTTCTGGTTTTACATTTGTTTATCAAACCTCTCCAGAGCTGTTAATTAGCACCCAAATAGTCTTTTTAGATTTCCTCTGATATTTTGGGGAGAGACGGCAGCCTACAGAGAGATGGCAGCCTGTGATGAAGAGAAGCAGAGAAACTTTTGGATAGCTTAAGAACATAAACACACAAAACCATGTTTATTTTCTCCTAAAGTAATTGATTGCACCTTTATGTTCTGCCACACAGAGATGGTCAGCAGTCAGCCTCTTCCCATAGCAGGCAGTGGGAAAAGGAAAAAGAAAAAAAGAACCAGAGCCACAGATCATGTCCCTGGGAAGTTTGAAGGTTGGTGGCAACTTCTAACTGTAATGGTCTGTTTTCCCTCTGCTATTCTCAGTTTTCTTAGCTAAACATTGCTCTTTGGCAAATGTAAGTTAGCATTTCTGTTTTTCTTTATCCCCCATGTTTCGGTCTTCAGTCTCTTTTTCTTCTCTTAGTGGTGAAATGAGTCCTATTCATAATCTGGTGCTGTGTTTGTGTTTGGTGGTGGGGCTTGTTTTTTGTTTGTTTTGTAGAAACTGTGCTGATGTCAAAACATTTTGACTGAATAGATGTGAACACAAATACTGTGAGGCATTGTAGGTAAAATGCAGTTCACTGGGACAAAGCTGACCATCACAGAACTTCCTAGTGGGCAAGTAGCATTACGAGGTACATTGCAAATCAAGATGGTAGCAGTCTTCTGGGTTGAAACCTTAAAGTCTCTTGGGTTGAAACCCCCAAATTTAAACTGTACTTAAAACACTATCTCTGCAAGTAGATTTTGGAGGTAGGCCCCTTCTGATCAAGGAGGGAAATGTTTTCCGCCTGAAAAAATCAATTGATTTTACATAAAAACAGGCAAGGTGTATGAGATCCCTGCAATTGCTGAGATGTAAAATATTTATTATATGAACAAACTTGTAGACTTCATTCCAGTGTCAAAATTACTTTAAATTTTCCTGGAACTGAAGGGGGAAGTGAAAATGAGGCATAATTAAGGCTGGCACATCTACTTTAATGCTGCATAAATCTATTTTCTGTCTTCATTACCAAGGGAATTTTTTCAGTTGCTGTCATATGAGGGATGCTCATCAGATAAATAGCTTGTCTTGATGTTGTTCACTGAAATCTTTTGGCTAACGTGTCCTTTCTGTTGATTTTTTTCACAGACTTGTACAAGCTCACTGCTGAGCTTCTTGGTGAAGGAGCATATGCCAAAGTTCAGGGTGCTGTCAGCCTCCAAACTGGGAAAGAATATGCAGTAAAAGTAAGTATAGAGTAAAAGCAGCATCGCTTCTGTCTATAATTGAGGTACTAGGAGGGAGAAGACAGGTTAAAACCTGTAGGCAATAGCAAAAGCTTTTAGAAAATTTTTGATGCTTGAAGTGAGCCTGTTTTGTAACTGATGAGGTATCTGTTGTCCTAAGTATTATGCCTCCAGAGTGAACTGGTTTATCAGCAGCAGATAGAATTCAGAAACAGTAAGTGACTCTGGTTAGATCTCAGGGCAGGCTTTCTCTCATGTCCTGATTTGATTTGTAGTCCTACCAGTTTTTATTTCTTTTTATGAAAGAAGAGATAGTCATTATCTAGCATGGCCTACCAAATATACAGGCTTTTGAGAATGCTGCTCAGAGTTCGGAGAGCATCAGCTACTGCCATTAGTTCATATGAAGCTGTCTCTTAATTTTTTGATAAAGGTGAATTTTCTGTGATACCATTATATTGTGTTAGGGCCCATTTAAGGATTTGTGGTGATCTTGAGTGCCCTATTTAATGACAAACATAAATAATAGTAACAGGAAAGCTTTATGCTAGATTCTTTTGCAAAATCCATAGGCTCAAAGTTTTAAGCCCCTTAAAAAAAATGTAGTCCTACAGATGCTGTAATTTTGCATGTACTTTGAATTGTTGAATCTGGAAGTCTGAAATAAACAGCTATATTATGAATTAGGTGTGATCAGATACCAAGTAGTACTGGTGAATGGTTGCCCATTCTGTACTGGAGAACTCTGGCTGTAAAAAATGAGAAACAGATACTGGACACAGGTGGAGGTAGCATTTGCAGTAATGTAATGAGCTTTCAGTTCATGTCACAATCATTCAGTCTCAGCCTCTGTGGAAAGCTCTTGTCCTTGTCCTCTTTCAGCATGAGGAGTGTGTGAAGGAAGGTGACTTCTGATGGCAGTACAGAAGGGCTCTGAGATTGAATGTGTGTTTTCTTTATTAAGTTCTATTACTTGGTCTCCGTAAAACTTGCACTACGAACCAACCTCTCATTTTGTGGCGAATTTAGTACTTAAATGCCTGTAATGACAGATCTCTTCTTTTTCATTGTTCTCATGTGACCCAAATCTATTTTTGGTAGAACTCAAAAGGATATCCTTTTCTGCACATTGCAGAGTTAAAATGATGCAAGAAAAAAACTTGTGGTAACTGGTCAGAGACTGTGTAACATGTGGATTTAGTTCCTTTCTTCTCTTCCTATTCTCATTTCTCTTGGCCTTTGAATGCCTTCTAGAGCTCTGCTGATGCTGTAAAAAAATGACAGGTGAGAAATGAAACAAGCAAACAAAAGTAGAGTGTTTCTGTCTTGTGGGCAGGCCTGAGATTCGAGCTTTAGATCAGTTATCTGATTCCAGAATCACATCCACAATTCCTGCAGTAGTTTTTCAAATACAAGCTCTAACTCTTTCCACAGATCATTGAAAAAAATGCTGGGCATAGTCGGAGTCGGGTATTTCGTGAAATAGAAACGCTGTACCAATGTCAAGGTAACAAGTGAGTACAGAGTCTTGTGTTTGTTTAAATACAGTATCTTGAATATGTTTTCAAATTTGTAAGCCTCTTATATGTGACTAAGTTAGGAGATTTGCAGTAGTCTCCTGAATACCAGTTGAAATTTAGGCTTGTCCTATTCAAAATAAGAATTTCCCCTTCTCTTACCTGTGAAATTAGGGAAATACTTACAAATTAAAAATCACATAACTCAGCTCAATTAGCAATCGGGTTAATGTAGCCTGAATGTGCTTCAGTGATGCATGGCTTTTGCCTGAAAGAAGAATTAACATTTTGTCTCTCTCCCTTGTGATTTCACCATCAGCAAAAGCTGACCTGATAACAGCTGCTGCTGAAAGGAAGAGTTGCCATTCCTTTCCTTAATGTGTGGTTTGTCTTCCTCTCTGTGTCAGCCTTCCTGCTTTTGCACTGGAACTCTTAGGTCAGCCAAAAGCCAATTTAGTTTTTATTTGGATGTGTGCTGACTTCACTTAGCCACAGGATGAAGCAACTTTAAAGCTGCTGCTTGTGTCTGAGAAGGAGGGAGAGGCTATGCAGCCAGTGGCAGCGTGCTCTGTGATGAGTTAAACAAATTTTGAAAGCACTCCTTTAGATGTCTCTGCTAATCTAGAGTGTATACAACAGCTGTTGTCTGTATTGTGGTTGTGCAGCTTTTAGCAAGCCCTTTTTAAATGAATTTTTAGTACAATACCTAACGATAACTTAAAACCAAACTTTTTTACCGAACTCATAGGCTTAAGCTGTGCTATAGAGAAGCAGATTGTATCTTTTTCTGTCTGTGGTCATCCAGTACATAACTGATAAAAAACTCAAGCTCTTGTGACCACATGGAGAATTTGGATTTTGTGTGTACTATAAGTATAGAAAAATCTGACTTAATGTTTGACGTTCTCAAGGCATCACAGGGCATTTGTGTTGTGTTGCAAAGACTTTACGCTAGCTGAACAGGAGTTAGTCTAAAAATGGCAATTAAGGTGCTGGATTTAATGTCATGTTGACAGATGCCTGTCTCTTTCCAGCCCTGTGTATTCTGCCTTGTGATTTCCAGAGAGAAAGAATGCCAGTTTACTTTATTTTTTTTTGTTCTGGCCTTCAGCACAAACGCAGTGTTCTAAATTATTAAATACAACCTATTACCAGTTATCTTCCTGTCAGTTGAGCAGTAGCAGAACTCTTTCACAATCCTGTCTGACTTCTGGTGTTTGGCCTGTTTTCCTCTCGCTTAAATTTCAGTGTGAGTTGGAAATATGGTTTTAATGCCATAGGCACCCAAAGCAACTTGTTTAATTAGAACTTTTATTTTTGGTTACTTCTAGCACTTCTTAATTATCCATGCTGAAACGCTTCATTGCTCTGTTTATACTCTGCGCCTGTTTATTTTTATTTACTTTCTTTTTTTAAGGAACATTTTGGAGTTAATAGAATTTTTTGAAGATGACACAAGATACTACCTTGTCTTTGAGAAGCTGCGAGGAGGTACCGTGCAGTAACTGTGTCTTGGTCCTGTTTGTCTCAGCATTTTAAAGCAGAAAATGAAGACCTTGTTTTAAATACTTGAGGATTTTAAGACAAAGAAGTGGTAGAGAAAATAATACACAAAGCTTGAAGTATGGTTATTCTTGAATATTGATGGCTCTGGTCAGACATTTGCAATCCCTCTCTGTAGTTAAGCTATGGAAAGGTCGGATCTATTAAAGTGAAAGCTTTGGAATATAGTTAGTAGATCACAGTACCTTCAGGCAAGGGAAGATGCACGGTATGTCAGGTATTATGCATGATCTTAGTACAGCATCTATATACTCTAGTAACATTTTCCCTTGATGTGGGGTTGACTTCATTTCCTGAAACTCAGGGAGCACTGTTGCAAAAAACATCTTACTTCTGCCTCGGGTTGCTGTAATTGTGAAGCAACCTGCTTGTGGCTGTTTGAGGGCCAGTCGAGTGAGCATGTGTGGTCACTGATCTGCAGTGTTTAACACTCCCCTGGGGAACAAGAAGGCTACATCAAGCACTTTTTGGACTTTCTCACACTTGTCTGCATGGAGCATAATTACAGTATCCATTAATTGCATGACTGTGCAAAACCATGAGTTAGGTGTGGCCTACCCCTCACAGGAAAACTGAGTTTCTGAAGGAGTATACTTCTGGCTGTAGAACATAATCTATTGTAATGGTTAAGAAGGTTTTCAGTACGAAACCATATGTGTGAGAAATGCAAATTTTTTCAGTATAGATGCAGAACACTTTAAAAAAAAAAAAAAAAAAATGAATAAAAGCTGTTGTTTACCTTCCCTAAAATTACTGCATCATTTCATTGTGGTTTCCTCTAAGAGTGTTCCTCTTAATGCACAGGCTTCTCTGACAAATGAGCTATAATAGGGCTCGTTTGGGATGAATCTGCATTTGTCTGTTTTCCCATTTTCACACTCTTCCATTAGTTACCCTTTTTGTCTGTGAGACTATGGCTGTCAGGCTGCTTGCAGGGCTGCTGAGAGGATAATAATGCTACACCTCTTCCCTCTCTTAGCCACCGTTACAGTGGTCAGCTAGAGCTGAGGCTAGTTTTCTCTTTGAAAAACTTCAGCGTTTGAAGTGTTAGGTATGGGTTTGAAGAAGGAAATAATGGGAATTAAGGGTCAGAGCAGCTTCTGATGTACTACAGATTCCGATATAAATAGTGTGGCTGGCAAGAATGAGAATATTAATCTTCAGTGCAAGCCTTCCTTTAGTAACTCCAGTCTCAGAGACCGATGGTACCTACAATGTTGGGGCATAACTTGGGCTTTGTTTTCAGCCTCACTTTCCTGTAGCTGTGGTAAGTGAAGGAGTTTGAGCATGGCAACCTGTGACCTGGGGGAGGGTGGGTTTTGCTGAAGTGCTATGTACATCCTTAGCTGACCTAGGAGTTTTACTAGTACTTTTAGCAAGTTTTTACTGTTCATAGTGTGTGAAAAAACAGACCAGTCTTATGTTGGGGTGGTAAAAAGGGTTTGCCTCTCATTCTGTGCTTAAGCTAGAAAACTGTAGCATGTGAAAGTTGTGTTCTAGCATGCTTAAGTATTGAAGCTGCTCAGTTATACCTTTTTCTTAGTCATTCTCTTGTGTGGTCCACAGAAGTTGCCTGCTGTGAAAGGCTGTTACAAAATAGGAGCAATGAGGTTATGGATTCATGATGCTTGCTACTAGCTCTTTATTTTCTGAGGCTCTTTTTGTATTAAAAAACCCCTCCTTACGACTGTGACATTTCAGTTTCTGCCATGTAAACATACTAGGATAGAGTTGCAAAAACTTTTCTAAACTACTTGTGGCCCAGTTCTCCCCTTATGGCGGACTAGTAGTGGCTATTGGATTTTTCTCCATGTATTGCCAAAACCTTTTCTCAGCCCAGGCTGCACTCATACTTAGGTTTTCCCCTTTCAACTTTTCCTCTGACAGGTTCAATCCTGGCCCATATACAAAAGCGGAAGCACTTCAATGAACGAGAGGCTAGCAAAGTGGTGAGAGATATTGCCTCTGCTCTGGATTTTCTTCATACAAAAGGTAAGAGAAGGCTGACTCCATCTTTATTAGTTGATAGTATACTTTTTTCTGTAAGAAGTCAGCCTTTGCTAGTATTTCCATTTATCACAATACCAGATGATTTATGCTGTTTTCCTCTATAATATTATTTTCATAATATGGCAGTTTACATAATCAGCTGTGTTAAGATGGTATAGCCTTTTGAAGAAAAGTTAAATCGGTGTCCAGAGAGAATTAACGTCAGGGTCGAATCTGTTTGCTTGTTCTTGTTGCCGAAGCCACCATGTAAAGGTTACTCAAAAGGGAGCTAATGTTCTTTTTGACTCCCCCCTCTTTTGGGTCTACAGAGATGTTTTTCTGTATTTGTCCAGAATTTCTGCTGGTTACAAGAAGTCTTTGTTTGTAGTAGCTTTTGGTCTCTACATTTAAGCCTCCACTGTTGGGTTGAGAGACCTACAAGTGACCCATAGTCCTTGTTTGAAGGCGTGCTCATCTCGTTAGGGATTTGCTCAAATCTAAAAGCAGTTCTGTTTATAGAGAGTTCTTTAACGTTAAAATGTTTTCCTGATGCTTTTTCTACTTGGGAGGACTTTTTTTTTCATTTCAAAACATCTCTGTGCATGACGATCGTCCTAGAGTATATGTTCATGCTGAATGTGATACAAAAGCCATCTATGTTGTGATTATCTGGTCTTGCATAGGTTAAGCAGCTTCAGTTAATGTTTGCATTCATTTGATTACAGTGACTACCTCTGAATAGAATGGGGTGTAATTGAAGGCAATGTTTGTTTATTCTGATAAACTTTTCTCTCCACTCATTTTGCTATTATGACTAGCCAGGCAGATGCTCAACAGATCCACATTTACTGCCTAAGTTGTTTGGTACTGGCCCCCATTCAAGAAATGTTTAATTGTAGGCTTTACTCCTAAGTCACTGGACTGCTTATGTGCTTGAGTTAGAATCACAGCATTGGCACCTTGATAAGCTGAACCCATTAAAAAAGAAGTGTAGTAGTGCATAAGGAAAGTGGTAAACCTGAGGAATGTGGATCTTGTCACATGTTGTGTTTTTTTTTTTCGAAGTTCATTTGAATGTGGAAACAAACTTGGTTTGGATTAATCTTCATAAATGATAAGTCAACTTTAAACATGCAGAGAATGTACACTTTGAATACCTGTGTTTAGAATATTTTGGCTTTGGGATTCAGGGCAAATAAGGAACAGGAAATTTAGTCTGAACACGTGGAAAAATACTTACTCAATGTGTTCAGGCTATGGTAGGTTGCTTAACAGCTGAAAGTCTAGGAACATTGTTCAAGGACGTTTAACATCGACTCAGCTAACCTCTTTCTGTAGTTCTTTCTCAGCTTTTAGTTTTAATTCCCCTTGCCCCAAATGAGATGGGAATGATTCATTAAAATGGCTTTAGAGCAGCAATCCACTTTTGTTCTTGTCGATTGCTGTGAATTGATACAGTTGGGACATGGCTTGCAGAATCAGCTACACCACCATCCCCTTTCATTTTAGTGTTCTCTTTATGATTCTTCCATGTGACATTAAAATAATTAGTAAGTAGCATACAGAACACTAAAGTAAACAGGAAATTAAAGCAGTTTTATAGCACAGCTTAACAGTGAAGTGCTCTAACTAGATGCTTTAAAAAACATTTGAATGAGGACAACTAATTTTTTTGCCAGGAGTAGTTTAAAACTCAGCTGGATGATTATACTGCCTTACACTCACTTGGGATCTGTGTGCTTTATTGCTAATAATCCACTGGAGGAGTGTTTAAAGGCAGTTGTTTTCTCTTCTCAACGCTGTATGCAACTGCAAAATAAAGTGTTATATAACAGACAGTTGAATTCAAACTATAATACAAAAAAGATGCTGTTGGGTTTCACTTTGCAAGCCAAGCTAAGTGTTGGGGGTTTTGACAGTCTGCTGTAATGTCAACACGGGGCATCTTAACTTGTCATGTTTCCTATCTTCTATGCGTAAGCAACACGAACTGCATCATTCTGAAAGCTCTGATTCCTTTAGATCAGTGCTCTGCTATGCTGTAAGGGTTATATTTTAAGTCATGTCTTGTGGAATATGCTGAAGAAAAGACATTAGAAACTCCTTTCCCTAGAATTTGGTGGGATATTTTTTCTCTGTAGTATTAAGTGTGCTTGGAGTGTAATTTTTTTAAGCCAAACTAAAGTGCAGTTAAATTATAGCCAAACTGCTCATTTGATTTTTTTGGTTCTTATTTTCTGCCTTCCCATGAAGTTTGGCCATATTAAATGGAGAACTTCCAGAAATCTTGGGTTTAGGCATGTGAAGAACAACATAGAACCACCTTTGCATGTGAATTCAACAGGTAGAAAACTCTTTCCCTGTTGGATTTGCCTATTCTGATAGTAGTTGAATGAATGTAGAAGCCCTTTTGGTTGTTCTCCTTCGGCCTTTTCTTCTGCATCTCCAAGCAAACCCTTGAATTCTTATTTTACCTCAGGAATGAGTGTGTACCTCAGTGTTAAAGGGATGATATTTTCACCTGGGAACCTGGTGGGGAGGAAGGTGTGAGAGAGTGTCTCAGGTATTGTCTGTGCTGGTAGGAGTTCAGCAAACCACCAGTTGATCCCTCTGGGAAGAAAGACCTTACTGTAGAAGGCACAAAAAGTTTCTGAGTAAACTGTGCATAAGTAAACTTTCCTACAGGTCAGTCACCTTAATAAGGTAATTTAAATTAACATAATTAATTTGGGATAAGCCAAAAAATTCCAGTGTTATCCAGTTTTTCCTCACTTGACTGACTCTCATGTACATTTAAGAGTGACAAAGACGTAGCAGGATGCAACAGTGACTTTTAACAAAGCCACTTGAAATTCAATTATTTGCAGTATCATTAAGGGAGAGGCTGTGTTGCAAACTCAGGCATAGACTATTTCCCAGGCCACCTTCTAATAAAGGGAGGTAATGAGAAATGAAACGGGAGACTGTCTTCTCTAATCAATGTTTTTACTCTTCAGGTATTGCTCACAGGGACCTGAAGCCTGAAAACATACTGTGTGAATCTCCAGAAAAGGTGCTACTCTGGTCTCTTAACCTTCTGCAGTGTATTTTTTAACTTGGTTTCCAAAGACAGCCCTCACGTTCTTTCTTTTCTCAGAGACTTTTGAACCCATTAGTGATCTTCAACGAAATTTAATGTAACTGAAGCCTGAAAGAGACTGAATTCCTCTGAGTTTTATAAAAATGCGAAAATCTGACTAGGAGATAAAAAGCCAACTGTTTCTTAGAGAGGGCATGGCAATTACAACTGAGCATCTCATCTGTTCTGGGGCAGTACAAGCAACACTTGGAGGCCAGCTGATTGTGTTACCTATAGTTACCAAACTGCCCCAGTGCGTATTGGCACTTGCCTAGGCAAATAAAAAACTAATGTAATAGGATCAGATGCTGAGGATGTGGGAGTGACTGGGACAGAGGAGGCCAAGGCAAGGAGTGGAATATACCTCTAAGAGTCTGGGTTTCACTAGTCCTGCTAGAAACACTTGGGGTTTGTCCTGGAGTTTTCCACGTGGCACTGTATTAATACGTATTGCATTAGTCCTGGTCTTCTGGAGCTCTTATTGCTTTGTCCTTGGTTTTAGGTATCACCCGTAAAAATATGTGACTTTGATCTTGGTAGTGGGGTGAAGCTGAACAGTGCATGTACTCCAATAACTACTCCCGAATTAACAACGCCGGTAAGAGACCTATTGTAGCTTCATGCCTTTTCCCTTCTACCATAAAACAACTTTTCTTATCTCCAGAGGAGAGTTTCTAAGGGCTTACTGCAACTACCTGGTGGTGGATAGTTCATTTAAAGCAGGTGCCTGGGTGGTAAATACTGTCTTGGTTTCCAAGTCATAGAGCAAATGTACGAAAGCACAGGAGCTCATCATGTTAATTCTTCTGTTGGCCAGAAATTAACACGTTGATCCTGTTTGTATCTTTTTGTGGAGCTGTTTTGTGTGCTTATGGACTGAGTTTGAACCTTTAGTTTTGTCTTCATTTCCCCATTTTTGGGTCTGTAGCTAATAACTGTGAGCTAAAGGCCATGCAACCTCTGTAATCAGTGTGTGGCTTTATAACACACATTAGTTTGGAAAACTACAGTGCTACGCTTTTGGCATTACCGTGAAAGAAATCTGACAGTTTTGCAGGAGTCTGTTACAGAAATCACCTCCAATGATATACTTGTTTACTTTCTGAAAAGCCTAATAATTAATGGATAAGATTTAAAACCTGAAATATGTAAATTAATATTTGGACCCTGTCTGAAGGATTATAGGTTCATATGGAATCATACGATTCTGCTAAAGAAGAGTAGGAGCTCTTTTGCCTTCTATTAAATTTCTGTAGTCTTTAAACCTGAAATGTGTTGTGTGGTTTTTTTTTTTCTGTGCAGTAGGCTCACAAAATGTTTCAGAGCTCTTGGCAGTTCCATTTGACCTTTGAGGGATGCAGCAGTTGTGATTTGGCTTCACAAAATGAGACCTGCAGTGAAAGCCAGCAGTAAACTTTAGTATTCCCTGATGCCTGATTCTGCTTTTAGACCAAGCTGCCTACTATAAAGAAAGGAGAATGATAAACCAGAGTCTTGTTTTTATTTGACCCTCCCTTTGAGAATTTGCTTGAATTTGATTTCCTAGTGTGGGTCTGCAGAATACATGGCACCTGAAGTGGTTGAAGTCTTCACGGAGGAGGCCACGTTCTATGATAAGCGGTGTGATCTCTGGAGCCTGGGAGTGATTCTGTACATCATGCTCAGTGGTTACCCCCCTTTTGTGGGCAACTGTGGCACGGACTGTGGCTGGGACAGAGGAGAAGTCTGCAGAGTTTGCCAGGTGAATGCACATGTCCTGGGCATGTGTGGGAGAGCATCGTTTGCCCCGTGAACTTACGGTGTAAGAATTGCCGTAGTGCCGGCAATGAAGAGCTGTGTCTGTAACCCAGCCGGTTATTGGGAGGATACACTGCCACTGAGAAGTGAGGGTGGTGATATAAAAGTTGAGTGATGATATCCCTTTCTAAAGTAAGGTTTGGCAAATGCCTCTTTCCTCCTGGTGTGAGATCTTGGAGCTGCTCCTCGCCCTCTACCCCACCCCGCAATCCTCCTATAATTCTTCATCTGGTTTATGGTAGTTGCCACAATTCCTCAGATAAAAGCTGAGCCCCAAGAGAATCTCCTTGCAGGGCTGAATTTATTCTTTCTAAAAACCGAGTGCATTGGCTGCACTGTTATGGGTGGGGAATGAGGAAGGTGTTTTCAGCAGACAAGGTATCATGTCCGTCTTAGGCTGCTGCCTGTTTCTCTTCATGGCCTCCATAAGGAGACTGGATGGTTTCAGTTGTCACCCGCCATATTAGATGGATAAAATGTATTGAGAAGAATCACACCTGAGAAGTCTTCTGGTTGCACTCTAGTTGCTATTTAGATTAAAGACTTTTCTTTCCTAGAACAAGCTTTTTGAGAGCATTCAGGAAGGCAAGTATGAATTTCCTGACAAGGACTGGTCGCATATATCCTCTGAGGCCAAAGATCTCATCTCAAAGTTGCTGGTTCGTGACGCCAAAGAACGACTTAGTGCTGCTCAAGTTTTGCAACATTCATGGGTTCAAGGGGTATGTAATCCCCTTCACGTGTTGTTTTCCAAGGGTTATTCTTCCAAAGTGATAAACAAGCTGTTCCCTGTCTCTAAACTTTTAATAGAGACATTGTGTGGTTTTAGTGCTCTTACCTTGATTAGTTGAATGATACACAGTGGCTTTATTCTTTCTGGAGCTCTGTATAGTAAATATTTGGATGAATCTGCCAAGCTTTAAGTGTTTGTTTGGGTTTTTTTCTTTAATTATTGCTTTAGGCATTTTAAATGGCTTTCTTGTGAATACCAGGCTCTGCAGGGCATGAATTATTATGTTACTCTTTAACAAAGTAATGTAGAATCCTGGTAGATAAGGTCTTAAAAGAACAGCCACGTCGTCTTCCGCTTTAGTTCCAGTTCACAAAAAAAGGGATAGACCCTCTGGAGATCTTCTGAAGATTTGGTCTTTTACTTGCAGACTGGGGGGGAGATGTCAACAGTTATTTGTAAACTCGTGGAGAAATAGTTTATATGCAATATCCATTAGTTGTGAAGACTTGGGGGAGTTGACTGTTTTTTTTAATCATTCTCTCTTGGGAAAGCTTGTTTCCAGCTGCTAATATGCAACTAATTTTTCTTACTTGCTTTTTCTAGCAGGCTCCTGAAAGGGGATTACCTACCCCTCAAGTTCTTCAAAGGTAATTTTTTTATATATATATATTTTTTAAATGTCTGTAAACTTGGCCAAGAATCATTATGGGTAGAATGGGGAGAGATAGGAGGTGATAAATCAAGGAGTAAGATCCCTGGTTGAGAGTGGAACTTCATAAATGTGCAGCACTGATTTTGTTAAGAGCATCAGAAATATTAAAGGTCTGTGATTTTATTTCTTTTTTTTTCTTCATGATCTAATCTTACTTGTTTGTGGGAAAGGCATTGGAGAGGGTTCCTGCGGTGCAGTGCTAATCTTAGACAGGAAATAATAATGATTTTTGGCAGTTTGCTGCCCAGGAGGGGAAAAAAGGCATGAAGGCGTATGTTATTCAAAGAGACTACGTTCTGATGGGTGAATAATCATATACACAGACCAGGATCTGACTTCCATTGTAGCTGGTGGTAATCACAGTATCGATTTAACGGGGAGCAGGGCATGCCTCGTTCAAAGTGATTGGATGGCAGATTCTGTATGTCAGAGAGCCTGAGTCACACATCTCTGTTTCTATTTCCACATCTGCCACTGGCGATTCCAGGTTGTTGTTCCCATCAGAAACGCATTTCCTTAAGCCAGATGTGAAATTATAGCGGCACTGCAGTTCTCTGAAGGCAGACAAGTGGTGCCCCATATGCCCATCCTTTTTTAACCTGTACAAATTCAGCATAGCATCTCGGGTGGCTTCCCGAGTTTACATGGGGAGTCCTTGGCAGAACGAGGACTAGAACTATGGCTGTTTCCAAAATCCCAAAGCGTTTTTGTTATGTATTGCTGGTCCTTGCAGTAAGGAGAGATGCAGATATTAACTGGTCATTTTGTCTGCTGTGTCAGTGTTTTGACAGGAGAAATAAAACTGCCTGGAAATAGATACTCTGCTGTGAGGGTAAGCAGGTGAAGTGACTCTGTGTTGTAACTGCTTTCTCCTTTTCCCTTGAAAGGAACAGCAGCACAAAAGACCTGACGCTTTTTGCTGCTGAGGCTATAGCCCTTAACCGCCAGTTGTCTCAGCACGAGAATGAGCTCAGCGCAGAGCAAGAGAGCGTTGCCCATGCCGTGTGCTCCATGAAACTTTCTCCTCCATCCAAGTCCCGCCTCGCCAAGCGCAGAGCAATGACGCACGCCACCAAAAACAGTGACTTTCAGCCAGTTCCCCATAAAGCCTTTTAAACTTCTTCCCTGCTATGGATTGGCAGGATCAGCCCGTGTTCTTACTTGGATTTTCAGCGCTGATGAAAGCTTCTCTGCTTCTGACGCTTTGATTAGAAGCTTGCTCTTGTGATGTGACTTGTAACTTTAAGGGGACAGCTTTTTATGGGAATGTTTTTTTGCCTGTCAAATTCGGTGCATTAAGATAATTTAACTGATCTTTTTAAACTGGAGAAGATGGGTTTGCTGCTGTATTATCTGAGGTGATAAATCACTAAGCTTTCCTTATTCTCTTCTTAGAAGAGCACGCTTGAAAATGTGAACTTGAAAACACCAGAAAAAAGCCCCCACTTCCTTGCTTTGCCTGGCAGAGCATCAAGTCTCTCCCTGCTTACGGTTGCTCTCTTTCATGGTGCATCTTGCAAGGTGCTGCTGCTAGTGTCAGCAGCAGGGACTGTTTTCAACCAACAGTGCCCTTCTCTCCCTGTAGACTCAGGAAATGAAGATGATGACTGGGTGAACCTGTTTCCATTCCCTTCATTGGGCTTAAATGGTACGAGGATGATACTGTGAAAGTGCAAGGATCGCTCAGGCTTGTAGAGATGAAGAGGACAGTATTGCCTTTTTTTTTTTAATCCTGTTGATAGTTGGTATGTCAGTGTGTGAGATAAAAGCTGAGGGTGTGTTTTTTCTTTTACCTGACATATTTTTGTTCTTAACTAAAATGTGCTTCATATTATCTGTGTGTGTGTCCATCCAGTATGTCCCCTTCTCGGGCAGTTACATTCTTAAAAGTGACAGCCACAGTATAACAGACTGTTTTATATAGAAGTTTATATTTAATATCTGGTGTTTTTTTCCATATTAATGCTATCCTCAGTTTTACCTTCCCTTCTGTAAACTCATATTTCTCCAAGTCCTTTTGTGTGTGTTACCTGGAGTTCTTAATGTGATTGGACAGGCTTCAGTGAATTTTGGTGTGTGAATAACTTAGGATTGTCAAATGCAGAGGTACATCTGTGCAAAAATGGTGCTGCAGCTGTTGCGTTCTGCCTCCTGCAGTGATCTCAGGCTGGGTGCCTAGATTTTTGGCTTCCAGGTTTAGTATTGTGGTGCACCAGGCGTCAGGAGTAATTTGGAAGGGTACTGGCTGAAAAGCTGAGGGGTTTGAGTGACCAAGGTGAGGTGTCCATGGAGAAGGACACGGATCCTGAGCACTTTCTGAAAGGTAAGCTGTGAAAATTGGGCCGCTAAGATGCTGACACGACGCACCTTAAACTTGCCAGCCATTTCTGAAACCCTTTGCCAGGGCGTTGTGTGCAGGGTGGAGAGGAGGAGGAGGCGGCAGCCCCCACGAACCAGCGCAAAACCCTTCCAAGCAGAATGAGAAGGAATAAAGTAGCAAATCCAACAAGCTCTTGGAAATTGAAAGGTCAAAGCTGAATGTCTTTGCATGGCCTATTCAGAGCGGTTTTACATTGTCTTTTAGCAGTGTGCATACAGCTATTTTTATACAACGTGCTGTATTTTGTGACTAATATTAAAGTTGTTATTTAAAAGATTTTATACATTGTGCAAGTGGATGGATTATGAAATGTATTTTGCTTTGTTTTTATTAAAATGCTTTAAGTTATGGATTTAAGATGTCTGGTAGTTTTGTGTGGGTTTTTTTCCTATGTTACCAAAAATCAAGAGAAAGAGAACTCCTTCCTTACTTCTGTCTGATACTGGATTTAAGATGATTTAAGTGCCTGAATACTCAGCATACCTCCCTCTTCTATTGCTTTATCAATCTCTGGAGGCTCCTGTGATCTCAGTCTCCTTGAGGTAGAATGAAGATATGACTGCACAGAGAGGGCTGGAAGGGATCCTGTCATCCATTTGACCCTCATGAGAGGGGAGATACCTGAGGGCCAGCGAGTTCAGGAACTTATCTGCACTGTTACATTTCACGGTCTGCCCTTTGATTTATGCATGAAGCAAAAATCCTGCAGCTTGGCCAGGAGTGGTGGTATGATGCACAGTAACCCACTTGGCTGGAGCCCTGAAGCCTTTCAGACTCCCGAAGTTGAAGCAGCAGCGTGGAACCGTGAGAAGGGGACACCAACGGTGCTGCTTGCCCAGAGATGCCCGAGTCTGGTAGATTTACTGGAGCATTGGTAAGTGGTCCTTTGCACGCTTTGTGCCTGCTGCCTTCTGCTGGTGGTAGAGGCAGCCCCAGAGAACGAGTTAGTGGAGCAAAGACCAAAGCTGCTGGTGCTGTGTTCTTGGTTGAACTCTTGGTCTGCACAGTCAGTTGTTTCCCCCTCCGTCCGGCTCTCCAAAACCCAGCACGGAAAGTGAATCCAATGTTTTTTGGACAGTGGGGAAGAAGCTGGCTTCCTAGCCAGGTTTGCTTTCCCTTTCCAAAAGAGAGCTTGGGAGGAGAGGGTGAAATGGCCAAAGCAAGCCTTAGTTTGGGGATGTTTATGCCACCGCCTTTCGGCTAGTGGAACTGCTGTCTTGGTGAGCAAGTACTCTGGGCTTGAAGCCGCATCCTGCATGAGGAGATCAGCTTCAGCTGCTGCCTATGTGCACTGCAAAGGATTTTAAGCACTGGTGTGTGAAACACTGGAAGTGCCGAGCAAGACTTGTGCCAAACGGTTCAACTGTGTGCCGTGATTACGAGAAGCCCTTCAGCGATGGCTCGGGGCCCGTCTGGTGCTTGTGGTGCTCTCGGCTGCCTTGCGGATGCTGCCAGCAGCCGCCTCCGCACCTGACCCATGTTAGAGCATCCTTGCTCCCTCTGGTACGTGCTCGCGGACTCATCTGTTCAGGGCTTGAAGCTATGGGCTTGTCGCTGAAGAGCTAAAATCTGGCCGTGCTTTTCCTTCAGCAGGGTGGTGACCTCTGGCAGAGAGGCAGGCGAGCAGCAGGTAGCAGATGGCAGAGCTGTGTAATGCTGGGAACGGAGAAAACCTCCCAAAACAGGGAAAAGGTATTGATGTAAAGCAATTGTTCTGCTTTCAGGTGTAGTCTAGTTTTGACTGCCTCTTGCAGAGTAATTTTTTTAGTTTCTTTGGAGGTCTATGGCTGAAGTTTATAATGGAGTTTGGGTGGGAAAGGTTGTTTTGCCGGAGAGGCGGGTTGCAGCTTGTGCCTGGCATAAGCAGATCCGCCCACTGGTGGTGAACACGGTGGGTGTTAGTTCCTCTTCCAGTGAAGTCTGAACAGAGCAGGGATCCCAAACCAGGTGGCACTCCCTGTCTTTGTACTCATCTTTATTTCAAAGGAATTATGTCATGTTCACATCAAAGGCATTTGTTTGAATTGTGTTTAAAACTATCTGCTCCTCCTTCCCTCTTCCTCCTGTGCAAGAGAGGTAGGAGAGCACACAGGAGACCGGGTAGTGGTGGGACAAGAGCAGTGTTTGTGATACGAGTCTTGGATCTTTGCCTCAAAATGAGAAGTCAGACTGAGCCAATGGTCCAACACGCTCCTCACAGGTGCCTCTTCCCTCTGATCTTGATCTTTCAATGAGAGTTCAGCTTTCTTTAGGTGATTTATCCCCAGAAGGCCCAATTTGGTAGGCCTTCGTGATACTTTTTTCTCCTGTCAGTGGGAAAGAAGCACTGCTTTCTAGGTGGGAAGTCACTACAGCCAGCGGCTCGGTGACCTGTCCTTTTGAAGTAGTGCTGGGTTTGCTCTTGTCACCTGCATGCCTTGTTCGGGCACTCTGCTTCATTGCTGAGTCCCACCGTCTCCCCTTTGGAAAGGGCTGGATCTCTGTGCCACAGTTTTTCAGTTCCCTGATAAAATACACCAGACACCTTCCTGGCTGCTGGAAAATGAAAGGGACCGGAGAAAAGTGTCTTTTTGGCAGGGAAATGGGGTGGGTAAGTCAAAAGATGACTCTCAAGAATTCAAAATTATGTTCTGGTCAGCAAGGAGAGCAGCTAAGCTGATTTTTAGTGTTGACTGGGAGGTGGGCAAGCAAGCTGGGGGAGAGGCATCAGCATGCTTGGGGCGGGGGGGAAGCTTGAAATGAAGCCAAACAGCACTAGTCTCACGCTGCCCCCCTCCTGTCTCCTTGGGAGTGGTGCACAGGATGCTTTGGAGGCTTTTGCTGACCGCTGTGTGCAGTATTTCACGAAGTGCCTTCAGCCTGGTACTCACCAGCGCGGTTTCTGCGTTGTGGGTTGCATAAAAGGAAGCTCCCGTTTTTCATTGTGTGGTCTTTTGTTCTGCTCTCTCTTCCTTCCCCACGTGTTTATTGCAGCCTTTATCAGGGATGGAAAGATGCCGTTGTTTTTTTTGAAGGGCTGTGGGTGGGCTGGCTTTCAAGGTAGAGAGCAGCTTGGTTAATTTTCAAAACTAATAATTTTCTTTGGGCCACTCCAGTGGCAGCAACAGGCTTCAAATTTGGCTTCCATGGAAACATACTGCCATGGTAACTAAAAGGCCTGACAATCCTGAAGAAATATTTGCTTGTACCCTTCTTTCCCTCTTCGTTCTGTTTCGCATGCGATGTCTGTGTGTGGTTACCCCTGCCAGATTCAGTCCCTGCGTTTAAAACGTTCCAAGGACAGAAGTGCACTTCTCTGGGAAGAAAACAAAAAAAAAGTTGTAAAAGTGATGGTGGCATTTCTCTGGTGTTGTTCGCACAAGAGCTGTTTCGAGTCTGCAGGGAGACGTCACCGAGCCACAAATTCTCTCCCAATAGGAGAAAAAAAACCCCGTAAAATAAATGCTTCATCCTTCGGTTATTTTGTGGGGGCCTAGCTGGCATGGGCTGGCTCAGGGAATCAGACCCTGCACCCAGCCCAGCATCTGTGACACTGAGGGTGGTGAGGATCGGCTCATCCAGCAGTTCCAAGACTGAGTACCAGGGTTTCGCTGGGTCCCTTCCAGCTGATTAATGTGGTGCTGGATTTTCTGTCGCTGGCTGTCACAGCTGCTTTCACACCAAGATTGGGTAGCAAAGTTTGGCAGGGTGACAAGCGGCCCCAGTTCAGCAACTTTGCTCTGATTCAGCCTGGAGTGGGAGAGAAGGGGGAATGGGGCCTCCGGAAACGTTTTGCTAAGCGAGAAGCAGGGTGAGGGCTCTGCGTGGCAGAGGGTGCAGGGGAGCTGGGAGCCTGATGCTTCCTGTTTGATCCAGAGCAAAGCTCGTGACCTAACCTGGCGCTACATCAGATGCACATCTTACGGCCAGTTATCAAACACCACAGTGTGTGCGGAGGGGGTGGTGGATCTTGTCTCCCCTTGCCCTAAACGATCACACTCTGGACTTCAAAGACTTTTTCTGGTTAGCTGGCTTGAGGATCGTGATCCCTGCAACCAGCTCCAGGTTGCTTGTGGGGAAAGCAGAGTTGCCTCATGTATTTCCTGCTCCTTTATTCCCCAATTTCACCCTGTTCTTCATCCAGGTGTTCCCCTTGCAGCAGCTTTAGCTCTGCTTGCTTAGCCAGGGGGTGCTCCTGCAGACTGCCGTGGCCTCTACAGCCTGCTGTGAAACGGAACAGAGGAACGACTTGTAGAGCTACGTGTCAGAGGAGAGCAGACACAGGCTGTGGCACAGGTTGGTGAACTGGGGATGTGGGAAGGGTCATGTCCTACCCTTGACAGGGAGCAGGGTTGTAGGAACAATCCCAATATGAACTCTTCTAGCTTTTACTGGGGACACTTAAAAGGTACATCTATTTCTCTCTGTAGCAGGGTTTTTACAGCTTAATTGCAGCTGGCCTGACCAGTACATGAAGCTGTTTTGTGGTTGCTTTGCTGGCTGCTTTGTATTAGAATTGCTTTTGGGGGTACTGCCTGCTAGCTTTGGGGATGCAAGAGCTGCAACGTCCTTTTGGTATAAGCAGAAATAGTTGTTTCTGGGCACCAGTGTGGATGGTCCTGCTTGTCACCAAGCTTTACTGGGAGCTTTTGTTGGTGACAGCCAACAATCTGGTTGCTTCTGGTGATGGTGGATGATGCAGGTTGTGTTTTCCTCTCTAGCAGCGGGAAGCTGAATGAAAGCAAGAGGTTATATTGGCCTGAGACAACAGATGATGCTGGAGAGAGATGGGCAGAAACGGCTGCACTCAGCACTGTTGGGATGATCCAGGACTGGATTCCTTTTGATAAGTCACAAGAGAGTATTGTGTTTTGTTTGTGTGACGTTATCCATGGGGACACGCTGTTTTCAGGGCAAAATGTACATCCCTGCCATGAAAACCTTTTGTGGGGCAAATGCCTTCCATGCTCATCCTAAGCACTGAGCTCTGCTACATAGCTTCCAACTGACTTCAACAAGTGTTGGTCCCACACTGGCTGGTGAGCTGTGTCACATCCTTGCTACTCTACAGAGTAATTTTAACCTACTTTGGGTACTTTCAGGCTGTGTTTGTAGCGGACTGCCAATGCTCTCCGAGCAAAATGGGCGATACCATCCAGAACGTGCTCTTTGCCGTGTTTTGTGAGAGGATTGTGTCACCCCTGGCTTGGGAAAATCCACTTTATGCCTCCTGTGTACCCCCAGCAGCTTCCCTCAAGTCCTGACTTAAACTGTCTCATGGTGCTATCATGCTCTGCAATGCCATTTTCATGGTGTTTCATCAGAGCAGAGCACTTTCCCTCTCATCTCATGCCTCCTCTGAGCTTCATGGCAATGCAGGAAGGGGTGTCTGTAAAGATTCCCCCTGTTTGGAGCAGTTTAAGTTTTACTGGAAGCTGGGACAGGCTCCATCTTTTTTGAGGTCTGGCCATCCTATATCTCTTCATTTTAGGTCTAAACCACTTGGGCATCTCTGAAAGCCTTCCTCCCGCTGTTCATGCCAAATGTGCTACTGGAGCATCTGATTTCCCCATGCAGTTGCATTGCAGAAAACTAGCAGTGGTATCTGCAGTAGTGGCTTAAACACATCCCGAGGGCTTGGGCTGGAAACGCAGAGCTGCCTGTCTGATCCTAAAGCCACCGCACAGTCCCAGCTCTCCCTGCCAGCCCCTTGCTGCCAGCAGAGAGCAGTCTGCGTTACGTCTCCCTCGAAACTCGGGCATATTCCTGTGACTGTCTCTGAATTTTAGGCCTGTCAGATGCTATGGTGTTGTGAAATTAATGAATTGTTGATATAATAGCCTGCAACTTTGGGGAAAAAGGAATGGCATAACAGAGGAACCCTTCAGCGTGGGGAAAAGGAGAGGAGAAGGGTGTGAAGTTCTTTGCAAACATCCTGTATCCAGAATGAGGGAGATCTCTCTGAAACTCCTTTCTTCCCCCTCCTCCCCCCGTTTTTAATCACTGACACTTTCCTCTTGCTACCTATGCCAGGCTTAATTTCTTAGCATTTCCCTCCTCTCCTGCACTGTCTGTCTTTCTCTCCTGCTTCTCGTGGAGCTGATGCCTTGGGCGAGGGAAGGAGGCAGCTTTGCCGAGCACGTTGTTTGGTAACCAGCTCCGCTTCTGTCCTGTCTGTCCCCGACACCTCCGAGTCTTTCAGAACTGGAAACCTCTCTGGCATATAAATAAGGTCTGCTGCAGTCACGGGCTGCCATTATGAATTTATACGGGAAGTGATCAGATTAATTGAGCAGCAATGGGCGTGTTCAATTACACTGGCTTCTGATTAATTACCCTTTGTCGGACCTGGTCAGCACACTTCCTAATGCCGAAAGCCATTGCCGGCGGCCTGTGGAGCAGTGAGGCAAAATTAAGGCTAATGGTAAAGCCGAAAGTGCCTCAAGACTGATAGTTTCTCCCCTGCCATGATTTTGTGTAGAAGTTTGCCAAAGTCTCAACCAAGTATTTGAGGCCATTTAGGCCAATTTGCTTTTGATTCTTAAAAAAACCTGGGGTGATGGGGGGACTTTAAAGAAATCAGATGGCAATTTGTACTGGTCCTCTCGGTACTGATCTACCGGCTATCCTCAGCACAGCATTGCAAACGTCCACCAAACACTGCCACCTGAAAGTGATCCTGTATTTTGGTTCTGTGCTTTCCCTCCACACATGCCGTCCCAGAGGATGGTGGATCTAGAGGGTCTCTGGGGAGGACACTAAGCTGGCACTGGAGCTGCTCCAAGAAGAGTTGCTTCATCGGTTCAGCCTGTGTATCATGGTTTCCCCCGAGCTCTTCACAGGTCTGGAAACGATGTAAGCCCTCTAGCTCAATTTGCCTGCTGGGAGTCAGGGTTACTTGTCTTTCCCACCTTCAAAGCCACGTACAGATGTCATGGGATGTCTGGGCTGTTGTGAAGGCTGGAGGAGAGCCTGAAGGGAACATCTGAACACATCTGTAGTCAAACTCTACCCATTAGGTCATGCACCAACCTCATCTTCCAGTGTAAATATCTCTACTTTCCTAAACGTTATTCCTTGTAATCACATTTCTTCCCAATCTCTGCCTGTCCAGGTAAATACACTGAGCCCTTTGGGTGGGAAAAGCCCCCCCTTCTGACTCTAGCTGTGTGTGCTGAGGTGTGTCACACTCTCACACTAGCACTGAAGCTGCCGTGCTGCCCAGGAATCTCTCACCCAATTACATTAAGATTGCTCTGGTGTCTTGGTATTTGCAGCCACTAACTTGCTTCTGCATATCCAGTCCTTTGCTCTCCTCTGGGAACAATAGACCAGAGGTCGAGTCTTTGCTCTTACAGCAAAAATTCTAATTGCTCCCTAATGGCGTTGCTGTCTGCTATTGAGTTTCAGCCCTGTTACATTACTGAGGTGCTCAGCATCATGCTTGTGGTGTTCTGGTCCTCTTCTAAGTGACAGCTCAGTGTCATCAGCAGGTCTCGCTGCTTGACTTCTCTTTCTGTCTGGGTCTTCAACTAAGATCATTTAATTGCTTGATGAATTCCATTGTTCTGCTTTCTCCTCATTTGTTAGATCCTCTCCTGTCAACACAACTGTGGCATAAACCCGCTGGTTTCTGTGCAGATCCCTCTCAGGGGCTACCAGCACTCAATTTGCTTTTACACGAGATGTACCTCGTGTAAACCTTTTCACAAAAACGTACAAAACCTACTTGTACAGTGTCTCTGGGTAAAAGAAAACCTGCCTGGGAATGAGTGAGTGGGTGGCAGCCTGCTGCGTAAGCAGCACTGCTCGTTCAGGCCCTGCAGGAGCTAAAGGACATGTTTCCCTCGTCTCCAGCTTCAGGCTTTATCTTCCTAACATCACATGGCAATTAAAATAAGCAGAGCCCTATAGCTTATGAAGTTTCATAAAACTCATTGCCTTTTGCTTTAGCACAGCTGTAAGAAAATAGAGATCTCGTGCAGGTTTTTTCTGTTTTCTTCCCCATTTCTGAGTATTTTTGACAAGTCCAAATTTCTTCTACTTTTGATTACTTTGATTATTTTGATATCTAAATCACATGGTCCCTGTTTCTGAACCCTTCAAATAACATCCTTCTCCTTCCCTGTCCACGCTGCTTCTGGAGTATGGGCTGTTGTCCATGTTCTCCTCTGCAGTCTGCATGCTGACTTGGGCAGTGGAGGACTTTGTTCCACAATATTCGGGCATCTCTGAGACAGCTCCATTTTATCTCTTGGGTGGATGAAATCTCCCACCACATGCTGTGTCCTTAATCACCTCTCTCAGGAGTTAACATTGAGATCCTGATTTTGCCCACTCTCATGCAGGTCCCCAGCAACATGAGGATCCTCAAGGTCTTGACCACCCTGCTTAATCTTGTGCCTGAATCAAGCACTTTCTCTTTTCAGGTTACGTGAGAGCAGAAGCCAGACAACCCTGGCTTTCCCACCAGAGTTTTTGGTCCAGTTCATAGCTTTAAGGGCACAAGCTGCCGCACGTCAACTCCTCTTGCCATCAGCACGTGCAAAGCAACGCGCTCCTCTCTCGTGGGTGGTTAAGCTCTTCTGAGTTACGCGGTATTTATTACACAGTAAGTACAAACACACAAACTGTTACTGGGATCCTGTTTCAATGCTTGAAGCTTGTGGTCGGATATGGAAGATTTCCAATGCCACCAGTTACTCACAAACTGCACATAAACAGATGCCTACATTATGGTTTTGGAAATATTCCCCCCTTGGGCTTCTTCATGATCAGTTCAAGACAGCGACAATACAGCCCAATACCTGAATTACGAATGCCAGCTCCTGCCTGCTGCCGTGCAACCGTTCAGCCTCGCCTGCGTTCCGCAGAGGGGTTTAATCCCAAACTGAGTTTTGAGGAATGCTGCCAAACTTTTCCAACAGCACCAAAGTCAACAAGCTTCCCTACTCTCGTTGTAGGTTTTTCTTTTTTTTTCATTGTTTGTCATGTGTTTTTTCTTCTGTTGAATAATTCAGCTAATAGGCTGGCACTCGGGTGCTGGAGAGCGGTGTTCCCTAATGAGGGAAGCAGCTTGCCAACTTTCATCTTTCCAGTCGTTTGACTGCAAACCCAACATCGCTAACAAATCACCATGGAATAGCCGTGGAAATACAGAACAAAATGTTGTTGTCTTAACTTAAGTGGGCAAGGAAGAAAAAAAATAAACAGAATGAAAGAAACCCAAGCGCTGCATGGGAAAACAAAGTACGAAAGTGAAGAGTGTGTGGAAGGAAACGATGATAATAAAATGCGGCTGCAAGGAGATTTCTACCTCAATATCAGCAAGCAGGAAAGCTGTATGGGAGAAAGGATGTTAACTCACCAAATAGACGTAGTTGCACTAATTCAGAGGATGAGTGTAGGTATATCTGTTGGCAGCTCTGCTTCTTTCCATGCTGACGTGAATAAAGGTTTGTGTAGAGTGGGTTTTTTCCTTTGCCAACTTTATTTACTTATTTAAAAAGCTGAATGATTTATGGTTCATGTGACACAGATGGGATTAAAAAAAAAATAAATGTGATGACTTTTTGCACATTGCTTAATCCCCTTTAAAACAGCATTAAGATCGTATTGGCTTGAGTTTGTTCAGATCAAGATTCATACTGACATGTTTCATGCTGCAGGTTCAGCAGCTCTGGGTGCCTGAAGAGTCCCATTTGGCCTCCAAGCCAGCGAGGATGTTTACAAGGTCCCTCATCTCCTCTGCAGGATAATAACTGCCATAACTTGGGAATTAGGTGGAAATGCAAGCTGGTGTGGCTCAGGCAAGTCCTCCTGCAAGCCAGCAGCTTGCCCAAGACTAAAATTCTCATCTTGAATCCCTGCCCAGTGAAAATCTGCAGCTGAGTTTGACATGGGTATCTTAACTGTGTGATATTTTCTGCAAGGCAGGGAAGCTACTCATCTTAGGTCTTGGGGGCAAATACTCAGCAGTGGATGCGGGATGGGAGGCTTGATGCGATAGACTCTTATCTCAAATATTAACTTTAAAAATGTACAGCTAAAAACCTCACATACGGCCAAGGTCCCTATCATGCTAGGTACTATACAAACACATCTCCAAGAGATTGTCCTGATCCCAGGATGTGTGTTTTCTAATTTCTTTCCTGTTGTGTTGCCAGCATTTACCCAAAATGCAGAACACTGAGCTGAATGGCAGAGCTGGGCAAAATTTGGCGCTTATGAATTGAGCTAAGCTGGCTTAATTGGAAATTAAAATCCCACTCATCTGGCCTGTAATTGCTATTAAAGGGTCCTTTGAAGACACAAGGCTGAATTAAATCAACCTCGCTATACGGACATCCAGGGAACTGCACCGAATTAGAGCGGTTAAAGATCTGACTTGTTTGTTTGCACTCAAAGCCTGGCGAAGGGAAATGATGATGAACAAAAGTGATGACGGCAGAAAAACAAAGGAAAACAGATGAAACGAATGACTGAGATCTCATGGAGCATTGCTCAGAATGGGTCCTCAGGGAACACAAACTCACAATTGTTGCTTCTGGAAGGCGGCTCTCCTTTCGTTTGCATGGATGCATCGCTGAGCACCCTCCTCTCTGCCTCTCGCTTGTTTATAATCTATCTTCTGTTTCATATCAGTCTTGCTTGGTTTTTTTAGTCCGTCCTTCAGCTATTGGTGGCAGGAGATAAAATACCCTTTTGCTTTGCATAGCAGGGATGTATGTGATATGAAGCCAGATGGCTGCCAAGATGAGCAATTGAGAATGTCTGCACGTTATTAATTGCAGCTGCTGTTTTTGCGATCAGAGGTGATGGGAGGGCTCCCAGCAGCAGCCAGGAGCAGATGGATGGAGAGGGATCTGTCTTGGTGGTGTGTGATTAAAATCTACTGGAATGGGGTGTGCTCAGCCCCACTCTGGGCTTAGACCTTCTGTCAGACAGCGGGTTCATAGGAATGGATTTACTCTAGCCTGCCCATAAAGGTGATGGCCAGGAGCTCGCCTTGATGCACTGATGTGATCCCATTGTGTTTGGTTGAAACTGAACTGATTTTTGTTGTTTCTCACTCTTCCTTCTTTGTTTTCCTCCTACTGCTGCATAACATTACTAAAAATACCTAAACCAGTATCATTTACTGAGCTGCTTCCTCTGCTTGCTCTCGTTCCAGGTACAAACATCCATCTCTCTCTAAACACTTATCCGCCCAAATTAAGTCACCGCTTCAAAGCAGAACTTCACCTTTAGGGAGCCTGTTATTCTGTAAATCCTGGCTTGTCTCCTCCTGTGCTAACAAGCGATCCAGCACTCAAGGTAGGGGTCTAGTTTGGTAATAGCTGAAGGGAAGGGTTCATAATCCCTGAACTGGAGCTTGGGACATCTTGGCTTCTTGCTGAGAATTAGAATGGCTATTTTGGGTCAAGATAGATCCTGTCTAAATCTTCATCCTGTTTCTGTCAGCGGCCAGGAGGAGATGCTGAAGGAAGATATGTCATTAGTATACTTTCCCTGCCTGTAACCCCCAGCCGTTGGCAATCAGCACCTTAAGGACTTCATGAACTGGAGGTGTGCTGTGCAGTCAGGAGAAGGCTGAGATGTTTGTTGTCTTTATGAAGCTTAAAGAAGACTTGCTATTCCATGTTTCCTTCCAGTCTGATTCACCCGTGACAACACTCCTACAGCCTCGTGTCTCAGCAGACAGGCTGAATTTTAGCTGAAGTTGTTCTTCTAGATGCAGGATGTTTCGGGGTGGGTCCTGTAGGTGGTGAGTTTTGCTGTGCACTGTCTCCTTAAGTGTAAGGTTGCAAGCTGTCTTCTGGATTTGCATTGATAGCAGCAGTGTCAGAATTTGGTGCTCTGGCTGTGACCTGCTCTCCAGGTAAAAGGAGACAACAACACAAAACAAACAAAAGCAGTCCCCGTGAAAGGACCCTTTGGCAGAACAAAGATGACGTACAATGGCTTAGCTCTGTTGATGATGTTGTGGGAACTACCCCAGTTCAGAGCAGGAGAGGATCTGGCTTGAAGCCTGTGGTGATGACAGTGGCCTAAGGTGGTCCCTGGCTGGTGACCACCCAGGTACCTGAGTCCCTGGGAACGTGCTTGAGATTCTTCTCCTGTCCATGTCTGCTACCTGGCATTAAGGAACGTCTGGCACCCAGCTCTGTCTGAGAGGGATATTGCACCTCAGACGCTGCACACGTCCAAGCACGCTGATACCTGGAATTTGGGGTTTTTCAAACTTGAGGTTCCTGATTTTGACCTGTTTGCACCCTGTGGCTGCCTGCCCTGAGGATGGGCAGCAATGGTTGCCAGCCACGTGGAGAGTCAAGAAAGGAGATCTCAAGCATTTCCCATCCTGAGATGTAGGACTTTGGTGATATTGAGGGCATATTGTTGTGCCCAGACTGTGGGTTTCGGGATGATATCAAGGCTTTTGCATTAGGACATGGCTGAGAGGTGTCTGTGCTTCTTCTCCAGAAGAAGCCTTCATGGGAGGGAGAAGGAGCTGAAAAGCAGTTTGAGATGGGATAGGGTACTTGTCCAAATGCAAGGTATGGAAGTTGTACGCTGTCCTTTCCCCTAGGACAGCGATAGGCTCAGTTACACTCAACGTGATGGCTGTGCATAGAGCTATCTCTGTTCTGTGTGTCTCTGAGATCAGGTACAATTTGGTTCTATTCCCTTAAAAAGTCTATTCCCTATATAATAACTTTTTTTTTTTACATTTAGTTACAGCCACGTATGCAATTACGTATGTTTTCGGTGCATGTGTTCGCACATACAATTACTCTAATTCTGAGCATGGCTATTTCCTATCTGTTGTGATCTGACTACAGCAAAAATTAAAATAAAGATTAGATTAGTTGCCATGGTAACAGCTACCCCTGCCTCATATGACGCACGGATTCTGTGAAGCGAAGGAGCACATATCAATTTACACTCTTAATTTTTGGGACACTCAGGGTTCAGCTCTTCCCAGGAGGTCCTCTGATGACAGCAAGTGATGTCTCCCTCTTTCCACTCAGCAGGCTTATCCTCTTCGGCTTTTTGTAATTCATAAGAGCTTCAGAGCTGCTGCCACCATCTCTTGGTAGAAACCATCTCATCTTCATTTCAGTTTCTTTCTTAAAACAAACAAACAAACAAAAGGAATTGGGAGGATGATGAAAAAAGCCTGGTCTGGGGGACAGTGAGGCTGTGAGAGGTGGATTTGCCCCCTTGGGAAAGGCGACAGCCAGGCCATCGCGGGGCATCAGTGCAGAGGCTGTGCCTGGATTGGAGTTACACGGCTAATAAGTAATTGCTAACGAGGGGGAGAACTGTCACGTAACATCAACGGTCATGAATTAGCAAAGCAGCACACAAAAAAGGGTAGCTGTCAGATCTGCGAGGCGCGCTCGGGTCATTTGTTCTCGTGACTGTACATCAAGGTTTTGAATGTTTCTGCTTTGTATCGGAGAAAAATAAACAGCCTTGAGTAGATGTAGTCAGACTAATGATGTCTTGCGGTGCGAGATCTCACTCGTTACGTCTCCCAGCTATCGGATCTTTTAAGGTGCAGGATGAGATGAATTGTTGGGTCCGCAGGAGAAGAGAGGAGATAATACACTTGACTGCAGTTAATGATTGCTGCTGTGTGTCTGGGTACTTTACAGGGATAATAGGTCTTTTTGATTCTAGCCCGTCGGGCGCATATCCATGCTGTCTTTCAGTCTGCATCCTCGGCCTGTTCTTAGAATTTATTCTAGAGCTACCACTGTCCCAAAGCTGCATCTTACAGAGCAAAGGGCAGAGCTGTGAGGCTGCTGGTAATGAAGGAGCGAGAAGGGAAGGTCTGGGGGATACCCGCCTCTCTCCTCTTCCCTTCGCTTCTTATCGATTCTATTCCCTGCTGCCTTTTGTCCCCTTCTCCCAAACAAATGTATTTAAAGCCCTCACCTCCAGAAAAACCTTCTTAGGTTTTTAGTAGGTATCTAGTCCAGCCACAGATTGAACAAACCATAGATCTTGGCAAAGCGTTTGGAAGATAAGTTTAATATCACCTTGTCCCTCTGTATTGAACTTGCTCATAAAAATCAATCTCTCTCTTCCATGTGGGATGGACATCTCTCCCTGATGATCTGTCTAGCAATTTGTGAGTCAGCCCGACAGCACACTTCAGCCCTCCTAGCTGGAAGCTCAGCTCGGGGTTTCTTGCCACCTTCTCCAGGGACGCAGACTATGGCACCTGCCTGTCAGCTTCAGGGAGCTGGAACCAGCCTGGGGCTTCTCAGCAGCATGGTCAGGGCTGGATTCACTGGGTCTAACTACACCAGGATGGGGAACCATAGGCTCTTGTGAAACACCGAATCATCAACATCCTGAGTTTCCCATGGACAATCCATTAGGAAGAACTTTCCTTGTGGCAGTGGCTTAATGTGTGAAAGAGGACAAAATGTCCCAGCTCACACTGGAGAGGCAGCAGTGCAGTTTGAGGCCTCTGTTTTGTCACAGCTGTAAGAACAGAAATATATTATGAGTGCTAATTATATTAATTAAAGTTGTGCTGCTGTTGTGTGAATGTTTCCAGAGAGGAATACAGATTTTCCCCATTGTTTTATTTCTGGACAGAAGCTGGAGGCCTGACAGGGGCCTTGTACAACGCAAGAACATACGTGCAGTGATTCGTGAAATATAATAAAATACCCAATGTATCTTAAAAATGCAGTCACTGAAAGCAATATTCCTCCTCTTTCGACTGATCCCCGAGAGATTTCGGTGCACGAAGCATGTTTTTGCTTTCTCTGGCATCCCTGACTTGAGCCATGCGCACAGGTGCCGATGCTGGGAATTGCTTTGTGCCTCAGTTTACCTCCAGTTTCAAGAAAGAAATGGGGTAAATAACTTCCCTCTGTCTCCTTGTTTTATGTGGAACAGCCAGTCTGCAGGACCTTAAGCTTGTGCCTTCGGATAGCCTAACACTATGGGACTGTCGCTTTTCCACTCTCATGGTAACAAAGCAATGGCGGTACTAAAGATGTGCTCTGTGTGGTCCAGGAAGAGTCTTGGACTGTGGAGAACACTTCTGGCATCAGGGATGAGCTGAACTCCGTTTATTGAGCTTGCTGTTTCTCCTCCTTCCAGCCCCCGCTGCTCAGCTCAAACCTTAGGTCCAATTCCTGGGCAGCATCGCCGTAGGTTTCCTGGCGCTTTGCTTTCTGGTCCCTTCATAAAGCTCTCCTTGCTGTTTTGTTCTCTTTTTTGTTTTCTTTTCCTCCTTTCCAGTCACCAGGGCTTCACTGCTAACAGCTAAATTAAGGCACCAGCTCTGAAGGGGCGATGTCCCTCGTTCCGCAGTGCTCTTGCCGTGGCTAGGAGAGGGCAGCTGCCGGCGGCGTGGCTGGGAGGAACGGGCTGTCTCTCAACACAAGTGCTCTATTTATGGGTTGTGAAGGACTCCCGCAATAATGCAGAGTTCTGGATGTCTCCTCCTCATGGGGGCTGCAGAAAGCATTGTCTCTTCTGCTTTATGGCTTATTACCAAAGCAAGCTGCTGTGGGACGGAAGCCGTAGGAAACGCAGGAGTACCTGCGCAAACTTGCGTCTTGCATTGATGCCGTTGCCTTGGCTGTCCTAGCGCTGAGCATTTGCAGAGCAGCTTCAGTCTGGCCTGGCCTAGACCTTCTCATTTTCTGCATAGATTCACTTGACAGTAGCCAAGTGTTGCCTTCCTTCAGCAAGAGCATTTCTCTCTCTCTCTGCTTAGCAGCCTACTTTCTCAAAAACTTGTCTGAGCACGACCTGCCTCCCAAATTGGCAGGGACGATTATAAGCTGTTACAGACCCACATCCCCCTCTGCTCTGAGCATCACGAAACTTAATGCAAAAGGGGTGGAACAAATAAGGGGGCCATTTCTAATAAAGCCTGAAATAAAATCTCTCTTCAGTAAAAGGCTATTAGTAAAATTAGCAAAAGCTGGTGCAGGAAGGAAGACGTGTGCTGTGCACAGGTCAGCAGTGCTCCTCTTTGTCTGCTGGCTTCAGCGCCTGGCCTTGGTATCGGTGGTGTATCTTTGTCTCACTAGATGAATAAAACTCGCCCAGCTGTATTCCAGCTTGTGCCTTAAGGAAGAAGAGTGAAAAACATAGTTTTGGAGACTGGAGAGGACTTTGAAAATAGTGTCCTGCTGCCCCAGGGTGAGCTTGGTACGTTAATAGGATCTGTACATGTATTTTTATGCGTTGTTAGATGCTGTAACTGCTATGTGTCTTTACAAGCTGCAGATTCAGATAGATCTGTGCTCAGTGGAATATGTTTTACTACAGAGAGAGAAAAATGAGGACAAAGACTTTATCGGCATGATACGGGTGAGGGAGAGCAGTTGGAAAAAGAGCAGGTTTAGTCCTCAACCCCGCCGAAACCTTGCGGTGTGATCCAGCACAAGGCACTTTTCATCCCAACATGTTTTAGACTCCTCCTGTAAAAAAAAAAGGGGCCAGAAGGATTTCCTTCATGGCACATCCGAGTTGTCTATCAGCATCTCTTGTGCGGGCTCGATCCTGTCCCGAGCGGCTGATGCAGATGCGCTGACCACAGTGGGACCCCAGTCACGCCCACCCCCATGGGCCAGCAGGACCTGAGTGTGGGGCGCAGATGCTGACTTTGCTCATCAGAAGCAACATATTTTTATTATCCTCCACGTTATCCCGCACTGCTGCAGGCCCTTGCCTCACCTCCTACAGCAGCACTGTTTCAGCAGTGCCTACATCATAGTGCAGCCACACTCCCTATCTCGCTGCCCGATCTTCCCCATTCCGAATGACACGCAGCTTTCTCTTTGTTTTGCTGCTGTTCGGTGGCCCAAATAGTTGAGACTTCCTGTCTGTCAGCCTGATGCTTTTCTGAGCAACCGTAATCTAATGCTTACAGCAGGCTTTCTGAGGCACAAGGTGTTGTGCTTCCCAGTACAAGCTGTCTCCCTTGGCTCTAAACTGCAATAACAGCTATCTTTAATCATCTCGTCCAGCTTGTAACAGGCAGCTTAACTGTAGAAGATGAACTTGAGAATTTTCCTACCTTACGTATGGTACGATCCCAGGCTGGTTTCTATTTCCTACCCCTTTGTAATAATTAGTTGGTGGTGAAACCTGAGTGGAAGTTGTTTGGCCTCAGAGAGCTGATGTTTGCTTCCTCTGGTGGATGAAAACAGGAGGAGAGTGGGCGAAGAACACTGGGTCGCACTGCTCTCACCAGACTTACAGCAGCTCATCTTCATCCTGAAATGATTGCTGGCAAAGTCAGAGCTTTCTGGGTGAGATGTGTCAGCTGCAATCTTGGGAAGAGTTCCTGCCTTCTGAATCAGTAACCAAACAGTCCAGCACAGCAAGTGATGAATATCCATTTCCATCTTCTGCTTTCTAGTGCCAGATCTTCACCATAAACAGTCACAAACTCTTCCTTACCCTGATGGCATGTTTCCACAGGCGCCCTCGCTCTGCTCTTGCAGCCCGGCAGGCCAGGATGGTGAGGACTACATGTGAAGTGGAGGAAGGAGACCTGTGCTGGGTTACAGGAGGCTGTAGGTGGGGAAGAAATCAAGAAATCATGCAAGGGTAAAAGGGTGATGAGCCTCTGAGAGCGCTTGGGTCTGGCAGGATGGGTGGGATGCTGTTTGGGGTGAATGGTCTTGTTTAATGACAGAACAGTCTGTGCACACACACATACCCCCCCAGCCCCCACCCCCAATCAAAGGGGTTTCTCTGGCCGGAGCTGATGGAAACTCTGGGACACAAAATTGTCTTGCTTCACCGAAAACCAGGGAGAAGGTGCAGACAAACAGCCTTTCTCACCTGTCCGCAGGGTGTCAGGCTCTCGGGCATGCATCTGGCAGTACCTGGGCTGCGGGAACGTTACGGGAGCCTGGTTTCGGTAAAGGGCTTGCAGATGGACCACGTGTTGCCTCTACTCCTTTATTTTCTGTGGATAAGCTGAACGGTGAGTTGTTCAACAGAAATTGCTTCTGACGTCCTAGAAGCAGGATTTGTCCTTGGCTGGACCTGAAAGACCAAAGTGCTTCACGCAGCGGCACTGGGGACATTAACCAGCGGGGGGGTCGCAGCCTGCAGTGCTGGAGCTGTGGTGCTCCACTCTAAGAAGCATCAAAAATAGCTAGAAAGAATGTTTTGAGAAGGGTCTACAATACAGCTTGCCTGGCAGTGGTGCTGCCTACCCAAGGGAATTTTATAGAAAGCAGAAGACGACAGAGGAAATTGGGAGATCGGAGTCATTTTGCAAACGGGCCTGAAGTCAGTCTGTGGCCTTCCCTCCTGAAGGAGGTGCCCTCAGGCACTGGGTGTCTAACCCATAACGTTTGCTGGGTGTCCACGGGCACTCGGCAGGGCAAACAAGGCTTTAGCAGGTGTCAGAAGCCGAACCCTTATCCTGAATTCCTTTTCCAAATGAACTGAAGGCTTTTCTGGTGTAAGTCCTGCCGCTTTCCTCCTGCCTCAAAACATGGAAGCAGCTAAATAGCTTTTATTATTTATGCTTGGGGATTGTGCCTGTCCTTGAGTGTCAGCAGGCTGAACGGAAAACTTCGGTTTAGAGTCTTTTTTTTTTGTTTTTTTTTGTGAGGTAGATGCTCTCAGGCCTGGTAGCTGCTCAGGGATGTCGGTGGGTTTTGCATTGACTCCAGTTTCCTTTAGCAGCTGTGGAGGCTTTGGAGATCGGTGGTGCTGACCCGGCATGCTGCCATGGCCCCCATGCTCTGTGGGATCTCTGTATCCACCTCAAGGCTCCGAGGTCTCTGCTGCAAAGCTGGGAGCTCAGCGCTGCTTGATCCATGTATCAACAGGCTGTGGGACGTGGTGCTGTTCCTTGGTCGGTCCAGAAGGAAAGCAGGCATCCAAACTCTGCAAGAAAATCAGCTTAGATTCATGGAAACTGAGATGTTTTAGGTGAAACCTTATGTAGTTTTCTTGGTGAAACAAAGGTTTGGAAGACTTCTGACCAGCTCTGCCTAGTTTTGTTACTCACGTCTTCGCTCAAGGAACAGCATTATCTGGTGCTGCACTGCAAACATAGAGGAGAGAGACAGCTCCCTGCCTGGAAAAACTGGGACTTTTTGATGTGGGTTGGTCCTGCTGGGTTCCTAAGTGGATCCCCTCTATGATCTATATCCCTGCATTATTCCTGTGGCATTTCATCTTTGGTCTGTGTAACATCCTGATCGCATTGTGATTTTTAATGCTGCTGTTGCTCAAAGTGTTACAGGACGGAAGCAGGACACAATTTATGTTTAGTGTTTTCCCAGTGAAATCAGCAGCTTTCCTGGCTGTATCCCCAGTCTTGACGTTGACATGTTTCCCTCTGCTCCAGGCTAAAAGCAGCACCTGCTTTTAGGCAGCTCTGAGATGATACCTACTGGGCAGCTTGTTTAACGAATTTGAACAAATTAAAAGCAAACAGAAAAGGAATGATAACAAGCAGAAGACATGGTTGCTGGCACTTTCTCTGGGAGACAAGGGTAGTTAATTCTTGGCTGACCACTTAGAGGCTGCTGTTTTGCTCCATCCTTCACGCTGACTTCCCTTTCCTGCACCTTGCCGCAGAGTGATCTCAGCTGGATGCCTCGCAGGGCTGGATGCAGCCGCGGTGCGGGCAGGTACCTGTGTGACCGCTGCGCAGTGAGGAGGAGGCTCAGAGCATCTCCTCTCCCACTGCTCATCCCTGGCACAGAGGATCTGACCCTGGCTGCTCATCGCTACGGACCCGTACCTGCGGTGCCGCAGAAGCAGCGCTCTGAAATGCCTGGGCAGATGCACATGCATATTGCCGGGTCCAACTGGCCGGATTCTGAATAGATCTTAATCATTTTTTGGGCAGGTTCCTTCAGAAGTGAGGCTTACGTGGTGCTGTGTGTGTGTGTGTGCGTGTCTCCCTGCTTTGCTCGTGTTTCTCTATCTGTTCATCTCCTATCTGCGCTGAGATGCGTGCTGCTCTTACCCTTCCTCCATCCTGCCTCCTGCTCTCGCAGGGGCTGTGGGTACACTCGGGAGGGTAAAATCAGATGTCTGTTTGGCTTCTGCTCTGGTACATGAAAAGTCCAGATCCAAACCTGAAGCAATGGCCATGGAGTCTCTGCAGCAATGTGTGTGGGAATTCCCTCTGCCTTACAGGGACCAGCAGTCGATTCAGATGCTCTGATACCTTACTGGCATAATTCTAGGTCCCACAGACATTCATGCCACCCCAAAAGATGCTTCTCTCCCCCCCCCAGCATTTTCCTCCTGCCTGTTTTGGAGAGGAGGGAGGGCTTCCAGCCCACCCCAGAGACTGTTTTCTGGAACTGAGCCTCAGTACTGAGAGCGTAAAACTTTGCAGCAAACCCATAAATCCCTATGCAATGTTTCCTATGCATCCTCCTGGATTATACTGCAGGTTTTATTAATGCTGTCTAACAAATACGCCGCTTGTGATATAACTAGCCAGTGAAGCGCTATCTGGGGGAATTTTATGGCATTGAATTTTTTAATTTGTATTTCTCCTGCAGTCAAGTCTTCTGCTACTCCCTCCCTGCATGGGCATTTCTGCCACTCAAGGGTATTAAGGTCAACTTTATGTTGTCTATAAAACTGGGTCATTGTCAACTCAGTTACTCTGCCACTATTTCTATTTCTCTGGCATTCAGATGGCTGAAGACTTGGAGCAAGGTGCAGAGCAGGAGAGTTTAAGGCTGGACAGATGAGCCAGAGAGGCTGAGATACTCAAAATGTAATTAACCCTGTTTTGCAGAAGGGCTGAGCAAGGTGCAGAGACATGGCGTCATACCGAAGGTGCCACGTGGGAGCTGGGGCAGAGGTAGGAAGAGAAGGCCACATCTCCTCATTTCCTAAGTGGCAACAACATTTTCTCAGTGCCTGTCTGGTGCAGGAATCCCTGTCCTGTGTCACGGGTGGTGTGGTAACCACCGGGAGCTGAGCACAATCTCCTGGTCGGGAGAAAAAACCAGACCTCTGTTGCATGATAAACACCAGGAGGACTCGGTTTGCAAAATGCCTGTTATCCCCTGGGCTGTTCCATGAGCCACTCTCGTGTTTGCCCAGGGGGACCTGTGGACCCTGGGGACACTGGTCCTTGGCTCCCTGTCAAGAGTGGACTAAGGCTGCACAGGAGCAGCTACGGAGGAACCATAGGGGTAAGTTGGATGAGAAAAGCATCCCTCTGTATACTGCTCTTGTGCATCCCCAGACCTGCTGGATGATCCCTGGAGGGAGCAAATGAGTAAACCGGACCCAAAATGCCAGAAAACGGCACTCTGGCTGAGCCAAGGGGTGAACTGTTCCCTTAGCAGTGAGGATGTTGCTGTGCTAGGGGGGATAAATAGTTACACCTGAAATAATACTCATACATTTCCAGGCATTGATCCAGCACGGCTTGTGGGTCTGAGTCCTGGGAAATAGGCTTGAATGGTTAAAAGGTATAAATTACTTTAAATTAATCATTGATTTAATCCAGCTCTCCAGAAGCTGGGATCACCATGTTACTGAATCAGGAATAAGCTGCAGTTGCACACAGAACTGTAAGAGAAACACACACACGCAGTACTTCGGCTTCTTGCCCTTTCTGTGAAGGATATACCATTTCCCACGGAGATGAGTAGGTGTTGTACCGGCCCCAGCAGCGAGCAGGAAAATCTCATAGGAAAGTATGAGTGCACTTTCAATCCACCCAGCATCAAATTGCACCCATCTGAACACGCTGGGGAGCCAACAGAAGATTTCTGCTGGATGAGATAGGGCTGGGGGGAGTGTTTGGTTCCAGTCTTTACAAAATGGGGTTATTTGTGACAGACACCCTGCCGAGCCTGTGAACCTCCTGTTCAGTGTGTGGCACAGAGAAGGGATCAGCTTTCTCATAGGCATGCTGGTGGTGAAAGCCTGGAGACGGAGCAGATGTGGTGCCCTGGGGGAGGTGAAGCTTATAAGGAGGATGGAGGCCCTGGAGAAGATGCTGGAGACTGGCCGAAGAGCTGCTTCCCTGGCAAAGCAGTGTCAGCTTTTCTGGCAGGCAGGTACTTACAAGAAGTACCCCCAATAGTTTCACTGGAGGAAAGATGACAGCAAGGTGATGGCTAGAAAACTTGCTAACGGAGCAGCAAGGAGCGATAAGGGACATGCTTAATCATGTAGAGACCGCAGATATGGGAAGTCATGGAGTAACTGCACTTAATGAGTTAGTGGTTCCGAGCGCGCTCCTTTCAGCAGTTACTGTGAATGCTCCATCTTGAGTGCCAAGGAAAACACATTAGCTGAAAGCTCTACCCAAGGTACTTAATGAGGTGCCCCTTATTAGCTGATCTCTAGAGCTGGCTCTGTGCATGCTCCCAGCCCACTCCGATCGCACAGTAAGGTTACTGTGTGGTGCTGCGAACACAGTTCAGTTCGTAATTGGAAGGGGAAGGGAGCGTGTGTAGGCAGCGGCTGCAGCTGAGCTGATGGCTGGTGAGAGGTTACACCATGGGCTCATCACTTGTGAACATCTTTCCTGAATCCTGAAAAAAGCTGAGGAAACCAAATCCGCAGAGAATCCAGAAACAGTCATTAAGAAGTGGGTTTCTTTGATGGAGTTAAACTCTGTGCTGGCTGGGCAGGGACAGCGTGGCTGGGGGGTGTAATTAGCAGCAGGTCAGAACTGCAAACGAATTTTAAGGAGAAGCTCTGATCCCCATCCCTTTCTCTGAGGAGGTAGGGAAAGCTCAGTCCTCGTCTGACCAGAAAGCCAGGGGAATGCCTCCGTACCCCCTGGTAACTGCCTGTCCTTTTTGGGAGACATTAATGACCAATTAAAGAGCACATGTGAAACATGAGGGGGAACCTTGTTTTCAGAGGAGACCATTTTACTCCTTTTAAATAGTCACAGAAACACTCATCCAAGGTCTTTCCAGTCGTTGGGTTAATTTATTTTTCTTTCTCTTCCTTAATCATGCTTGCAGCATCCTAGGCTTTCCAGAAAACAGCTGATGAATTCATCCTATATCCAAACACATTGCAGTATTTTTGGGGCAGTCTCTTACTTGCTGAGCATGAGAAAATGGTTGCAAATCAGCCCTGGCTTCATCAGGTCCTGCAGATCTTTCCCCAGCAGTTTGCTGTTGCACTAACCACCTCCTCCAGTCAAACCAGTGCCAGCCAGGCTTTGTCTCCTGGCCTCTGTTTCTTACCCTCAGCCTGGGCTGCTGCTTGCTTTGTTGCCCAGTTTGCTCCTCAGGATGTTGGATACACAGACAATTTTTTTCCTGTTTGCTTAAAATATTGGTGAATAATTCTAGGCGCTGCTTCTATTGCCTGAGGAACAGGCAAACGATGACTCCTCACGTAGGCAGGTTAAGTGTCCTTACTCTCTTTCTACAAATGATTTAGTGAGAAAAACAGTGAAACCCTTATCTTCTGCAGATCTTAGAGACACTGAGTGCTCAGCCAATGGCTGCCGGTCCCCTGTGCAGCGGGTGGGATGTTCACAGCATCTCTGCAGTTGTGCTGTCTCTGGGTGATGCACAAACCCTGGAGAACCTCTCCCTGGGAGACAGGTCTGGACCATGGTCTTGGGATAAGCATCACCTTGACATAGTCTCTGTGCCTCAGTTTTCTACTCTGCGAAATGTGTGTATTACCATTCCCTGTCCTCTTTTGGGACAGAAATCCCTTACATCCACGTGTTTATGCAGCACCTTTTGATCCATGATCTCTGTGGAAGGGTGATGAGGGGAGGGGTGTGCTCCTGTAAACCAGAATCTGCTTCTAATGACACTTTATGATTTCTCAGCTCCACAAGTCTTGCTAAAGAGGATGTGGGATTTAATCAGAATTTCACGTTATCCTGGTAGCGATGATGGCTGAGAGCCCAGCGCTTAATTCTTACCTGGTCTTAATCAGTCTGCTGGGCAGAGGAGTTAGCAGGGTCTCACTGATGGTCGGGGCAGCTTTTCCTTGTACCTGCACTGTCTGCCTGTGGGCAAACACTGGTGACTGCTCTTTGCAGGAGAAGAGACTTGTTTGACTTGAGATTCTTCACCTCTCCCGCTACTGTAAATAAAACTCCACAAGGGTTATATGGCCACACTACTGCTTTCTGCTGAGGAGCTTATTCCAAAGCCTGTTGAATTAACCAGGTATGAGCTGCCACAGTTTTCACGGCACATAATTATGGTGGGTTGTTTTTTTTTTTACTTCTGTGGATCCTGCTCTTGAAGGCAAAAAGCTGTCTACCGCATGCAGCTGATCTCAAACCTGTGAGAAGCAGTTGGTCCCTACAGACCAGTGGGTAGTTGTGGGGTCTGATGTGGGGTGTCTGCTATAGACAAACGCAGCACTTCTGGTCTGTGGTGTCTGAGACCTGAATTCGTCCTGTCAGGAGGTACGTTGAGGGAGAGATGAACCTGTTTGCTGTATTTGGTGGTGACGCTGGGAGGGTGGTGTAGGTAGGAAATGAGAGGCAGAAAGATTAAGTGTATTAGGAGAGAGGCTTTGCGGCAGAGCTAATGAGTTGGAGTCAAGTGTTTTAAACAGATGCTTCCCCAGGCTCTGTGTAAAATAAGACTTGTGCAGGCACAGTGGTGCTAGGCAATGTTTGACGTGATGACCTTATAATCGCTTCATTTAAGGATGTGAGTAATGATCTGTGCTTTACCATGTTATAACTTGATATCCCATATGGAGGCCGCAGACATCTGCTCTCTACCGGAGGGTAAATATTCACGAGGCAGCATCCTACAGACCTTGTTCACAGTTCACTGAAGTCACTGCAACAACTTGCATGAAGTTATGTGGGATCTGGCTAAAACACAGAAGGATCCAAACAGTCTGGTTTTTTATGTACCCTGCAGTTGAGGAGGTAGGATACGCATTGAAAAGGTTTCCAGACCTTCACATAAGGACAGGTAAGTACTCCCAATTCTGATATTTAATTTTCATTTAAGCCTTGCTTATTTTGCTGCTCTGAAGAGTCAAGGACTCACCTTGTAAAGTGTTCTACTGTTGTGCTGTAGATTGAGTCATGAGGGGCCCAAGAGCTTTTGCAAGCCACGAAAACTTTCAGGAGGTCACACCTGTGTCCAAGGTGTTAGATATTTTGAAGGGACATGAACTACATCACCCTGACATTGCTTTCCAGAACTGCCTGTATTTCTGAGTCTTAATCATCCTTGTAGATGGTGTGTTGCCATGTAAAGCCTCAGCCCTTGGGTGAACTGTTGGGTGAGAAACAAGAGCATCAGCACCCTAAGCAGTGACGGACTGATCAAGGACATATCTCCTCTTCAGACAGAAACACCGTTTGTTGGTAACGTTGAGTCTGACAACCCTCCAAGCTAGATTTTCCAGGAATCCAAACTGACTAATGTGATTTATGCTGATGGTAATTAGTATCTCTCGTGGTCTGGCATGCTACAAGTAGACCATCAGGTGGATGTAACAGGCACAAATTAAACCTCTTCTTGCTGGCTCACAAAGCAACATCAGATCTGTCCCAAAGCAGTTTTGGTCTCCATGCCCAGGGACAGCTTGAATGGGGACACCACTGAAAACAGTGAAATTATCAAGATGTGGAGAGCTATAATGCATCATTTTCACTATAGTGACCAGCTTAGCCTGCCTCCACTGGGAAATAGATTTTGATGGTCTAAATCACCCCATGAGGATGAGTGAAATGAACATATTTGCACCAGAGGTGCCTGAGAGCATGCAGTCAGCCTGTGATATTGCCCATGGCTCACGCAGTACTTTGCTCAGTGGGATACTTGAGTGGCTGGATGGACAGGAACACACTGTGGGCAGGCCAACAGACCACTTGGGGGATTTGGTTCCCAAAGCTGAACAGATGTGGTAGGTTACCTGGTGTCAGAAGGTGGCACAGATGTCTGTCCTCTTTCTTGTGCTTTGGTCTCAGCCACCAGAATTAGAGTCAGAGAGGACATCACATTTGGTTATTGTTTCCTTTCAGATTCCATCAATTCTGGTTTTCTTCATGATCAAAAGCCCAGTTCACAACTGCTGCTTTGTGATGTTATCTAAATCCCATCCTCAGAAACATCCTTAAATTCACCTGAAACATACTCCCAACAGAAGGGCATAAACGCTCCTGGAAGGACAGTTCCTTGTTCACGTGATGTTTCATGTCTTGGGCCTGACTCTGTTCCCATGCACATCATTGGTTCTTGTGGTGTTACCTCTGCTTTATCTGGTGAAGGTACTGACCGCAGAAAGTGCATCCTTACCTTAAGGCTTATGAGTAGTCCCACTGAAGACAATAGGCCAATACCTGGAAAAGGCACATATTTAAGTGCTCTGCTGGACCAGGACCTCACTGTCATGACTCCTACCCCATCAAGGCTGCTAATTACTTTGGCAGCTCAAATGCAGATCAGATATAATTTTGTATTCTTCCTGGAGAAGAGGGCAAGATAAGAAAAAATACTATAATATGTAAAGTGTAACATACAGTGCATAAAGTATAATATATATTGCACACTCTGATTTCAGTTTATGAGGAGCCAACAGCACATCTTTTAAAGAAGATGTAACACTGAAGTCTCGATGAACTGCATGTGAAATCAGGAGGTAGAGTTGCTGATGGGCACCGTGTGTGGTTTTGTCTCTTCCAGATCAACTATCCTTTGGTGTGATCTGGCTAACAGAGAGGCCCACGGTGAGGCAGAGGAGAATGAACCGGGTGTTTCCCTCCTGAGTGAATAAAGCCACATAACTTCAGGCCTGCTCTTCCAGTGAAGCTGCTTGCTAATTAATTTGCCAGTAGGAACCTCTGAGAATTAAACACTGGAGACATAATCCTCCCTGCAAGGTAATTAAAAATATTTGCCCCTTGCTGATAACTGACCTGCTGATTTTCTGCTGTTTGAGAAAGCTTCATAAAAAAATCACTGTACTGTTTGTGTAACAGGACAGCCACTTGCACAGATGGTTCCTGTCTGCTAACTTTCTTCAGCTTAGTATTGTCAGAGCGTGTCACAGGAAGGAGAAACTTGTTTGCACATCTGGAAGCCTGTTTGTTTGTTTGTTTGTGTGAAGGGGGAAAAATGATCTCTAGATTATTTAAAAAAACCAACAAACCAAAACACAAAGGTGCTATGGAGTAGATCATCTGATCAGAGGGTAGAGGTGAAGCTTTAATGATGCTGGAAGTCAGGCTGATGGTACTCGCTGAGATCCCCTTTCTGTCCAGGGCTCAAATCTCAACCAGTGTGGCATGAAGACAACTCTTTATACCTTGCTCAGTCTATCTCCCAGCAGTGTCCTGTTCCAATTTCAGCTTTCTTAAGCCTGTGTGCAGGAGCCTTGACGTGAGTGGATCCTGCAGGAGAGGTTGGGTCCATGTCAGGTCACAGCTCTTTGAATGGTGGGGCTCAGTGGGGTCAGCTGGGCTGAGTGCTCTACAGGCACATGGTGAGAAGCTGCCAGCACCCTGAGGAGATGCGACCTGATGAGGAAATGCAGGTATTCTGCACACAGTCTTCAGCTAAAATAGTTAATTGGGGGTTAATTGACCTCTGCTCTGAAGGGGTTTGGTGTATGGCGTGAGCAGGCATGGGGATGGGAGCATCTGCTAATGCATCTGGGAACAGCTGGCCCAGATGCTTTAGGTCATGAAAGCTCCCTGGAAGAGCAGAGTAAAAGCTGGAACTGTCCAAGCCGAGATGCAGTGAGCATGTTGCATATTGTGGTTGTCTTGAGGGAGACTAGGCATGAAGTGTGGCTGCCAAGTCTCTCTCATCAGGAAAGCCAGTTTTGGTCTGCATTCAAAAATAACAAAAGCTTCATCCCTGACAGGAGAACAGTCATATGGGACCAGGTAAAAAAATCTACCTTACCTATTAGTCTGCCTCAAGCGCTGTCAATAGCAGAGGCTTAGATTATGAGGACCGTGGCAAACCTAGAGCAAGCTTTGCCCCTCAGGCCATTCTCAGTGATGAGAATTGTAGGGACATTGTGAGCCAGAAGCTGCAGCTGGTCTCTTGTGTTTGACAGGTCCAGTTGCGTCTGTGTTCTGGCTCTGAGCACATGAATACCGTTGTTCTCCACCGCAGAGTCCTGTGATTTTAATTACACACTGTACAAGGAGGTGTTTCCTTCGTGGGTTTGAATCTCCTGCACAGTAATTTCACAGCTGCCTCTAGGAATGACAAATACCAATTTCTTTTTTACGTTCTTCTCTCTCTGCTTGATGTTACAGACAGGTAAACGTTGCTACAGAAATTGGCCTTGCCCTCTTCTCAATTGCCAGAGACAGCAAAGAGCCATGAGGCAGAGCTGGATCCTGCTGTAGTGCAAACTTTCAGACAGACATGGTGGCATTTAGAAATGGTTTGGCGCAACAGCAGGTTCAGTCTGGTGTTTCCTTCCCTTAAGAGGCAATTAAAATGTAAATGTACAGAGAGCTGCCAGTTCTGGAGACCTTGTGGGAATCTACAGGGGGATGTTTCTGCACTGACCTTTGTCTAATGATCTTATCAGACCATAAACTTCCAGGCATTGTCTGTCTCCCACATGCTCCTTGTGTGATGGGTATGGTTCAGCGGGCAGCACCACGGGCTGCTGCTTTTTGGTCCTGTCATGCTGAGGGACTGGGCTGTTGGCATGCTGCTGTTCTCATAAGCATGGATGCTGCTCACGCACTTTCACTCCAGTGTTAGCCCCAAGCAAAATCCTTCGAAATCTCTGTGAAAGCATGGATCGTCCTTACCCTTCCCACCTTTTTTCAGTTATTCTTGCAGAGAGAAACCCCACAAAACCAGAGTGATGTCTAAGGGCTTCATATGCAGTAGTCACCACCCTGACCTGCTTCAGACCAGGCAGTGGTGACACTGAAGCCCAGCCTTTGTGGGTGCAAGAGTGCTTGAGCTAGATTTCTTAGCAACGTAAACCAGAGTCAGGAACCGACAAGGGGAAAACACAAGTAGACAATTTTGCCTCTCATTGAGAAATTTCTGACTTAACTTAATTTCTGAATTCAACAGAAGCTGGGAACAACCAGTTTCTCCCAGAGGAGTCTAATTTCTAGTCAGCTGAAGGTTGGGATCTTGCCTCCAAAGAAGCCAGGGCTTCCCAGTTCCTGGCAAGTTTGAAATTGGGAGCCATCAGTCTGTTAAAACCCCCTTGGCAAATCATGAATGCTCGTGAGCTATCAAAGCTCGACAAGACAATGTATCTGCTCTGATTTATACCTGTGAGAAACCTAACCTTTAATTTTAGTTCTTGAATTAGCAGTTGTTTTAATCACATGAATGCAGTCTGCCAGGTTGTCAGGGCCACATATGCGAAACTCAGAATTATTGCTTCAGTGGAGCCCTAAATATGTAATGTTCCAGTAAAGCCTTTTTATTGGGTTTATGGACCATTAAGCAGAAAGTGGGATGGAGTCATGCAACAGCCATCTTGAAGAGGGCGCAGCCTCCTTCATCTCTGCCTTGTGCAATTAGGGAACAGCTCACAGGTCATTCGGTATTAATTGGCCCCCTTTGGAGCTTGAGTGCTTTATGAATGCTATTATACAAAATGTGATAGCAGGGAACTCAAATCAATGACCCTGGTGGTCTCTTTCCCTCTGACAGCCACTGCTCCTAAATAAACATGGCTTATAGACTGTTTCCGTTGAGCTCTATGGAGCCACACCAAGAATGAGTTCACCCACTCTGGTTTCTACCCAGCAACAGTCAACAAACAGGCGCTAAAGACCAGTTCTGCCACATGTGGAACTCTCTCAGATGTGCTACATGGAGATTTTCTCCAGAATATCTTGCGCTGTGCACTCTCCCATCACTTTTCTTGTAGGGGTGAGTACGCTGAGCCATTGTGAACCTCATGTTCCAGGGCCAGGGAACCCCTGGAAAGACATTGTATCCCTGGGAGGGTCTGAAATGAGATTTCATGGTTGTTTCTTTCTAGAAGCGCTGCTTTTCTGGTACCCTCCTGCCCTCTTGCTCAAGTCATGCAGCGTGCTGTTACGTTTACCCAAGCTAAGGAGAAAACAGTTGTCTTCCTCAGCAGGGCCTGAACCCCTTTCTGCAAAGCTTGGTTTTGCTTGAATTTCTAGGATGACCTGTAAGGTGAAATGCCATGTGACGCAGTAGAGGATGCTGCTGTATTAAGAATACTCAGGCTGGAGGAGTGCCTGAAGAATAGAGAGAAGTAAGTGTTCATTCCTCTTCAGTGATTTCTGTCTTTGACCTTTGTTTTTCACCATCTCTCTGTTACCTTTCTCCTTCTCCCTCTCTAGAGACCATGAAAGCAATCATTTAAAAAAAGAGGGGAGCATGATTCACGTTCAGTCAGCTCCAGCCCGATTCACACAGGTTTCTTCTGCAATAAGCTGGAGAAGAGCTTCTGTTCAGTTGTTGCTGACAGCGCCCAGGCGGGTTACAGCAGTGTGGGCGCGGAGAGCAGACGAGGGCATGGAGTGTCAGCACCACTTAAGCAGTGGAAGGATTACCTACCATTCAGTGCATAACTTGCAGTTTGCCTCGTTTCCCGTTGTCACCGAGTCTGCAAACAGACAGTTATTGGCTTAACGTGTGTGCTGAGACCTTGGCTATGGTTTGCAACAGGGTCTAGCATCAGGCATGTTTCTACGACAAGTGCCGTAACGCGTATCTGAGATCTGGTTGCCACGTTAAAACAATAGTTTCGCATCTGAGCACTTTTTAAATTACCGTTACTCGCCAGGTCCCACACCCTGAGCGTTTCCACCTCTGGGAGGTCCTGCCTCAGCATCCCTCCCTGCCGACCGCCCAGCGAGGACTCACTCCCGCATCCCTCCGGGGTCCAAAGGCACCCGCACACCGGCTGTATTCCTTGTTATTCGTAACGCGCGTTTCAAATCTCTTGCCTCTAAGAGATCCCTGCCCCTCTGCAGCACGCAGAAAGCCTGCATCTTATTCCCTGGCATCTGGCGGTGGGTTTCCCCTCCTCTGCCCGTGCGGCGGCGGCCGCTTTGTTCTCTGCCCCGGGGGCGCCGGAGCGGGGCTGGGGCTGCCCCTCGGCGGCGAAGCGCCCTGGGATTCTTCCTCTCCCCGAGGGAAAAGGGGCTGTTCTGCTGCGGGCACCTCTGTCAGCTGAAGGGGGCGGGAGCTGCAGCCTTGAAGTAGAAAAGGAAGGAGAGAAAGAAGGCGCGGGGAGAGGGTGAGAGCCTGCCGGACAGCGGGGGAGGCGGCGGGGCTGAGCCTTGCCGGGCACCGCGGGCTGGAGGAGGAGGAGGGAGGCAGGAGAGGATGCGGCGGGGCAGCGATGCTGCGCCTGAACCCCCTTCTGCCTAAGGGGAGGGACGTTATCCTCCGAGGAGAAGGAGGAAAGTGGGGAGGAGGCGGCCAAGCTCGCACAGAGCCTGCTGAGCGCTCCCGGGGACTGCCCGGGGCTCGCCTGGCACCCGGGCAAAGTTTCCCGAGCTCGGTCAAGGGAGGGGAGGAGGCATGTGAGATCCCTCTGCTCCTAGCACGCAGCCCTGGTTCCAGCCCCGGCCCTGCTGGGACTAGCGATGGCTTTGTCATCCCCGACCGAAGGGTGAAGAGGAGAACCGGGGCATCCACTCTCTCCATCGCCTCTCCCGGCTCCGCGCTCCAGCCCAGGTCAGTGTCCTCCCCTTCCAGGCACCGAGGCGCTCTGGCCCTGCCGGAGAGTTTCCCAGCACTTTGCCCAAGGAAAAAGTCTTGTGCTTCTCCCGACAGCTAAAGGGTTCCTGCGTGTGTGTTTGTGAGGCTGCCTGTGTGCGGGAGGTGGTTATAGCTGCCTGACTTCAATTTCTGTTTGCTGATCACTGTCATTATTTCGCTGTGCCATCACACCTCTAGCAAGGAGACTCATCTGGGCTCTGTCAAATATTTCAGTTGTACTGCTGCGGTGAAAGGGTGAGGAAGGATGACAGCTCGATCCCCCTCGCTACAGCTAAGAGGGGAGCATGCTTAGCTGTGCATGTTGCTGGTGCAGCTGGTACGGCTTTAAATGATGCTCCTAAAATGCTGGCTGAACATGTCAGTATGTCAGAGCTCTAGAAACTCTCAGAGCTATGAATGGAAGTCTCTGTTCCCCTGAGATTATAGGGAGGGATGGCTATTCCCCTGAAAGGAATCGCTACAGCCTCTGGATTTCCGTTACTGTAGCTTGGATACGCAGCATTTTTTGTGTAGCAGTGCTTGGCAGTAGTGCGTTTCCAGCTAAAATGTTTGGAGAAGAAACACGGACTTTACCCAGTAAGAAAAGAACCTGTTTCAGACAAAGCCCAAAGAGAACTTTGTCATCTCCTGAAGGAAAGGAAGTCAGTCATTTTGGACAGGATAATGTGACTGGAAAGTGAGTTGATCATTTTTGAATTGGTTAACTTGGCTGAGGTGGAAGTGAGAAGGTAAAAGCTGCCAGATATCCTCAGGCAGGTCAGCAGTGGAGTGTGACCCACATCAGTGAGTTCTTGTGACTGCAAATGTGATGGAGAGGGACTCTTCTCCCCACAGCATCAGCCTGTGCTCTAGAAGATGACAGGAGAGCAAAGATGTTTCTGTTGTACATGGCATTCAGAATAAAGGTGGACTTTGTGCTGTTGCAGAGTCTTATCAGGTAGAGTATGGTGTAAGCCATCCTGTGGCTTTGGCTTGGTTTTTGCTTCATCCTCCACTGCTCTGCTGGCTTTCTCATCCCTATTTCATCTGGTTTCCCAACAGGAATCCCCTGTGTATAATCCCTGCTGTTTTATGTGGAGATCAAGACAAAAGTAAACAGTGATCCACTTTCCAAATGTCCCCAGTCCAAACACAGTGTCTTCTATGTACTGTTGGTTACCCTTGGGTATGTCTGCAGGTGATATCCTAGCTCTGCAATGGTGCTGTCTTCCAAGGTCTTCTGTCCCCGTGCTGATGGGAGAGGTCCCCACTCCAGGCAGGGTTCCCCTTAGATTCTCCAGTGATTCCGTTGCTTTTTACTGGGAAAGGTCCGTTACCCCATGTACGTGCTTCAGGCAAAGAGAACGGGAAAGAAGTTTTGTCTTGGATGTAGCATGGCCAGAAACTTTATGGTGCAGCTATAGAAAGGGTGTGACAAGCCCCAGAACAGCTCACATAGTTTAAATGAGATCTCAACTCCAACTCTATTTTTGACCACTCCAGCTAGGTCTGTCCCCTGGTTCTGGGGATATCTTCACATGCAAAATGTGAATGAGGCAAATTTGGCTCCCTATGCTTTTCTTTGATGCCATCTTAGCAGGCTTGGTGTCTTTCTCCCTCAGTCAGCCCCAGGTATTTTTATTCCCCATCTAAGGATGTGCAACACAATCCCTTGGATTCATGTTGATACAGCTACACTCTTCGGGCAGTGCCACAGCCCTTGTGTCAGACCTGGCCCTCTGAACGGACGAAATGCATGTTTCACAGTCACAGATGTGTTTGAGGAGCTCCAGGACCCTGGGTTTTGTCACACTGCCTGCTCTAGTCTCTGACCTTTTGTGCAGACTGGTACTGATGCATTCCCAGGCACCCAACCCAACAGGCTTCCTAGGATGATGCCTCCTGGCAAGCTACTCCTCACTGCTTTAGCCACAGCCATTTATTTGTAAACTTCCTTTCTTCCCTCTTCTCTTGCCAGTAGGCAGGTATCTGCCATTGCCTGACCCGTCCCTTGGCACACCCTTGTCTTCCTGTCCTAGGATGGCCAAAGGGTGGCTGGTGCCTGCTCCAGTCAAGCTGCAGGGTGAGAGGTCTCTGTCCTTATGTGCCACATCTTTATTTCTCTACTGTAGATCTGGTTCCCTCTCATTCTTGGAAGCGGCCATGAATGCCTGGGAAGCTGATGGTGACTGTACCCATCCTGAGCCCAGCTGGATCATTCTCTCTCATCATCTATTCTTCCAAAGTCGATCTGTGGTTTTCTTTTACCTGCTGGGGTGAGCTGTCCTTGGATGGGCTGCCCTGATTTATCATTGCCAACGGTGCCCGGACAAGCCCTCTTGTCCCCATTCCTCCCCTGTTACAGCCTGGGGAGGTCTATGAGGATTTTGCTCAAGCTTAACCCCCACGGTCACTGGGCTGTAACGATGAACAAAAATTGGCAGACAGAAAAAACGAGCTACCAGGGGCCATGCTGAGTGATATCACTGCAGCCTTGAAAGCAGCCAGAAACCAGCATGGTCTCTTTGGAGTGGCTGCAGGTGACTGCTGACAGATGTGACAGGCAACAGGTTGAAGCTCCTCTGGAAAATCTCAGTGGGAGCATGACCTCTGGGCTCTGCCTTGCCTAGGAGCAGAGGCAGCCGGCTTGTTTGTGCATCCCGCTAGAGCTCAGCAGCTGTGGTCGCTGTCTGGCTCTCCCAGGAGGGGGAATTCTCACAGGGTGGAAGCAGGTGGGTGCTGAGGAGTCGGGAGAGAGAAACCTGGTGAAATGAATCTGTGATATGACTTAACCACGAGGAGCCACGCAGTTCCCTGCCCAGCGCTTTACAGTGAGAGGATGTAGGGCAAACCGAGGGGAAGAGCCACACTGGGGTGTCTGCAGCCTCTCCGTGCTGAAGGTTCAGGCTGACATCCATAAGAGCTGGGCTGAGAAGTGTGTATGTGTGTGTGTGTGTGTCTTTAACCAGAAGATGTTTTGCTGCTGGGCCAGGGCTGGTGAATGAGGCAGAGTCAGGGCTCCAGGTCACAGCAGTGTGCCAGGTTCCCAGGGAGAACAAAAGGACACTGCTGGAGAAACATGCAGAGGTGTTAGCCTGGCTGGTGGAAAAAACACCCTTTCTTATCTCACACACATTCAATTCTCCTGAAAAATCAGCCTGCAGAGAGACTCCTCCCCAGTCGGGCATCCCCAGATGAGGAAGGATTTAATGATTTCACATGCCTGTCCCTGTCAGTGCCAGCTGATGTCTCACTGAATAGGAACTTCAGCAAAAGTTCACTGCTGCACTTCATTCAGGTCTAAACAAAAGCCCAAGCCGAGGAAATGAGATATGACACCAGACAGAGCAGCAGAGCTTTGCCTCAGCTGGAGGTATGGAAAAATTTTATAACCTGGGAAACATGTTGAAAATGCCCGGCTGATCCCACTGGCATGTTCCAGGGTGGTGGGTGATGGTTTGGTTGGGTTTTTTTTTTATTTAGTGGCTGCAGTGTTAATAGCACAACAGTGATTCTTGTGGCAGAAACCTGTGTGGTATCAGTTTTCCCCTGGCAACCCTTCTGAGAGTGATTTCACAGCAGAGGAGGGAAGAAGCTAGGGAGCCAGGCAGGGGAGTAGGAGAGAGCAGACCGCTATTGTTTGCAATCAGGCTGGGAAGAGAAATGCTCTCCTGCCTGTAAAATCAAAGACATCACCAGCAAACTGCTGGCAATTTGGCTTCTGGAAATTTGGCTTCCGGCAATTTGGCTTCCCAGTGAAGTACAGCGAACACAAAGCCAGTTCTTATCACATCCAATAACCTCCTCCTTCATCTTCTCCAACAGAGAGGCTGCTGTTGTCGGTCAGGGCTATGTGTTCCTGCCTTGGGTCCTGGGCAGATGTCACACAGGCCCTTTTCCAGTTTCATTGTCTCAGTTTCCATGGTCCTCCAGCCCAGACCTGATGTTATTTGGACATGAACCTTTCACAAGTTTGGTTTTACAGTTGATGAGGCAAACAAGCTGTGGGTGATGACAAACACTGTGAGACCAGCTACTGCCCAAATGGGCAGCAGAGCAGGTTCATAGAATATCCCAGGTTGGAAGGGATCCATAAGGATCATTGAGTCCAACTCCTGGCTCCACACAGGACCAGCTGAGTCAGAGCATATGACTGAGGCCGTGTCCAGATGCCTCTTGAACTCAGCCAAGCTCGGTGCGGTGATGACTTCCCCGGGGAGCCTGTTCCAGTGCCTGAGCACCCTCTCAGTGAAGAACCTTTTCCTGATCTCCAACCTAACCCTCCCCTGTTGCAGCTTCATGCCATTCCCTCGGGTTGCCTGTCCTGAAGAACCTGTATTTTCAGGGAAAGGTGGATGAAGTAGGGGAAGAGGCATGAGATGTGTGCTGCAGGTCGCAAACCCATGTGAGAAACATCTGAGCTCATGATGTGGGTCTGTCTATCCAGTCATACTGCTGCAGTGCTGCACTGTGGCTCAGACTTGAGGCAGAGCCAAGTGTTGGCTCTGGGCCATCACATGTGAGTCCAGAGGAGGCCACAAAGTTGATCAGATGGCTGGAGCACCTCTCCTACGAGGACAGGCTGAGGGAGTTGGGCTTATTCAGCCTGGAGAAGAGAAGGCTCTGGAGAGACCTATTTGCCACCTACCAGTACCTAAAGGGGACCTACAAGAAAGCTGGAAAGGGACTGTTTACAAGGGCAAGGAGTGATAGAACAAGGGGCAATGGGTTTAAACTAACAGAGTGGAGATTTTGATTAGATGTTAGAAAGAAATTCTTGACTGTGAGGGTGGTGAGGTACTGGAACAGGTTGCCCAGAGAAGCTGTGGATGCCCCATCCCTGGAAGAGTTCAAGACCAGGTTGGATGGGGCTTTGGGCAACCTGATCTAGTGGAGGGTGTCCCTGACCATGGCAGGAGGGTTGGAACTAGATGATCTTTAAATTCCCTTCCAACCCAAACCGTTCTGTGACTCTGTGATTCTATTCACTTGGACCACATTTGTCTGGATGGCAAAGGGCATTGAACAGACTGAGCTCAGTGCTCCAGCCAGAGGCTGACTGCACATGACCAGCAAGGGCAAGGAGACCCCAGACTTGAGAGCAGGCTTGGTTTTGTACTTAGTTGTTGGTGCCAGCAAACCTGGAGAAGATGCTGATCACTTTGAATGGTGGTGGAAAGGTGCCTTTTGTTCATTCCTCTAACACTTGTATGCTTTTTGGTTCCTCTCCAGGGATTTCAAGGCAGCACGAGACCAGAGCTAGGCTTCTCAACACAGTGTACAATCCCTGACGGCTGAAGCGACCTCTGAGATTTGTCTCAACATGTTCAGTGAAAAGAGCAGTGCCTCTTTGTCCCAGAAGCCCATCCAGAAAAAGACACGACCTCAGGGCCTCCCCTCCCCTGCTCTCTGCTGCGCGTGTGGACTTTGCATCATGCTAGCAGGGATCAACATCACTTTAGTGGGAGCATTTGCCTTTGGGACCTTCCTCCCCATGAACAACCCTCCCATCATCATCGGACCCATCTTGCTGGTGGTGGCCTTCACATTCTTTGGTGCCTGCTGCATCTGCAGCCGAAGGCCCCCAGCTCATGGGGCCAGGAAATCCAAACCAGGTTCCAACATTGGGCTCATCAAACCTGGCAACACAGCTTTTGAAATTGAAACCAGTGAGCACACGGTGCAGGATACCACTGCTGTCCAGCTAAGCCCCACAAATTCCCCCATCTCCTCAAAAAAGTCCACACCAGTCCACGAGAATGCGAAGACTTGCAAGCTTTTCACCATGGAAGGCAACGGGCCGGTGGCTAAGTACACCACAGGAGGAGAGGCGATACAGCTCAACTTGCCCAGGGACCTGGCTGCATCCTAAAGTCAGGCAGAGCTTTTGTTAGCAGCCAGCCAGACGCTGCAGTGGATGGGCTGGAAATCCATGATATATCATCGGTCAGAGGTGTGAAGATGCTTGTGAAAAGCCAACAAACAGACGGGTGTCTCTGAATCAATTTAAGGAAGGCGGATGCAAACAGCAGAAAAAAATCCAGATTTTTGCTGAAAGGAACATGCCAATTAGGCGCCTTTAAAAGGAGAATTGATAACGATGTTGCTGTGAAAGGATGACTCTCAGTTCCTGGGAATGCACCAGCTTTTTCGGGGAGCAGCTAGGAAGAGGGAAATTAATTAATTTACGTAGCATAACGTGGAAATGTGATGGCTGGAAGAAGGGGCTACGCGGATCTGACAAATGATGCTCTTTCTTCTCAGAAGTGAAGCAATTCTTGAACTTAAAAGAAGCAGGAATGCAGTAAATTACAGCTCGCTGCCACTCAGTCACAAGAAGATTTCAGCATTTTTAGTGCCAGGCTTTTTGGCAGTAGGGACAAAGCTATGTGTTTGCTATTGAAAAAGCAGTGTGAAACAATCTCCCCTCCTTTGAAAATCCTTGCCCCATCTTTACCACCCATTGTAAGAGACAATGGATCACAGGGATCGCAATTAGCCCGAGTATTTTCCTCTTGTTTTAATCAGGTTGGGCTGCAGCTGTGCTGCTCGGTGTTGTACCTTAGAAGGTCAGCCAGGCTGAATCCTTGGGGACAAGCTCCTGGAGCAGCCAGAGATTGGCAGGAGCCTGCAAACGAAATCTTTGGGCAACGATTGTGTACTGAGTGCTAGGCAGGTTCCTTCCCATCTTTTTGTGGAAGGCTGACCTGGAGCAAACATCAGCTTGGGGCAGAGGGCGAATAACTGTATGGGCTTCAGTGTAGCTGTGCTGGAAGATGGTGACTATACCTCCTTCAGGTATAGTCACTCCTCCAGTGGCTGCAAGATCCATTACACAGAGCAGGCAGTCAGGAGTGGATCTCCTTGCTGCAGGAAACTGCCTGCTCAACATGCTTGTGGGCTTGCAAAGCAATGGGATGGGTTTGTAGAAGAGAATTTATCAACAGCTGTTGAATGCAAAGGCACCACCTCTGCCTCAGAAAGACCGTGATCTGGTGGATCAATGCTGCAAAGGCTCTGTGTTCTTCCCTGGGTGACCCTGGCTGGGAAGGTGGTGCTGTGCTAATGGGCCTGCTCTGAATCCTGTAGAAGGTGTTCATGTGTTTTATGAGATGGGAGCAGTGTGGGGAAGGACAGCCATGCTAGGCAGGACAAGTGTGTGGAGGGCAGGAGCAGGAGAGTGAATTTTAAGTAGGAACTGTTGCACCAGTTCTCTGTTTGTGGAAATCCTATATTTGAAATGGGACTCTTGGGACTTTGGGTGACTAGGAAGTGATATGGACACAAGAGTGACCATACCAGATCATTCCAAAGGCCCAGTAACCCATTTCAGACAAGTCCGAGAACAAGGTCTGCGTAAACACGGGGCAAAACCAGGGTGTTGCTTGCCTAAAGTCCTCTCCCAGCCCCCAATGTGCTATTGCTTAGGAGCTTCCCGAGATGGAAGTGGTGCCTGTGTTTAGTAGCCAGGAATGAATGTCTTCGTCATTAAATTTGCGCCTTTGAATATCTGTCAAGTTTCATCATTTGTGACCCTGCAGCAGGGAGTTTCACAGTTTAATGAGAGGCTGTAAAGTTCTCTATCCTTGGCTTACTTTCATCCTGCACCCTACTAGTTGCCTTTGATGCATCAAATTAGAAGGGCCAGCAAACAGTCCATGCCCCCCCCACTATTCAGGGTTTTTGGGGTCTTGGTCATGTTTCCTTCAGTCATCTCTTTCCTATGGTACTTCACATCTCCTGTAGACAGAGGAAGGTGATGCTTTCCATTCAGCCCAGCTTCAGCAGTTTGCTGAGGACAACACATCCCTGAGGCTTTAGCCAGCAGAGATGGGCGTACAGAGAGGCGAGAGGGATGAAGGGGAAACACTGGAAGAAAGGGGGAGGTTGTGACGTGGCCAAGGCCATGCTGCATGGCCAGGCTATGAAGGCCATATGGCTGGTGTGCTGGGTTAAGTGATGGCACATGGCATGATGGGGGAGCTGGAGAGAAGAGCCATGGTGCTATACAGTCCATGCACGAGGTGTCCTTCTTGCCCTAGGGAGCTGCTGTGCAGCTGACGGCCCCTTCATGAGCTTGGGTAGGATAAGGTTGAATGTCATTCCTTGATGAGAGGGAATCAAACACTCTGTCTTCATGAGGGTCCTCCTTCAGTGCTCCAACACTTTTGGCGCCTTGAACAGCTCCTTCTACACCAAGCAATTACATCAGTATGATTTTAGCAGGGCTGGTCTACTGGCTAGGAGGGGCAGGAGTAGGCTCGGGAGAAGAACGTTTGCATTGGCCTGATAAGATATGGGATCAACTCTTTGGTACAGCCTCCAGGTCCTGGGCAAAACTTTTAATTGTGCTACTACTCAGCTTCCTGCCTGTGTGGGAGAGAAAATACCTGCTCTCAGCTGGAGTTAAAGCTGCTTTAAAGATGAACACATTGCCAAGCAGCAGGGTTGGTATGGGCACACCTGAGTCTGGAGACTGCTGGCAGGCAGATGTGTCTATACGATCTGATCTTGGCATGATCTCCTTCAGAGCTCATTTTCATGGCTGAGCTCTGGTTCCAGCACCAGCTGCCCTTTGGCACACAGGAACTGCCGTACTGAACAAAAGGCCTCCATGATTTTTGCCCGCTGGGGATTGCTGTAGCAATTAAACAAAATAGCTTGCTGATGTAGGTTTGATTCCCTGCTTGCTGGCTCACCAGCTTTTTGGAATACCACACAACAGGATGGAAGTCCTTCAGAGGTATTGCCCACGTGAATATGGTTACTGCAGCACTTTTCTTTGAGCACCTGGAGCCAAAAAAAAAAAGTAAAATTAAGTGGCAACCATACAACTCCTTCCTGTACTCACTGAAGGCTTGAAAACCAACTCTGGGGTGTGTGTACTGGAATCACTCCTTATTGCACCTGCACCCTGAAATGCTGCCAGTGAAGGATAATACAATAGCAGATGCCACAGAAGTCGAAGGCACAGCCACTTTGGGCAGGAATGGGGACAGAAGCAGCACTTTGAGGACCGGCCAGGAGTTTAGGGTGGTTCACACTTGTGTTGTGGCATCACAACCAGCATCATACAGGGAACCCTGGCACAGCCCCAGGACCTGGTGCATCCTGTGCTGCATATGCAGGTTGTCCTAAAGCCAGTGTTGCTCTTGGGACCCCAGAGATGACAACCAGCAGAGATGGCACCTGGGTGAGCAGAGGTGTAGGACAAGTGAGATGCTGATCCCCTGGCGTGGTGGGTCTGTACGCCAAGCTATGACCCCAACCGCCTACCTGCGCTGCAAGGTGGGCGTGGGAACATCTGCTGCCCTCTGAAGCATGAATGCCCTGCTTTTGCCTTTTTCTGTGTTTTGGGATTTCCATGTCTGTCTCTCTGTCTGCCTCTGTGATCGGCCGTGAGTAATATAGTTGTGAACCTTGTGCCTCCTTGTGTAGTGGGAGATGGGAAGAGTTTCTTTTTCTCCAAGTCAACATTTCTGGCGTGAGTCTTTTTTTAATTACTATTTGTGTGTGTGCAGTGTAGAATTTGGAAAAGACAGACCCATTAAAATAATTGCACTCAGTAAGCATTTGGCCTGCTCTTTCACTCTACCAACCACCTTCTCCCTTACCCTCGGACTGTGGGTGCTCCAAGGCCACCTGTATTCATTTTACCTTGTGCTCCTCACTCTCCTGCTTCATTTTCTAGCCCATGCAACTAGCTGCAAGGAAAAAGCATCCCTGAGAGTTCATCTTGCCTCTGAATGCTGCTGCTCCTTGAAGCCCTGGTTGCCTAACACTACTCCCACCACAGACTCCCACAATCATTGCTCTGGCTAATGCAAGAATAGCCCAATTTAGCCTTTTTTTCCACTTGTGTGTGTTAATTCCCAGATGTGTGAACAAGCCAGAAGTGAATTGTGAGCCTGCGGTTTATCAGGGACACGTGAGGAGCAGATTTGTGGGTTGGGGTGGGTGAGGACTGTGGGATGTTCTGAATTCAACCTCTCAGGTGATAAAGGACTGGACTGGATTATTTTAGCTGATACTCCCCAGCCCTTGGCGTTTAATGTATGGTGCGGGGAAGGGGTGGCAGCTGTATCTGTGTGTGTTTGTGTGTGTCTAGGACTGGTGCCATCACCTTTCCCTGCTCCTTCTGGGCTTAGCCCAACATGGTTTCTTGGAGATGAGTCAAGGAGGGATAGCACAGCGAGAATAAAGAGGATCTGAGAGCCTTGCAAATTCGCCTCGTCAAAGGGCTTCTCTCCCATGCGCAGCCAAGTGATTTGAGATGAGAGGAAATCTCTCCGTTCCAGGCAGGCTGGCTGGTTAAAGACCTGGGAAATGAGCTGGTTAAGAAGGCTCCACTGACAATGTGTGTAAAATTAAAACCTGCTCCCTTCAGAAAGGATTTTTTTTTTTTTTGGTCATTAGGAAAAACTCCCTGGAAGGGTTTTTCTTTCTTAAAAGTAGGACCAGAGAGAAAAGCACAGAGGAAGGTTTGCTGAGCACCCACTGCTGCCCTCCTGGACTTGCATTCCTGCCATGGCAGCTGCGCAGCACCAACCTGCACCGTGAGCTCCCCTCTCTATCTGAAAGAACATAACAGAAACATTACCTGGGATGTAATTAGCTTTTTCTAATTCTCAGCCCAAATTTATTCATGGCTAGTTTATTTCCTTTTATCCTTGTGCCAACAATGGCTTTTAACCGAGATACCTTTTGGCCTCCTGGAAATTTGTATTCCTGAAACATTTTAGATTTGTTGCAAATTTTCCAGAGCTTCCCTTTCATGAGGCTGAGCTGGCTGACCCCTTCCATCCTTCCCTCCTGTGAAATGCTCACCCTTCCCCAGCGGCCCTCACCTCCCTCTATGGCCTATCCCTCTGATTTTGGCTCAGAAGTTCCATGAATGCTCATGAACTGCCATTCTTTTGCAGGACCTATGAGTCCACAGTAAAGGTACAAACCTTCCAGGTCTTTCTTGTGCAAGAAATGGGGCATTTTTTCCTGGGCAAGTCCTGGAAGAGGAAAAAAGTCCATAAAAGAACAGAAATATCCATGAAAATGTGAAATTTCCATTTGCAAAGTCCCTCTGTTAAAAAAAATAAATATGAGCTTTTATGTCATTAGTCTCCAGTGAGTCCATAGCAAATGTGCTCAACTTAGAGGTTGAAAGGCTGTTTTCCTCCAACTGTCAGACGCTGTCAGCTCTGCTGAGATTTCAGCATCCATGGGAGAGACCCTCAGACACTGCTGGCTGCCCCACTACAACATGCTCTAGGAGAGGCTTGTATATTTGTCTTCTAAAACTCCTGCCTATCAGACTGAAGACTATCAGACCCTAAAGAGCTCCTTGTTTGGGGTGACCTCAGAGCAACACCCTGCCCATGTCCCCAGGGTCATGTGAAGCCACAGTGGGATGATTATCTTCAGCAGCAACACCCCCCTCTAGATGGACCAAGGACATGGAGCATCTCCTCTGGCATTGTCCTACGCTGTTTGCTCTCTCACACTTGATGTTTTTCATTTTAATATAAATTTAAAACTCTTGGAGACTGGCTCCATGCAATGGTGGCCAGTTTGGGGGCTTCTGCTGTCCCAGCTGCCCCCACTGCTGACCCAGGGAGTTCCAGCAAGGAGGAGACTGCTGCTGACCCAGGCTCAGAATGGGGCTGCAGAAGACAGCTGGACCATCAGGGTTGGTCAGCAAGGATTGTTCCTTCCAGGCTCATTTCCACGCCTTTCTTCAGTCTAATTTACAACGTCTGTGGAGAGGGGGCATTTCACCGTTTCCATCAGCAGACCTCCCGCTACTTGTAATCACTCTCGGTCTCTCTTTGAGACCTGCACACGCTGACGTGGCTTTGAATTCTCAGAGCACAGCGTGTCAGGGCTGGGAGAGCAGATTACATATTTCAAGGCATCCCCAGGAGTTTTTCCAGGGACCACATTTTCATCAGGAAATTCTGATTTCTTGAAATTGGGCTGTCCTGGGAAGACACTGGTTCTCATGACGCTTTTGCCAGGAAAAAAACTCCCCAGGTTCCAGATGAAATTTCCCATCCAAACACTTGAGAACTGCTTTACAATTCAATCCTCCAGGCACCCCTTAAACAAGACCTTGCTGGGCTGTGCCACCACAAGGACCAAACTATAAAGGCAGCTTTGGCGCTACAGCCCCTTACCAGACCCCCTGCATTCAAACAGGTCCAAGAAACCAGACCTCTCTGCACCAGTGCTTTTAATAAGCCGTGCCTGCAGAGATCTGCGCAGCCTCCTAAAACCATCGCAGGAGGGCTCTCCTGCTGAAATCTTTGCCGGAGTTTCTGGCATCAATCTGCCGTGACAGTGAGCACAGCTTCATGCGTGGCTCTCTGGCCTGGCACCAGATGGATATTTCATGAGGTTTGCTATAAAGTCAGACAGAAAAATTATTTATTTTGCTGGCACGTAGGCAGAAAAGATGCTACTTTTGGAGACAAATCCTCCTCTGTTGTTATCTTGGTATGAGAAATCAGTCTGATCTATGGTTCATCTCTTATCTCCAGCTGAGCCAGACGCTGTCGTTCGGCGCTGATCCTCCCTCTGCCACTGCAAGCGGCCCGTGCTTCCTCCTGTTCGCTGTCTCTGGGGCTCGGCACTCTCCGTTCGGAGGCAGATTTTGCACCTGGAAAGGACGCGCTGCCGGCAAACCCAAGGGGTCTGGCTTCTGCAGCCTCCGTAGGGGTGGGCACATCGCTGCTGCCTGCACCCCGTGGCTGTCACGCAAATAAGCAGCCAGCTTTGGTTTCGGGGCTGGGAACCTTTCACGGGGCCACCGAGTTCACCGGAGAAAAATAACCTTTGGCTGGCAATTACAGCTGCACCCGGGAGCGGCAGAGCTGTTTGCTCCGGGCAGGTAAACCCAGGTAGCAGAGCATGGAAAGCTCCCTGGGGCTGCCCTCCCAGCATCATGCTGCGTGGTGGTCTCCAAATGGCTTTTCTTTCTTATCCTCCATCTGAAAACACCAACCAACCCCAAAGCCAAGGCAAATTTTTGCTGCCTACTTGCTGGAGAAATCCTTTTTCATGGCCATAAGTCCCTGGAAATCCCTCTCAACGCAGCCTTACACCGCAGCGGTGAGCAGTGGTCCTGCCCACACCTCTGGTGCTTTGCTACGTAGGTGCACGTAAGGCAGTCCCTGCTCTGGGTAAAGAGAAAGACAGCAGGCCAGAAAGGAAACTGAGGCACAGAGCTGAAAAGGGGCGCTCAGTTCAGATCAAGGCACTAATCTTGCTTTTCCCAAAGGATAAAAAAACCCAACTTCCAGTATCCGTAGCATCCTGAGGCAAGGACTCCCATGCCTTAACCCTGTGTTGTGTGGAGACCCACCTGCTCGTGCTTGCTGGCTTCATTTGAAAGCGAAGGAGGACAACCCATCTCTTTCCCCAGTGAAACCTCAAAACACGTATTTTGGATAGGCCAGATACACTCAATAAATAACTGTAGATTCCCTCGTTCGGGGCAGCAGTCTCCAAGGGTGAGAAATAGAGAGATGTGTTTCCTTTGCAGGGAAATGAGTGATGAACTTACTGAATGATCCTGTTGGCTGTTGTTCTCCTGACACGATGCATTTCTCTGGCATAATGCTGGATTGCTCAGAAGCTCTGGGCTACGTATATTTTCATAGAGCCTCATTAAAAACATGGCTTCAGTTCCAAAAATCACATTTGTTCTAAATAAGAGCTGTCTGCTGGGAGAATTAATTCCTCTGACTTAAGTCACCTCCCTGGAAGTGGTGCTGTTGTCTTCGATTTCATGGCTCAGATGATTACGCTTTTCCAACACCCAAGAATAACAAGATTAGGGAATTTGTGGCAAGGAAGGCAAAGAGGAGGAATTGGCTAAGAAAAAAGGAAGATAAATTGAATTTTCCTGTTAAAAGAAAGGGAAATGGTTATTTCACAGTAACACTTTTGCTTTTGGGAAGTTACAGCAGGGAAAACTCCCTGCTTGAACCAAAGTCTCTTAATCTTAAATAGTCTTCAATCTCTCTGGCTTGTTGTCACATTCTGTTCATCCGAAAAGCTTTGTGATCCTTAGATACGCTATTTAAAGTTAATTTGGGAAGTATTAAATCCATCTTGTGAATTATAAATTCATGGAAAAATGAGAATAAATTGTCAGGACTTGAGATCAAATGCACGTTGGTGTAACCGCGGCAGTACTGCAGCGGAGGTACGGCTGTCTTCTGCTCCTCATTTCTGGTCAGACCTTTCTGGAGGATTGCACATGCTCGTAGGGAACAGATGAGTGGTCCCAGGGGCACGGGGGAAAACTTGTCGTCTAGAAGGTGAGTGGAGCCACTGGGGAAAAACTGAATCGGGGCTTTGGTCCATGTTTGAAGATTATCTTGTTTGAGACACAAGCATCCGGAGATGGCGGTTACCATCCACCCATCAGCGCAGCACTGCGCACCCCTCTGCATCTGTGCAACTGGGAGGAAAATCCAGGAAAGTGGCTCAAACTGGTGTATTTTCCCTGATGATTTAGGTAAGCTGAATGCAAGCCCATGAGCTGCTCGCAGGGCATGGCTGGTGGAGGGACTCTCCAGGACACAAGGAACATGGGGAGCTGCAGGACCACACTGAAACTGAGGATCATAGAATCATAGAATGGTTTGGGTTGGAAGGGACCTCAAAGCCCATCTAGTTCCAACCCCCCTGCCATGGGCAGGGACACCCTCCACTAGACCAAGTTGCCCAGAGCCCCATCCAACCTGGCCTTGGACACTTCCAGGGATGGGGCCTCCACAGCTTCTCTGGGCAACCTGTTCCAGTGCCTCACCACCCTCACAGGGAAGAATTTCTTCCTAATATCTATTCTAAATCTCCCCTCTGTTGGTTTAAAGCTATCACCCTTCGTCCTGTCACTCCCTGCCCTTGTAAACAGCCCCTCTCCAGCTTTCCTATAGCCCCTTTAGGCACTGGAAGGCTGCGATTAGGTGTCCCTGGAGCTTTCTCTTCTCCAGGCTGAACAAGCCCAACTCCCTCAGCCTGTCCTCATAGCAGAGGTGCTCCAGCCCTCTGATCAGCTTTGTGGCTTCCTCTGGACTTGCTCCAGCAGCTCCATGTCTTTCCTGTCCTGGGGCCCCCAGAGCTGGACGCAGTACTCCAGGAGGGATCTCACAAGAGCGGAATGACCCCTCACAAGAGGGAGATGTAGAGGATGCCAAGAGTTTGGCAAGTGGGAATGAAGATATTCTGAAATGCAGGTGCTTGCTGCCTGAACACGTTTGGCGCGTGAATATCCGTGTGTATCCTAGTGTCACAACGCGAAGGAGCGGCAAGCTGCCTTTCCTCTGCAGTGCTGGGGATGGGAAGGAAACCCTCTCCGGGAGGGAAAACTGCTAAAGGGAAGGGCACTGCTTTTGTGGCACCGGGAGCACTTTAGCAGGGCTAACACTCGCAACATCATTAGGCTTAATGTTTCTGTTATTTGTGCTGTCAATTCTCTTAATGGCGCTCCAGCAGCATGGAGTGGAGTGAGTCATAAAAGTAATTATTAACTAGGCTATGGCACTGAAAAGGCATTTGAAGTTCAATTCAGCGCCAGCCCTGGTCGGTGTGGATGGTGTACGTTCGTTAATGAGCAGGTGCAAAGTGCGTTTGCCGAGGAGTGAAAAGGAGAAAGACCATTCGGTGTGAAATATTTTGCCTTATTATCTTCACAGGGAAATACACAGCAGCAGGCGGAGGCAGCGAATAGCAGTGAGGGCACGCATCCTGCTCCCCACATTTTTCAGAGGATTTAAACTACAGGTGCTTGGGGGTTAACTACATCAGTGCCCCTGAGCACAGACTGTTGTAGGCACCCAGCGGTCTCAGGAGCTGTAGGTATGAGGAATGGAAAGAAGTTGTGGCTGCCACCAAAACCTGGGGGGCTCAGTAGAGATAAACTGGCAAAAAGGTGGGATAAAGGAGTGAACATTCACATTTTGGTGGTAGGAAAGTGGATGTACTGGGCAACGAAGTGATGTGACTAAGGTCATGTAAGGATTTGGTGGCAGAGGAGAAAACACTGCTTAGATTCACTGCATCTTGTCGTTGTGACTTACCCACCAGAACTCCCTTTTACTTAGATGTGCTTTCTGCTGGAGGCAGATTTTTAGCTGTGGTGATAAGGGTACATCAACATCCCCCTAGACATCTGTCCTTCCTCTGCCCAAGGCTCAGTACCTGCAGGAGGGTCAACCTAGGGCTAGAGCTGGTGGATGAACACTGAACTGGCAGCTCCTGAAAGTTCCTATCAAAGGCAAGAAGGCACGTCCCAACGAGGAGCCGGTACCAGCTGTATGGGTGCTACCACTGCTGACACCGTTCTCAGGCAGGACAGGTTGCTCTCTGCTATGAGACTGTATTTACTCCACAAGATTATTGCTTAGCTCCCACTGGGTAGCTCTGATGAGCTGATAATTGTCCATCAGGCAAAGGGCAGAGCAAAAGCTCACATCAACAGTGATAAAGCCCAGTCTGCCAGGGCGGGTTTGTGTAGGGCTTTCGTATTTTGTCATTTTCCTCGTTGTGTGGAACAGGTTTTGCTTTAATTAGAGACCAGGAGTGATAAAACACATTTCTGAAGGTAGGAAGATGATATCTGCTGAGATGGGCAGCTGACACCTGGAATAGCAATTACAGACCCTGCAGATGCGGCATGGATCTGGGCAGGCGAGAGGATCCAAGGTAGCTGGTTTGCATTTTATGAGCACGGATCTGTCTTAATAAAAGCGAAGAGCGGGTCTGAGGACGTAATGAACTGCCTAGAGTGAAAAAAACAGTGATCTATCTTCTTTCACAGTCTGTGAAGCAAACCAGCAGGGAGGTGATGGTGATGGGATAGAAGCTCATCTGTATCAAGCCACAAGCAATTGCTTGATGGACAGACCCCATCCCCACGACCAGAGCTGTGTGGTGACTTGCAGCCCACGTGTCCCTGTGAGGCGAGCTGTGGCAGAGAGTGCATGGCTAGGGTTGGACAGCCTTCCCCAGGGCCTTGATGAGGCTGTGCATCCCACCATGGGGCTCTCATGCATCTCCTGGCACCCAGGGAGGACCTGAGAGCCCCTCTGCTCCTCCCAACCTAGGACTGACATCTGTCTGCCCCTGCACTGCAGCATCTCAGCTCATCAAACCCACATTAAACTCATGCTGCATGAAATCAACCCCATGATTGTTGGGTTTGGTTGGCTCAGAAAGTGACCCGTCAAAGGGCCCAAGGGGAGGAGATGAGCAGGAGTAGAGGGTTGGAGGAGTGGAAGGGTGGCATCTCTCTTTTGGAAGCAATCAGCAGCAATGGGAAGAACATAAACAAAGACAGACCATTTTTTCTCACCAAATAAATCAATGCTGACTTGGTGAGCAAAGTTTCAGAATAAAATAAAAAGTTGAGTTGCAAAGAATATTCAGGGGGGAAAAGGGTTATAGAAAAAGTTATAATCATTGCTGAGAGGAAGAGCCCCCAGCAACTCCATCTAACCTGGGCGGTACTTCTGTACCTGCAGTATGGCGAGGAGAGTGAAGAAACAACCTTTGGTTTCTCATTTGAGGTGTCATCTGCACAGACACTGCCACACAGGCAGGTGTGCGGTGATCTCAGCTCACCTTCATAAATCACTGATACCATCTCCAGTGGGACAAGGGAGCCTTGGGCAAAGGGAATTCACCAAAACAAGGGACTGAAGGGCTGATCTGACTTTTGTTTCACATGACAGAGCCATGAAAACTCCTCAGACTCTTTTGGATCTCGCATTCACTTGTGGGTGGCCAAATAACTGTGATGGCTTTGGGGAAACCAATGTACAAGAACTGAAGTCCTAGGCCAGGACACTCACTGTTTATCCTAGCTTATTCTCATGAGGTTTGAGGCACATAGCCTTCCTTCTGCTTTCCCCACCTTGAAGCTACCCTGGCCAGCGATGGAGAGGTAACAGATTTTGTGTGATACCGAGAAAATGTACTGACGGCTCTATGCTGGATTAGAAAACGGTGTTGTTTAGCTGTGTGATGCCTGAGGCTGACTCCCAAAGTCAGGAGAGAACATCAGGGGGGCCATTTTTCACTGCTTGACCAGGAAAATGAGGAGGCCCCATGCTGCACATCTGCTGGACAGGATCCGGCTCTGCCAGGCTTGCTGGCAGCTAGAGGTCACCATGTGCTCCTGGCTGCTGAGCTCCAGTTGGCAGCTCTCACTCGTGTGCAATCTTCCACCATTAAAGCCATGCAAAACCCTCTTCAATTATTTCCCAATTAATTCCTCTGCTTCCAGAGCCTTGTTTAAAGCTTATAAGATAAAAACTATTTCTACAAAGACCTTTTTCTGGTCTGGAAGGTGGAAATCAGGAGGTAGCAGTGAGAAAAAGAGCAGTCTCAAGAGTGTACTGCCCACTTTGGGTGCCTTACTAAATAGGGTGGGTACATCACCATTGGTGTCTGTAGAGGTCTGTCTCTTTGGGCCGTGTAGCTGTAATTTACTGCCTGTCCAGCTCTGAGCTTCAACTTGTCTCTTTATTTGTATGGATAGGCTAGCTTGAACCTGATTCTGTCCCTGCTACACCTGGCCTCAATCTGATTTCATGATGCTTTGCGGCTTCCCTACCTGTTACACCATGGGGATGCTCCACTCCTTCCCTTGGTCCTCACTCCAGCCCATCTGATGATGCCCCAGATGCCACATGTAAGCTGATCTACGGAAAGGTGCATGTGAGCTACCTCTTAGCTTCTGGACTGGAGTCTGCCCAGTTTGAGGTGAATCTGATATGTGGCACTGAGTGGGAATCAGGTCAAATGGCTTAAGTTCTCCAGGTTTTTGATGCAGTGGGCTGCCAGAGCACTATTTTCTGAAGACCTGATGACTTTATGCCTAGGCACAATCCTAACAGCCAGCAGGTAGATGGCAGTGGTGTGTTCAAGGCACTTTTCCAAGGTGAGATGCAATCTTTGATGGGTTAATGGCAGCTCTGAGGGCTTGGCAGCCAGTAACAATTGAGGATCACCTCTAACTATGGACCAAACAGACCACACCTGGCTGTCTCCCCAGGGGAAGAAAAATTGTGCTTGTAAATTTTGGACTTCTTCCACTGACATAAAATACAGTAGAGATGGGATCAGCTTCAGCTACGTGTTTTTCAGCCTAAGTTGATGAGTGCTTGGTGGTAGTGGCATAATATCACCAACAGTACATGCACCATCACTAATAGCTAGATCCTTTTTAGTTACAGACCATCTAATTCCAAGGAGGACATATTTGGGAAGTGAGACCAGTATGGGAATGCTGCCTTGCCTGTCTCCCGAAGTGCTTTAAGTCTAGGTCACCTGGTCATCACCTACTGGGAAAAAAACAGTAAGACATTTAGGTGTTTAAAAAAAATAATAATAATTTCAGAGACTCACTTTAGAATAACGATGTTTAGCATAGTCCTGAATAGGAAAAACATACAGGCTTGTATCTTTGGTCTGGTAATTTCAGAGGCTTTTGCTGCCAGCTCCCCATACCTTCCTTCTGCTGGGCTCTTGTAGTTTCCTCTGCATCTCTCCTGCCCTCGCCTTTCCCTTCTTTGTCTGATATCCTAGACCAATGAAACTCTTGCAGAAAAAAACCACAGTGGAAACCAAAGACTTCTGCCAAATATGTTAATGTTAGTGTATGTTAGTGTTAAGGAGTCAACATACTCTACTTGGACCTGGTGACAAATTCTAGACAAGCTCTGAGCAAGGCTTCTCATTTCAGCTTCGTGGTTTATTGGGACTTCAGTGATAACTATGCTTCTAAATGTAAATAACTCTGTGCAGGCTCCTCAGATTGTTTCCATTCAGACTGACGCCTACAGCTGCCCCCAAAAGCCAAGTTCCACAGCAGCAAAAAAAGCTTGAACAGTCTTGGCTTTAATTAACTCCCTACAGCAAGAGCCACTTTGGCTGTAACGGGCGAGTGGCTTTCAGATATGCTATTTATCAGCTCCCTAAATGTAATCAGAGTGAGTTTGATCCAATTAGACGGTAAGCAGTACAGGATAGTACCGTACAGCCTGCATGCAGCAGCACTCAGGACAAGGAGATGCAATGCTGAAAAACTGCGACATTCCCAGCTAGGATACAATGTCATCCGTCCTTCAGTTTCTGTGACTAAGCTGAAAGTCCTTGATGCCTCAAAAAACACCTCAGTGTCTACCAAAGGCTGAGCCTATGACTCCGCTGCATGCCGTGTGGGCTATCCTGATGTTTCTTCCAACCTGCAAAGAAGTTTACAGTGCCAAGACGTCGTCACGTACCTGTCCTTTCTGCTCTGAAGGGCAGGCTGGTGCTTTGCTGCCAAGAGCATGAGTCCTACCCTTTCCGACTCTTGTGGACTTATCTGGGGGGCAACTTGAACTGGGGAAGACTTTCTGCTCATCATCCAAGACTGCAGTGGGCGCAGGAGAGATGTTGGAAAGGTTCTGCTGGCACATGGATGCTCCCTGATGTGGTTTTGTGATGCTCTGCTAATTGTGCTCATGAAGGGACCAGTGAAACAACAATTTCCTCTGTTTCCTGCGTGCTCTCCTCTGCACAGAAATGGATGAGGAGCAGAGGAAGGGATGTGTAACGGTCTGTGAATTGGAGTAATCATCTAGATTTCATCCCATACTCCTTAATTTTGTTGCTCAAGAGTTCTTTCCTAGTCTTAGTGTGGATCCTGGCTCTTTCCCAAAGCCCAGTCCCTAACATCTCAGGCCAAACTTATAGGGCCAAATTTCATCCTCTTTTGCCAGTAGAAGTCCAGAATAAACTCACAGTAGGAGTCAACAGGAGCCAAAGAACTGGATCTGCAGTATAAAACAGTGCTTTCATGCAAAACTTGCCCTAAACCATCTGCACTGTGGCACTATTGGGAGTTGTTCCCTTTCTCCAGCCCAGAACTGTTTCCTTCCCCAGTGACGAGACTGTTTAATCACAGAATCACAGAACAGTAGGAGTTGGAAGGGACCTCTGGAGATCATCTAGTCCAACCCCACTGCTAAAGCAGGATCACCTAGAGCAGGTTGCACAGGGCCATGTCCAGGAGAGTTTTGAATATCTCCAGAGAAGGAGACTCCACAACCTCCCTGGGCAACCTGTTCCAGTGCTCTGTCACTCTTAAAGTCAAGAAGTTTTTCCTCATATGCAGGTGGAACTTTCTATGTTCCAGTTTGTACCCATTGCCCCTTGGCCTGTCACTGGACACCACTGAGAAGAGTCTGGCCTCATCCTCTAGACACCTGCCCTTTTGATATTTATGAGCGTTGATGAGATCCCCTCTCAGTCCCCTCTTCTCCAGGCTAAACAGACCCAATTCTCTCAGTCCTCCTTCATAAGAGAGATGCTCCAGGCCACATGGAAGCCTGTTCCCACTGCAGACAGGCTGCCCTTCCCCAGAGCCACCTGTTTAATGCTGAATTCATTTACATTTCTTCTATGCGCTTGTGTTTTCTTCAGCAGACAGGCTATGAATTATTGCCCGATCTGCTTTTCTGTTCAGGAGGTTACGAGGGCCTAGTTAAACAGAAAAAAATATGCAGAATGAAAGGTGACTTTCCACTTGAGCAATGCGGAAGGTTAGACACACCAGACAGAAAGAAAAGAGCTTTTACATCAGTGCCTGCAAAGCTTTTTGCCCTGAGTTGGGTGTTTATATAAAATTATCATCAAGCCATAAATTTATTCAAAACCTGACAGTCTGAATGACAGACTTCCCAGCAGTCAGCATATGAAACAGATACCGTTCAGGTGAGTACTGGCTGTACATTAAGAGCTGGGTTTTATCCAGAACAGCAGACTGATTGATGAGGATGTACCAACATCAGGAGCGCTGTCTGCTTGAGTGATGAGGTGCCTGAAAGTGGTGGCTCCTGTTTGATGGATGCCAGAGATCAGATCCTGAGCAAGCAGGGGGGGTCAGGTGGGACGTGAGCAAGGAGACACTTGATGCTGCAGGAGATGTACTGAAAGAAGTACAGAGAAAAAGGTGGAAGACAGCCAGTGGGCACAGCCAAGGGCCTGGGATTGGAGTTGGGGCTGGGGGTTAGACCAGAAGGTGACCCAGGACCTACCTTGCCAATTAGCTCCTTGGAGTGTTTTCTGCTGCCTTCAATACGTCAGGTGGGGAGTGAACCCTGAGAGCTTTGAGTGGGTGCTGCCAAGGTTTGCTCTGAGGAGCTCGGTCGGAGGTTAGAGGTTTAAAGCAGACGCTCAGCAGATGAGAGGGACTGGGGTTATTTTGACACGGAGTGCAGTGGTGCGGCCACTAGCGCCTGGGAGATACTGTGATGGTACTGGGGCAGTGAAGGCAAACCGGCACGGTTTGGCATGTAAAACCAGCACTGAACATGGGCCTTACTTCCCACTGAATCGCTGTTTTCCACCACATAAAACCAGACTAGCCCCAGTGTAACTCCTGGGCTGCTGTCCTGCCATCCTGCCAGGCTGGCTGAGCCTGTGCCGTCCGGGTCTGCCCCTTCCTGGGTGCCCACACCAAGTCCCCATGTGTCACCCTTTTCTCCTCTGTACCTGCTTAATTCTCCCTCTGCCCACAGCTCTGGGGACCTGCGATGAGCTTGTGAACCAGAAAGCTGCTCTCTTCCTCTTTTTTTTTTTTTTTCCTTTTTATTTTTCTCTTTCAGCTGTATCAGTCTAATAAAAGACACTGCCTCTCCCTATAAACCGTGCCTCTAGAGACTTAACCGCACCGAGGTTGCTATAACAACAACCGAGCTCTTTGCCAGCAAGAAATGGAGGAAAAAGGTACTGGGAAGACCAAGAGAGCTCGGCAGAGAGAGGGACACGCACCCCTGCTCCCCATCACCACCCGGGAGAAGGCAGAGGAACATGAAGAAGGAAGGAGCATCTCGGTGGGAAGGAGGCTCTCAACTCCTGACTCTGGTCGGGATGTGCCATAGGACCCTCCCCACTGTGCACGCAGGGCAGGCGTCCCGGGTGAATGTTTGCCTTGCTGAGGTTAAAAACTGCGCGTTGCTTCTGCATAGACAGGCATTGCATTTAGCATTGCTTGTCCCCAGTCACTGGGCTGCTCCCAGAACTCATTCACGGGGCAAAATTCTCACCCTGGGAATCCCACCCAAAATTCCCAGCCCCTCTGGCTGCGGCTGGCCAGGAAAGGTTTCCCCTGCCCCTAAGCACGGCCCGTTTAAGCAGCAGGAGAGGGGCTGCTGTGATTCCGTGGGCTGAGAAGAGCCAGGGAAGACTCAGGTGAGGGAGAGGAGGTAGAAACTGCCAGCAAGAGCACACAAATGCTTGTAAGGATGCTTATCCTACAGAATAGTAACTTAAAAGCAGGAAAAAAATGGTAGGAGGGCTTATCAGGAGTAGCTATAGATACCTACAGACAGGGACACTCTTCTCCATCCTCTTCTGTTCTTCGTAGCTGATTGCAAATGCCACAGCGAAGCTCTTCTAACTCTATCAGCTAGGGACTTATTTGAACCAAATCTTCATTTTCCCCTCCCAAGTTACGGATTAGGGGCTCCGAATTGTTAAACAGCTGAGGATTGCCAAGAATAGAGAGTTTGTTAAGCACTCTGAGAGCTGGGCATTAAAGTAAGTTAAATTATGACTCTCGGATCCACTGCAGAGCTGAATATTTATGGCTCAATCTAGTTTTCCAGAGTCTCATCATTTCTTATGTCAACTGTACTTTATAGAAATGTCCACAGGGAAGGAATTGACTTTTGTCCCGGGTCCAAACTAAACAAGCTCAAGCAGTGATTATTTGGGTTTCGAAACAGTTGGATAATTTAATCTGAACATCTATTGATCTCCTTCTGCACTGGAATCCTATGGCTAAACATCTGCAAGGCAATTAATAGCCTAGAGTGCAAATTCATTACAGATTTATCAATAGGCACTGAGTTTTAGACTGAGAAAAGATTGCTTTTTTAATCTGCTTGCTCTGGACTAAAAAAGAAAAAAGAAATGCAACTTCATGCAGCTGAAGGTACATCTAAGGCCATGAGAAAACTGCTCCCTGTTGCTGGTGTGGTTTGAAAGGCTGATCCATTTCAATCCACATGGTTCCCAGTTTGGAGCAGATGAGGGTAAATCTTACAGCAAAATAACCAGCATTTCCCTCAAAAAGCAGATTTTTAAATAAATAAAAAATATATATAGTTAGAATTTGAAAAAACCCACCCTGTAGCCATGTCCAGCATTGCTAACCCTGACCCCTTCCCTGGCCAGCAGCTGGGGCTGAGTTTTGTGGGTCCTTCCCTGGCTGCGCTCTCTCCTGGGAGCAGCTGCTTTCGGTGGTTGGCGAAGTGATTCCCATACCAGATAATTAATTGGTGCAATCTGTTAATGAGTTTTACAATATACTTTTGTGGGCCATCTGGACAAAAGATGATTTGCGAGGGTGACTGCAATGTGCCCCTGCCTTTTATCCTTAGTAATGATTAAATATGGACTAATTACGGGGAGGGGGGACGAACTGGTTACAAAGAGCCAGGGCTCGCAGTGATGGATCTATCATCACTGAGTAGGAACTGCAGCTAACAGGAAAATCTATGCCTTTCTGAGGAGCATGGGGAGAGTCGATCAGTGCTGAGCAGTGTGGCAGACCAGACCCTGCAGTGGGCTCGACTCGGGCTGCCTCAGGGAGCAGGAGGGATGCTGAGGTGCAGAGTGATGCAGGACCTTCCGACCTGGCTTCAGGCACAGCAGGTGCTTGACTCTTCCCAGCAGCTTCTCAGGATCTTCCTGCCAAAATTTGGCTCGTACTTCACCGCTGTGGCTGGAAACGTAAAAGGCAGAGGGTTGTCAGTTGTTTTGAGTGTTGCAATTCTTCATATCTTAATACAATAATCACCAGGTGTCTGGGAGATTATTTTAGTGTAGAAAAGAAATATTCCAGCATGGAGCGGTAAAAAAAAACACACAAAAAAAGATAAGAGAGAGTACCAGGCAAACCCAGAGAAAAGTCTTCTCTTTGGCCCCCACCTTTGTCTCATATCCCAAATAATGTGATATTCATCTCATCCTCATTTGTCAGAGCTCATTTCCCTTGCAAGGAAATAAAAAGTGCTCAGCTCTAATTTATGCAGCAGGGGGATACGTGAGTGTCTGGAAGGGAATCAGCTCAGTCAATCATGTGCAATGTAAACCCTCTGTGAAAACACCCCAGATTCACTTTGCAAAATTACTCCAATAAATGACAAAACAATATTCCTGCACTCTTAAGGAAGTAAGAGATTAAACAAAGACCTAGAGCTTGTAATCATTGCTGCTCTAGGGTAGGAATAATTTACAGTAATAGACGCCTGCGTATTTTAGCAGTTTTTGCAAGCTTTTCCCAATTCCCTTTCCTAGCCAATACTTCAAATTTGTTTGTACCCAGACTAATTAGAAAAACCCACCCACTTCTTCTTACCAGTGCACAAATCTTCATCCATATGCCACCAGAGAACAAGTGGCTGCAGAATGATCCCCCCCAAATTGGCAACTATTCAGTGCCTCTCCAGCCAACAAGGCTGCTTCCGAAAACATCTGGACTGAGCAACCTAGTATCCACCAGGAAAGACTGCTGTTTAGGACTTATACTTTAAATTTATTATCTTTTTTTTTTAAATGTCAAAAATACTCATCTGCAGAGAAAAAGACTCTATTGTCAGACTGGGTCTGGGAACTGGTGTCTGGCAGCAATAAGAACATTGGCTGATCTGACCTGTGGTCCTGAAGCCTCTGGATCAGTGAGATTTCTGATTCTGGGGGCTCAGTCCCTCCAGGAACATCAACCCTATGTCAAAACAGCGCCTACAAGGATGGAAAGAAATGCAAACGTTTGTGCACCCCTCAAGCTCTGCCTTTGCCTCCCCTCCTTCCCCAGGTGCTCCCAGTCCGGCTGCACGGCTCCACCACGTGAATGATGAGCTGCAAATACAAGTTGCCTTACACTGCAGCTCTAATGCCTATTTTTATTCCCCTAATTCTCACCAAGCTTCCTATTAAAGCAGTAGGGGTGCTTAAGATGGGGCTTAATAATTCTTTGAGGGGTCGAGCTATTTGAAATGAGCACCCCTCCCTGCGGAAGCAGCGCTTTGAGCTCATCGCTGCCTCTTCCCACTGCGCCGAGAATGAATGGTGTTTTATTTATAGGCAAGACACAAAGCCGAAGGCCCAGGATGAGAGCTGCCAGCTCCAGAGGCAGAAATAATATCTGTGATTGACCTAAATGTCCAAGGCAACCGCTGACAGCCCAAACACAGCACAGGAACGGAGCCTTGGACAAATAAATGGAAGGAAATTTATAGCCAAGGCTGCAAGAGAAGACCTTGGGAAGTACAAACCCTCAGCCTTTCAGCAGCAATCGTTGGAGGCAGATTACCGGATTGCGTCCTGCTGTTACGTCAACCTCCCCGAGCACGGCAGAGAGCCTCCAGACCACAGCCCGTGACTTGACAATTTGCAAACACAGGACAAGATCCCAAACCGGCGTTTTCATTCTTAAATTTTGCAAGAGCCAGCGTGTGCTCAGAAATATCCAGGGTCACGGCAGCGGGAGGCTGTGACCCTGGAGGGTGTCCCCGGTAGCTGGCAGCAGCACCGCGGGGAGCTGCCGTCAGCCAGGTGAGTCCTACGGTCGGCAAACAGCCCCTGGTGAGCGATGGGCGATGCCCAGGCACCAGGCATCACAATCCTCCTGCACCATGGTGCGAGCCAAACGCTGCTGGAGGAAACTTGCTGGAGGCCATTTAGCAAACAGCAATGCAGGTCTGGGGACAGCTGGGACTTTCTAGACTCATGGACCAACCCTGGAGCTTATTTATTCCCCATAACCTTTCCTCAGCTCTCAAATCTGCCCCCACTCTTGGCAAAAAGCAGTGCTCTCCGCTGAAACCCGCAAACCAGGATGCTAAAAAAGCTGAACAGCTGGAGAGGCGTGATGGCCACAGTCATGGAAAAGACCCTGAGGCTGAACAGGGACCGTCAGAGATAAATACACCCTTGGCTAAGGACTGATGGGGCAACTCTGGCATGGAGGTCTGTAGGAAACGTATGTCCTCTGCAACGAGCAAGGCTGCGTTCGTTTTCTGCGCTACCAGATGAAGCTGGTAGGTGTCACTAGCAATAAATACAATTGAAAAAAGAAGGACATGCACGTTCAGTTCAGATTTCTGTATCAAGCATTCACGGCTGTGTTGGGCTGTGCATGTTCGACATGGCACAATATTGGGGGCAAATCTAGATGTTGCACAAGCCAGGTTAGGCTCATGGTTTAGAGGTGGCCAGAGCACTGTCTCACCTGCTTCCTACTGAAGTTATTGTCCACAAAAGGGATTTACCTGATATTGACAGCTGAAAGGACAGAGGAAAAGGTGGCATTGGGCTCTGAGCACCAACGCTAGCCCTGCACTGCCAGGGTGAGCAGATGTGACAGTTGTCCTGCAAACCTATCAGCGAATTGTGAGTGGCTTGGTGAAAGAGTCGCTGGGACAGACACATCGCCAATCCAGCCCAACCTGAGCTCGGGTGAGTTAGCCCATGGCCTGGTGCTCACTTTCAGCTGGTCTTATTCCACCCCACTGCAGAAGGATGGTCCTGCCTCCACTGCCCCAGCTGTTCCCTTCTTCATGTCAACACTAGAAACCTTACCTGGCTGAAATATCTGATCTGATCCACTTCTTTCCTCAAAAAAAGTTAGTTTCCTGCTGGATCGGCTCTCTGCTGTCCCACGATTGCTCCTGCCAGTGCTGGGGAGAGGCAGGAACATGGCACCAGGCATGGGAGACCTTCCCACCTTGCTGCAAGCTTGTGCTGGCTGAAAACACTTGCAAGACTGTAACCTTCACTCCAGGCAGGAGCATCCTCTTCCTCAGCACTCTGCTACAAACTGATGGGATAACACAGTGCATGGCTGTGCAGGGAGATGCGGGAAACGGGTCAATAAGTGCATGCCCCGTTTTGCTGCTGAGCCTCCTCGCCATGGACATCCAGCAAGGAAAACCCTAGCCCTGGGCACCACCTCATCTGCCTGGTCTGGGTGTTTTCATTTTTTTCCCCATGCCATCTCACAAGCTTGAACTTCCAGAACCTATGCTCTGAGCCATGGTTATTGCACACAATTTCCCCCTCAACTGCTCTGACAAGTAATAGAATTATCCTCCTTTCCCAGCTCGTTGGCCAGGAACTCTCCAGCTTTAATTCAGCGATAAATCTTTGCTCCATGGAGGGAGAAGGGCAAGGAAGGGGGGGATGGAGCAGTGTAGCCACAAAGAGGGAGCTGATAAATGCTAATGAATTTACAGGGATTACACCAATCCTTCAGCTGACGCCGGAGAGCCACATAGCGACACAGACCCATGCAACCTGCCTGCATTTGACTGCAATAAATAATCCAGAAGACAGGCAATTTGCCCTTTTGCTGTAATTAATTACAGCTGGTGACAACAACAAGCCAAGGTAAACATGTCGCTTGGCTGCAGGTGGATGGACGTGCTGTGACCCCACGCCAGCTCAGAACCCAGCTAGCACTTTGGCTGGGCCAGGCTGAGCCTTCCCTCCCCAGCACCCCGGGGCTGATGCTGGGAGGGCAGCAGGGGGTGGGAGAGGGGGTGCTGGTGGGGGTTGGCTCCCCATTATTAGGGTCTGGCCCAGAAACCGGCTTGGTTCCAGCCGCAGGACTCGGTCTGTAGGAAGGCTGCGAGATGCAGCAGGTCCTGCCACGATCGCCTTGCTCCCTGGAGCCAGCTAACATGATTTTTTTTAAATCTATTTTATTTTTATTTTTTTTAGAAGACAATGCAGGAAAAAAAGGCTGCCGGCTCTGGCCAGCCGCTAGCAGAGATTCGGGCAGCAGAGGGAGCTCGCTCCTCTGGTATGAACAATTCCTCAGCTGGTGCTGTGCTTTGGGTGTCCTGAGGTTGCGGGTGCTCTGCACAGGGAAGAGGATGGAGGGATGGAGGACCCGCAGCTTTCCCACGGATGGCGCAGGGGTGCAGCATCTGCTGCACCTTCTCAGTGCGGGTAGATGCATTCCATCTACATGTTTAACAGCTCTTTCTTGTGATGTGGTTGTGCTGCCTAGAAACGTAATGCTCCAGGGAGCCACTGCCCCAGGGAGCATCCTCCAGGGCTAGACCTCAGGGAGACTTGGCTACCAAAGTACCTGGCCCAAATGACAAGCCTGAGCTCTGCAGGTTAAAAGCTGAGCTCCAAAGGGTCCCATTGAGGCGTTTCACAGCTGGTCTCTGTTTCAGTCCATGGGGATGTCACTGTGACAGATTCACCCCTGCTCCTGCCGGTGCTGCTGCTCTGGACACCTCTCAAGGAGAGGCACAGATGTGGCCACAAGTGACAGATGTGGCAGTGCTAGAGGTGCAGCTTTGGCCTCCTGCCTTGGCCATGGTCTCATTTCTCCAGTGGGAAAGGCTAGCTGGGCACTAGGATTTCAGAGGGCTGCTCTCTACGGAGATTTGCAAAGAACAGGAACAATCTAAAAATTTTTTTCTGTTTCAGCTCATCATAAAATGGCTTGAGACTGATGGACAAGATAACCTGTTATTTTGTCTTTCAATACCTTAAAAGGCTTTTTTAATATAACTTTTTTTTCTTTTCTTTT
>VWZZ01006611.1:304965-347751 GCA_013399095.1 Psophia crepitans
TTTTTTTTTTTTGCATACATTGACATTAACTTCAAGATGCAAAAAGCACACAAAATCAGTTTGGGGTTTTTGGTTTTTTTTTCCCCAGCTGGTTTAGGCTGGCATAGAGTCACTTTTCTTCATAGCAGTTTGCATGGGCCTGTGTTTTGGATTTGTGACCAAAACAGTAGTGATAACACAGGGATGTTGTAGCTATTGCTGAGCAGTGTTTAAACAGCATCAAGGCTTTTCTGCTCCTCTCTCTGCCCACCAGTGAGTAGGCTGGGGGTGCACAAGAAGCTGGGGGGGATCACAGCCAGGACAGCTGACCCCAGCTGACCAAAGAGGTTTCCCAGGCCGTATGATGTTGTGTTCAGCAGTAGAAGCTGGGGGAGAAGGAGGAAAGGGTGTATGTTTGGACTGTTTTCCCAAGTCCCTGTTGTATGTGATGAAGCTCTGGGGATGGCTGAACACCTACCCGCTGATGGGAAGTGGCAAATTAATCCCTTATGCTGCTTTGCTTGCTTGCACAGCTTTCGCTGTTAAACTGCCTTTATCTGAAGCCACAAGATTTCTCACTTTTACCCTTACAATTTTCTCCACCATCTCACCTGGGGGAGCGAGCAAGGGGCTGCGTGGGGCTGAGCTCCCCGCTGGGGTTAACCCACAGCATTACATCACCTGCTGTGGCAAACCCAACCTCCGTCCACACTATTTTCAGTGTTTCTGAGCTCACATTTGAGTTTCCTCTATCCCTACCCGCACACAAACACCTGCAACTAGAATTCCAGGCGAAGAGCTCCTGACAGCTGGCTCCTCCAGGCTCCAACGTTATTCCAGAGCAGTCCCTGGAAGACGCGGTAGATGGCACTCCAGATATGATATTCTGGACCTAAAGCTCCACTCCTGAAGTTAAACCAAAATTAAAAACCTGGAAAAGTTCGGAGAGCTTTAAGCCTCTTAATTTAAATACAGATGCCAAACGTCTGGAAGAAATTCCTGACACTTGAAGCTGCTTTTCCCACCTTGTTCAATAAGAAAGGTCCCTTCCCTGAGTTATCAGCCCAGTTTGAGTGTGGGATCCCTGAAGTAGTGGGTAACCAAACAGAGAGATTTGGGGAAGGCATGTGGAGAAAAGGGCATGGCTGATTTTATTATCATTAATAATAACAAATCCTTCCCTCAAAAAACTTCTCACCCCAGAAAGGACCCAGTAAAAAGCTCGGTGGAGAAATGGCATTGGATGCGGGTGCTTTTCTGGTGTTTTTCAGCTGTGAATTGGCTTCAAGGAGGTGCCACATCCTTGACCCATTTTCTTCATAGCTGCATGCAGCAGTCTTCTGAACATCTCAGCGTTACACAGCTGCTGAGGATGATGGTCTGTCTGTCCCAGCAGCACCACCATGGAAATGCAATAGGAGGCACTGCTAGTGATAGAGGTGTGACAAAAAAATAAGCAAATTATGTCTAATTGATTCTTAAATCCTGCTGAGCGGCTGGATGGGTCATATGAGTGTACAGAATCATCTCAGGGAGGGAAACAGCAAGAGTAGATTCCACTTGTTTTTTCCCATGAAGTGCAGTGATCTTCATGTGTTTCCTACAGTGTAGGTCAAAGGAGTCTATCCTGCATTTCTGGGGGACAAGAGTTAAAACTGCTCATAGATACTCTTTAAAAAGTGACACTTGGGGCTTTTTTCAAGCAAAATAAATAAAACAATAGGCAACATGTAACCTGTGTTTTTAGTCTGTTTTCAACTCTGGTCTCAGGACGAGGAGCGGGGGGGTGTGTGTGTGTGTGTGTGGAAATACTGCTGTCCTGACAACATACTGGCTTATTTCTCCATGTTTATTTAGACTTTCTCTTGCTTGGTATAACCATAAAATGATAAATACATCAGGCAAAAGGCATAAAATCATCTGCTACTAAAGTCCTCTGAAGGTGAGTTTGTCTGAGGTAGAGCCCTCCAGGAAGCAACACGGGGAAAAGTCTGACTCTCAAGGCTGTTCCCTTGTTCCTCCCTCAGCCTGCACCTTGGGGAACATTTTCAGAAGAGTCTGATCTGGTCTGAGATAGCTTTGAGGTTAGGGGGACACAAATCCCACTGCAATTCCATGGGAGAAAAGCCATGGAAATGGTTCCTTTGTGGACAAAAAATATCCTGCTTTAGGGCGCTCTCCTTGGGCTCAGGAGATGAGGAAAGATGTTGGGAACCACAGCATTGTATGGCACCTGGGGGTTAGCTGTAGGTAGAACTGGTCGTGACTTTCCTTGTATATAACATACGGACATTGGCAAAATGGTTAAACTTTTGTAGACAAATGGCCTTCAACACACCTTGAACTCCATCTTTGTCACCACCGTTGACCAGAGACCACTCTGGAGACTTTTCTTTGGCTTCACATAGATCAGAACTGGACCTGAAATCAGTGCACGGTCCCTGCCGTGTGCATGCACACGCACGCTCATGCCCTTTACAGCGTTAATATCTTCAGTGTTTCAACCAGCTGAGACCTTCACATGCAAGGTTTTCGTGGAGGAGATGTTCAGGGGAACATTCATTCCTGTCTTTTTGTGGGATACAGCAAGAAAAAAATCCACATTTCTGCACATCCATCCAAAACTGGAGCTGCTGGGTTATAAGAAGAACATACCAGCAACCTTGCTGCAAAGGTTATGTGCAATCTTCAGGTCCGTGCATGCCTTAGCATGTCTGAGGGAGGCTGGATTATAAATGTCTGCTCTTCACAACACCTCTCTGTGCATGTCAGTGGCAAAGGCAGTAACAAGACATTTTATATTCTGCAGGTTATGTCCTACTGCAGTGACCCAGGTGCGAGAAACCTGATATTAAGCAAGCTGGGGAACTTGTGTTTCTCTCTTAATGGGATTCTGGCTGTCATTAATCCTTTACCGAGATGTGTGTTACCAGAAGAAGGCATGTGTAATCAGCAAGACTGATGTGCCGGTTTTTGGGTGAACTATGTTCAGTTGCCGTGGTGTGGAAGGCCCTGCTGGGCTAATTCACGCCGCAAAGCCAGAGCGAGGAGCCATCCCCAGCGCAGAGGGGTTGCACAGGGAGTGCAGCCTGTGCCCCTGTCCTTTGGCCGGGGAACGGAGACATGGGCAGGTAAGGTGGCTGGCCGAGGGTGCTGCACTGCAGTGGGGCTCAGAGCTCTTCAGTGGCACTACGTGGAGATATCTCACTGTGAGAGTCATTTCTGATCTGTAGCTTTTAGAAAGTGAAGCAGCACGCAGGATTCGGCACCCAAACATGACCTGGCACAGAAGCACCAGGTGCCCTTGGGTATCTGTACAGCACCTTACGCCTTTGGCCCTTGCCTGCAGCAAGGGGGAACGTGACTCAGCCTCACCTCTGTAGAGCAGTTCAGCTCTCCAAGCTGGATTGAAGGATGCTGGTGTGAACCCAGAGGGACAAGGGGTGTCCTGCCTCTCCCAGCAGTCACTCAGGTGGTCCCCTCCAGGCTGCATCCACGTAGGATCCTGAACCCTGCATTCAGCCATGGTGCTGAGCCTGCTGCCCTAGAGAAGGTCAGAAGGGGAGGCACGTAACTTTTGCTCTTCCCTCCTATTTTATCTCTGAACCTTGATTTACTACCAAAGTATTTCAGTTGTTTTGGAGGAAAAGGGACGTTTTGCTGAAGACAAAACTGTCCGCAGGGATGCGAGCTCTGCAGGACCACCCTCGCTGGAGAAGACAGCTCCCACCTGAGTGGGAGAAGTGGGATAACTGGGGCTGAGTGCTGTCCAGGAGCACCGGGCGCTTTGTCAGGGGGCAATGAGAGCTGACAGTGGCCCTGTCACGGGGGCCCTGAGCACAGAACTGCTGGGCGCTGCTCGGTGGGTGTCCCTGCTTTTTTCCCCTGTACAAAATTTGCAGAGTCTTGGGGAATGCAGGAGTCTTTCAAAGCTCAGAAAGATTTGCAGGAGCAGAAATCTATTTTGCATCCCTTTTATACACATCAACCTTCTCACCGGGGTTGTTTAAGACCTCCCAAAAGCTTCTGTACAGCAGAGTAGCTGCTGAAAAAGCACTGATATCCAGGAGGTGACATTTGCACTGAGATGTGCTTACCTCTTCATTGTGTACAAGAGCAGAGAATAACTGAATCAAACCCACAGCAAAATTCCCAGTCCCATGTACACGATGATCAAGGGGAATTTAGGGGCTTGCTGCATCTCAGATAAGACAATAAACCTACATATCCAGCATAAAGGTCCTGAAAACAAACACAATAATTTGCTGGAATCCTCCTCCAGCACTCTTATGTTTTAGCCAGCTCATTAAAAAATATTTAACAGGGGGAAAAAAAAAAGAAAAAAATTAATAGGATTTAAAAAACATCTTTAAGTACTTAAAGAGCAGCTTACAATCAATTAAAGACCTCATAAACACAAGAGCATAAACAACCTCAAAAAATTCCTGCATATTATAAAATTATTTACCATAGAGTGGCTTGCATGAAGAGATTAGATATGCTTTGCAGCATAAAACATTATTCTATAAAGGCATTATGTTTCAGCAAACACACCACGCTAATTGTATTAGAAGAATTCCAGGTGAAGCATAATTCCTGGATTAGAAAATCGAAGACACAAGTTAAACAATATGTGTTGGTCAGGCTGCTTGAAATTTGCTGGCAGATCTTAAACGGGATTTTTTTTAACATTGATTGGGTTACTGATATTTTTTTTGCTAGACTGTTTTTTTAAGGGTACTAAAATTTTAAGCAACTTTAAGCAAATATAATGGAACATACTGTGCATATGAAAGTAGGAAATGTGTTTTGTAGTTGTTTCAGATATTTAAACAAACCTGCAAATGATAGAGTTGAAAACAGTTCCTAACATTGCTGTTATTCTACAAAATATTGCCCCACTGGCCAACTCTTTTAATCCACTAAATTATTTCTCAGATCTGAAAATAATTAACACATTCTACATATGCAGAATACAAACACTATGACCGTTCAGAATGTATTTTTGGCCAACAATGGATATGATCCACATCTAAATGCTGGAGCCGGGTGACACATCGTCCGTGTCGGTGAATTTTTCAAGCAGTCAGTCGTGTGTGGCGTTTCACACGCGTGTGCAGAGCAGGTGTTTGCATGTGCTGGCACTTACCCTTAGTGCTTTTAGATGAGCCAGCATCAGCAACTGATAACTTTTAAAAAGAAAGCCCCCCCCACTGCATCTGCCCTCCGATAGCCAAACTTCATCTCAAACCTTCTCAGATGGAGAAGCAATAAAAATCTGCAAACAGGGTGAGATAATCTGGTTTTAGTAAGTTAGAAATATTGACTGTAGGAGCTGTGGGATGTGAAGAAGAAATTCATTCGGGTACCCACAACCCTATTTTTTGGACTGGGAGCACATGCACAAAGACAACGCATCCCTGCAAAAAAACCCCACCCAGACGTTGTTTTTATCAAAATGATCCTGATCTGGTTTTGTATGACAGGAACCTACAATAAATAATAAAAAGAGATCAAACATAGGAAAGAGAAGAAAAATGGCAGTCACCCTGGGAGGAAGCTTCCTAGCGTATGATAAATTGGAAAATGGACACACAGAACATGCCGACATACATTTTTAATGGCTCAATTGCTCAATTAATTCTTTCCCTTTTCCCTTTTTAATGTGAAAATCGTCATAATTCCTCCCAGATTAGTATAGATACAGGCCGACAGTCTCTCCTGCTCAAGGTATTTGCAGGACATAATTCATTCATAAAGCCGTAATGCACTCATCTATCATCCGAAATATTTTTTCTTTTTTTTTTTTTTTTCTTTTCCTTTCCCCCTCTCCCGTTTGTGCTTGGGGCTCTCGCTGAGTCTCTGGGCACTGATGTATTAGCTGGCATATGCAAGCTATGAATTATCAACTGAAAGGAGTCAATTATCCACTCTAAAAATGAGTGTCTGGGCACCAATAGCCTGAGGGGCCTTTTTTGTATTTACGAAATGATTTCATGGCAAGTAGAGGTGTGTGTGGAAGGGGGATTGAGGGGGGGGAGAAGGGAAAGGTTGGGGTTTTTTCCTTTTTTTCCTTGTGTCCACTCTGTAACCAGAACAAGGCGACAAAAAAAAATTAAAATAAAATAAAAAGAACATTTTGAACTTTTAATGCAATAATCCATTTTTATATACACTGACTTTTAGGAGTGATTTCAGCTGGCTGGAAAGGAGACCCGGTCTGGTGGCCATATTGCCTGGGCTTCTCCTCCTCTATCTGGTCTCAGCTCAGCCTTCAATCAAACCCGGAGCCCTGGCTGACTTCAGCTGCTAATAGACTGGATAGGAAATGGGATATTGGATAGTTTCTTGGTCCCCAGTCACTGGCCGTGTGCCTTGTCATCTCCGCAGACATTGATTTCTCCCTCTCTTTCCCCCCCATCCCACCCCCTGCTCTGCTAAGGGGCTGTGGCCCACCAAGAGGTAACACCGCATCAGCAAACCTTGCGTTGAGTTACGCTTAGGGAAATGAGGTCATTAGACAGAATTACAGCGGGTTTTGATAGCTCAGTAATAGGTTTTAATGATGGAATTTAACATAGGACCCCCACTAGGGACAAGGCTGATATACATCCAGACAGGTCACTTAATAAACCTCCACTCAGCACTTGAGTTGAGGAATTTAGGAGGCTCTGAAAACACAGCCCTTCTTAACCAAGCCAATACATCACTGGCAAGCAGTCTCTTTGGAAGGCTTTTTATTGTTATTTTTGAGGTGTTTGATTGACTTAGAACATGTCGTTTCTTTAGATATGCACATTTATTTTTACCAGATGCATTTTTGAGGAGGATTTCTTTAGGCGGCAGATGGTTTTCTCAGACATGAACGGGCTGTTGTGCTCCTGGATGCTAAAGAGCTCATCTGATGGTGCGGTAAATTGTTTGGAAGTTTGAAGAGCTTAGCTGGCCTTTAATGTATTTGTTACTGACAGGTAAATTGCAGGTTAAGTGCAAAAGCAGCATTAGCTGAGGAGTCCTGGCTTCCACAAATCTACCTTGGCCTCTAATCTGAATACAAAAGGAAGGAAGGAATTAAATTTGACCCCTCGAATATGCTGTTCACTCAATCCCAGACTTATTTAGTAAGCTCCTTTAAGGTGCTTTCTGTTTGTTCTGGCCTCATCTCAAGCAGGTACAAGAATGCCCACAAAAGAGGACTCTTTACAGGTAGTAGAGTGGATCAAAGCCAGAGCCATTGCTTTGTATGTCCCAACAATACCAAAGGAGTAGGCTTGAGGCTCTCTTGAAGGACAGTTCATTCAATTTGTTCTCCAAAGACTGTAATACCATGATAGCTGCTGCAGATCTGTACGCTCCTCAAGCATGGGAGTCCCGTGAGAGCCACCAAGCCTAGTGGTAGTTCATTTATGTGCTACACTGGTCCTTGAATCAAGTGCAGTGGAGGTCTCTGTAGCCACGGTTACCTGCCCAGGGGGGTGAAACTCAAAGTTTGCTATGGAAGGACTTCACAGCAGGGTGTTGCTGAGCAAAGGATGCTGTGGTTGAGCTGTAGAGAAGACAGGAGGCTTGCAGATCCACGGTTCACTCTTTCCTTGCTTAGTTTTGAACCTTAGCTGCAAACTCCTGCTTTAACTGCAAGGTCCTCTATACATTGCAAAGGAAGGTCTCTAAGGAGGAGAGTTGGGAAGAAAGGGTCTGGCAGCTAGGGACAATCTGCTGGAACATGTAAGATGGAGGTTTTATGGCCTGCTCCACTGGCACATTTTTCTATTATGGATTGCTCAGCTGAGGGGAATCTTTGAGAAGTAACAAGATGATCTCCCTGTATGGCCTCCAATTTTCATAGGAAAGGAGAGAGCCTCTTCCAGAAAGTACATCAGACCCAAACTACACATCTGTCCATCAATGGCAATGAGAAATGCCTCCTTCATGGTGTTTGATGTCCAATGTAAACAAATTTCTAGGCTTCCTCGACAACCAAGGAGGCTGGCTTGATGAAAGACTGTGGTGACCTGATCCAGGCTCACCTTGAAGAATGTCCACATTTCACTAGGAGGGACACTGGTTTATGGCTAGCTGTCAATGGGATCACCACCCAGAACCACACTCCCTTTGATCACTTGCCTAGTGGCGCTACTATGCCCAGAGGTGTTTCAAGAGCACTAGTATTTAGTGTTCATAATCCAAAGTGAGTCAGAGACTCAAGTATTTCGCTGGGGGCACCATCTTGGAGAGCCCAGCCCAAGACGATGTGGTGCCTCCCCTGGCATGTTGGAGGTTGATGCAGTGGAGGTGCAGATCTCTAACCAATCTCCTCAAAAGAGAAGCTTCAAAGATCTCTGTGTGGGCAGTCAGTGGGTCCAGGAGCAGGGGACAGGGGCTGTCCTCCCTGCTGACATGGCCTGCTCACTGCTCTTCTGCAGCCTTCGGTAACCCCAGCCACAAGAGGATGACAAGTGCTTTCACGGATGTTTTGAATTAACCAAATTTGGCTTTGTATCTCTTGTTGTTACCACCTGCTAGCAAACCTCACCACCACAGAGGCCCTGATCTTCCCTGTAGTTTAACCTTTTTTCTTCTTTTTTTCCTGCTTTTCTTGAACAAAGGTGTCATAAGTGATTTGCCAGCTCAGATGATATTTGTTCCAAGTGTGAACTATGTGGGCTGTGGAAAGCTGTCTGTTTAATTTTGAAATCCCTGATGAAGCTAAGAAACAAGGCCTGTAACAAAGAAGAAACTGCCACTTTTTGGCAAGAGTGTGCTGATTTACAAAGGGCATCCTTCAATTATTTAAGGAGCAGTCAGCAGTGCCATAACTTTAAGTATGAATCAAGTGGCATGACTGAAAAATTTGTCACAGTGTGTTAGATCAATGGTAATTACCTTACTGACATGAGTACTGTTATTATTTTACAGGGCTGCAAACAGGATCATGGACGTGAGGAAACACAAACTGCACTGTGATCAATACTCTCTGAAATATGACTCTCCGCGGCCCAAAATGGAATTTTCGAGCCAGGCAAACCATTATAGACTGATTCTCTCTCTCTGCCTTTAGATGGATACCCTGAAGTAAAACACAGCAGCAATTGGTCAACTTGTTTCTGGCTTTGAACAGGCAAATAGTCACTTATTATTTTTAAGGACAACTGTGTGCAAATAAAAAGTCTGTGCAGCCAAACTCCGGGTCAAGAGAGAGCTGTGGAGGGGGCGTGGGGAAGGAGGGCCCTGGCTTATGCTGTTCATGTTGCTTAAAACCTAAGACTAATATATCTGCTGCAGCACATATTTAGCATTAAAGGTTTTCAGGTTCTGCCCCACCTCTGATTTCGAAGGGTTGTGGGACTCCTGATCACTTGGAATCACAGCCGGGATCTACAGGATGTGAAAGCTTTTCTGTATTTCCTCTCTGGATAGCAATACATGACATTGGGCAACGTGGTGGGCGCCGTGTCCATCGGTGGTTAAAGGGAGCTTGCACTTTGCTGCAGTGTTTGATGAGATCTCTGTGGCCAAGTTGGCACCAAGTGCGAGGTGGACAGTCTGACTGAGTAGAGGGCAACAGATGGAGGTAGGATCTGAAGCTATCACCTCTCTTCAGCCAAGGCCACTAAGGGTTGTATTTCCATTGACTGAGAACACTGTTTCTGGCATATCTATAGACATGATGCACAACTGTCCATCATACAAAGTGTGTACAAGATCATCAGTGTACAGCTCCTGGAGTGTGTTTGAACTCTGGTGCTTTTGGGGATTGCTTGTTAGCATAGTGTCCACAGCCTTGCCAAACAAACATTTAGTTATTCTCCTCAGGCAGCTTCTAGTAGAAGGGATGGACTTGCCGATCCTATGAATGAGAACTCGCTCAGCTTACATGAAGGAGATGAAGAGTGCTCAATTAGAGACAAAATGGACATGCACAGGGTAGACTTAGGATGTTTGTCAAGGCAAGCAGGTGGCTGGGCATAGATAAGCATGAAGGATGCCCGGATGAAGAGGGGGTTAAGTGATAAGTGTATATGGCAATGGAGCAGGAAAGGAATGAGTCATTGTCCCTGACAATGGACAAGGGAGTTTGCTGAAAGGTCAGCTCTGGTGGTGAAACAGGGAGTACTACTTTGGCCATACTGGGCATGTGCCAGATGGACAATACCCCAAACACTGTGACTAGGCAGTCCCGGAGAGAGGGGTGAACAACCAAGACCCACCAATGGCAGATCAGGGCTGAGAAGGTGACCTGAAAATCAATCACTTAGAGATAGCCACTAAGCAGATATAAAGCACTATGTCACACTCTGAACAGGTAGAGTGAAGGCCACCAGCAGAACATATTTAATCCAACCCAGGGCTTTCAGTCACACTCCTCACCCTAAAACATGAACTTGTGGGAATCTGATAACAAATGAAAATTCAGTACAGCTGGTACTGTATATTTTGAATAAATGAAAGAGCAAACTGATGAGGGACACAGAGAGAGAATTGTTCCCATGCTGCCCAACATCTAAGATCACTTATAAGACAATGAAGAGTGATAAAATAGGGATAGCTACTTGGGAATATCTGAATTTCTGGCATTCTTCTTCTTCTTCAGCTGCTGTTAGGAAGTCTTGGTCTTTTTAGCGGGAAGACTAAAGCTTGTCTTTGGGTTTATTTAGTGCTGTTTTGTCACCTTTGTCTAATTTGAATTCCAGAATGCCATAAAGAATGAATTGGGTCCAGGAAAGTTTTCTCTCATTAGTTTTTTATCCCCTTTTTAATGTGTGTGTGTGTGTGTGTGTGAAGAAGATGAAACAGTTGAATGGCACATGATGCTAGGACATGATCTGATGAGAAACAAATGTTGAGTGCAGTGGGAAGCAGCAAAAATGAGCAGTGCCTCTCGTGAGGTGAATAGTTCAGAAGTGGCTATGTATTATTTTGGAAAGGGTCACAAATTAAGGTGTAAATTCATGTACACCTTAAGTTGTGACCTCATAAAAATGATCAATGGTTAATGGTGCAGATAACAGGATTCATAAGGGAAATTTATTGGCCACTTTTGTGAAATAAATATATTTATACCATACCAGTGGGAAATAAAAACACATCAATAAATCATATAATATCTACAACTATACTAATAGCATGAGTAGCTGTAGGTATAACCAACATTTTTAGACCTGCAGACACCGCCTCTGGCACGGTACAAATATAATACATGTTAGTAGCAAAATGTACTTCAGTAAGAGACAGCCATGTATATCCCACTTGTGAGTTATCTAGGCAGGCACCCCTCATGAATTATAGTCCCCCCTTAAAACATGAGCTGTGGAACAGAAAAATAGATACTCCACAGCCGTATAATATGGGTCAAATACAAAAGCGCAGTGGCAGAATGGGCTTGTAGTCACAGAATCATAGAACATCTCAAGTTGGAAGGGACCCATAAGGATCGTTGAGTCCAACTCCCATCGAGTCCAACAGAAGCGCTTACCTGTTCCAAGCAAGGTGACCCCTGAATGGTCTAAGCAGGAGCATATCTGGGCAGCAGTACTCATTTCACTGCTGAGTTTGCATTGGTTTTTACTTTCAGATGGCTACCAGCTAAGATAAAATTCAAGGTAAGATCTTGCACAGTGCCCTACAAAAAAGTGTCCTGGCTGTGTAGGACTCTGCACTCTACTGAGGTTGCGATGGGGTGGAAGTTCATCTTTCCTGGGAGATCTCGGGCAATTTTCCCATGTCCCGAGGAGCTGCAAGTTTTGCCTGGCCCTGGTTTTGGCTTTGACAGGGTCTCCCAGCAGTGATGTTCCCATTACAGGAGCAAATCTTAGCTTGCCCTGTTGACTGCACCCACAAGCCCAGAGCATTGAATTCACATTAAAGACCAACAAGGGCTGATTGCACAGTCAAGCCTCCTACATAAAACCTGTTCTCTGGTTACAGGCTGTGAGAGCAAGGTCCTCATGGTAGATGTACAGAGTCTTCACAAGGTTCCCGCCTCAACTTGAAGCTCCTGAACCTCAGCTCACCCTCTTTTCAGCATCACTTGCTGGTTTGCACTGGGCACCAGGCTCTGAGCTGGTTGGGGGTCTGCTGCATGGGTACAGATGTCATTCTGCTGCTGGGCTTTGGTGGACATTAGCATACGGCACTCTCCAAGAATCCTAGCAAGGCTCAGCCAAGAGGCAAGTATGTGCAATGCCATGTGGCTCTGCAAGGCACCTCCTAAGCCAAACTCTACTGAAATCCATGAAAAGAATGTATTGGCTTCAACAGGCTTTGGAACGGACCCATTTGGAGAGCTCAGGTCTCCAGTGCCACATTGTTACATCTCGCCCCAGAACCAAAGTCACTTGGAATCAGGTCAAATCAAACAATTCTTGTAGCTATCTGCATTTTTTCAGTGAATATCAGCTTTTGCCATGGTGGTGATAAATTCATGCTGTAATGTGACATGTAGCAGTATGTTGCACTGGCAGGGTGGAGAAATGTAAAATAAAAAAAAGAAAATATAGCCTAAATTGTTGGGTTGGTGCGAGTTTGGGAGGCCATTATTCAAACACCAGCATGCCTGACTTTATGAAGGAAAAAAAAAAAGACTTTTCCACCAGCAGAAAATAATAAATTGTCCTCGTGTTTTTTATGTATTTTCAGCTAAGCTGCCTCCTTTAAAAAAAGTAGTTATGAATTTGCTTTCCAAATGTATTTTTCATTGTGTATTTTATCATCTTTAGTCCAATAAAATTTTCTTTAGAAACAACACATTATTTTGTCAGAAGGGGAGGAGGGTAAGAATACACCAGGGACCCTTTTAAAAATGTTTAAGTATTAATTTATTTCATGATGAATTTTCCACTGTCATTTTCTTAATAGCATGCACATGAAATAATCATGTCTTAAAATGCTCTGTAATTGAAGGACATTTTCATTTCCTGATTACTGAGGGAATCCTGCTTTGAACCTTTATGACTTAAGGATGTAAGCACCAGGCTTTCTTTTTTTTTTATCTTTTAATTTATGTATTTCTTTGCTAGTCTGTTGGAACAATTTCATTGAGTGATAATTTTCACACACACGGACCTTTTCTCCTGGATGAGAACAAATCCTGGTATGTCCCTTACTGATGGGCGAGGACACTGTAGGAGCTGCAGCTCTCACCGATTGTATTTTGGTTTACGGGGGTTGTTGAGGTCACTTAAAGGTAGGTTGGTAACAGGGATGCCTTCAGCCACTGGATTCTGTCTGAAATAGGGAAAAGCTCTGCCTTGTCCTGAGGGGATCTCTGTAGTCACCAACCTGCGGAAACCCACAGGACCCCTCATGGGGTTGTGACCATCAGGGTCCAGCTCTGGAGGCAGAGCCAGGTCAGAGCCCTTTTTCCCAGATGATTTCAGCCCCCATGCTATGGGGTGAGGTGATGGCTGGACTCATCATTTCGGTTCAGGGGATGTGTTGGAGTGTACGACAACGGGGATATGCACTGCCTCTCAGCTAGCCCCTGGCACACCCATGGAGCCGAAGACAAGAGCCATTGTGAAGCTCAGAGCTGAAAATGCTGGACACAACCCTTTGCATCATGTCCCACCTCCCTCCTCAGAACCTAAGGGCCAAACCCAGCTCCTGGGCGCCCCTTTGCACCCACAGTTCACCCAGCCTTCTGGGGCTGTGGAGAAAAGGATGGCCATCATGATTCCAGAGAGAGGAAACTGAGGCACAGAAGGTGGGACTGATTTGTCCCCACTCACCCACGAGGCAGCAGCAGAACTGGACGTACCGGGGTGGGTAGGAGGTTTTGCTAGCCCATAGCCTAGGGGTTTTCCCCAGCCGATCTCTGCTTATCTTAGGGCTCAACAACCCTCCCCATTGAGCTCCCTGCCTCCCGAATTCACCCCTCCTCCCCCTCCCTTCACACCAGCAAGAGAGGAGAAAGATGGGGGGCTGGGGGAGGCAGGGGAAGCACCGCTTGCCAGAAAGAAAAGGAAGATTTATTAGTGTTTATCCAGAAATACCAGCTAGCCTGCTGCTGATCCAACTGAGCCCAGTAGGCTGCAGATTGGGGATTTGCACCGAGCCCGTTCTGCGTCAGGCCATCCATCACGCCCGGGCGGAGCGGGGCTGGCGGGGACTGCGGGGCGGGCGCCCCGGGGGGCTGGTGGGGGCCAGGGGTTTGCAACGGTGGGGGTGCCGCTGGCCCCCGTCCCCGCGGCTTGCACCCCGCGAGCATCCTTGGCTGCCGCCTCCCGCCTGCCTTTCTCTGGCTCCCCATCTCCGGCTGGCTCCGGACTGCACCGTGCAATCATTTTTCTCTCTTGGACTCGCTGAAGCAAGCGAGACATGTCAGTGCCTGATGAAACCCCATTTTCACTGATTAGCTCCCTTAAAAATATTTCATTTATCAGTGCCAAGATTTAAGTACTTCCCACTTGCAGGCAGCCAAGTGTGTCTTGTTGACTATGTAGCACGTCCATTTACATCGGCGCTGACAATGTTACAGCAAGTGCTAATGTCCCCGCAGCCCCCACTCCCCCCTCGCCTCCCCCCGCAGCATCTCCGGGCCGGCAAAGCTTAGACCTGTTTTATTTCAGACCTGTCCTCCTCATCTGAGGGAAGAAGAGAAAACGAGGAGGGAGGGGAGGGGGATAAAAAGACACCTCTGATGTGTGTCTCTCTTTTCTACAGGAGTCATTTGCAAAGTCATAAATTTCAATTTCCTCCTCCCCCATTCTATTATTACCTGGGCCTCAAACAAGTTTTACACTCATTTATTCCCAAATAGAAACGCAATTTCCTCAGCAAATGATACCTAGCTAGAACTCCATTTGTGTTCCACCAAGAAGACTTATTTTCTTCTTTATACTTTCCCCTTCTTTTTTTTCTTTTAACATCTTAATTTGCATCTCACCCTTTGGGACTGTCCCCCCCACTCCCGTCTCTTCCCTCAAGGGCACATAAAGGAGACAAGTCATTTCACTTACTTTCTCAACATCCCACCTAAGCTTTCCAATGTTCAGCTGGCAGGTTGAAGGACCAGATTTGAGGCATATATTTTTGTTTGTGAATGGCAAAAAAAAAAAGGTGGAATTTGGGAGAAATAAACAGAAGGTCAGCTGTGATTCTCAGAGCTGCTGGTAGAGCATGTTAATATTTTTTGGAGCCCCATCTCAGGTGGAAGGCAGCATTTCCATCAGGACATCACTTAAACAATTGTACCTAGCCCCAAAACCCAGCAAGAACAATGAGAATGGGAAAAAAACGGTCATGCCATGGAAATGAGAAAGTTGTACGTGTTGAGAAAATTCAGCAAGAAGGGGGCAGGTGGGTGGCTGTACAAGAGACGTTGTTTCTGGGAACCAGTCCCCCTGCTGGGGTAGGATGTGTTTCATATTGGGTTTTGATCCAGCTGCAGTTGTTTAAGTATAGGTCAACAGAAACGCAAGAAGAAATTAAAAAATGAAAAAAAATGCAATACCACGGTTGCAAATGGAGGAGAGGTCTGGTGTTGATCTCTGGTAGGTAAGAGTCCTTCTTTTGTTTACTTTGGGCCACGTTCTCACAGGGATAATCATGGGCCAGAGTGGAAGTCACGCAAGAAATGGAAGCTGGTGGTTGAAATGTTCAGGGGAATTGCCTGACCCTAGAAGTAAAAGCACGTGATGAGGGTCCTGCAGGGTAGTAGACTGCAGTCACTGCATCTCTTTGGTGCCTGCAGGTCCTTAGGCAGCTCCTGTGCACTGGGCTGTTAGAGTGAGCTCTCGAAGGAAGAGTAGCCTATTGTAACTTCAGGAGAACAAACCCAGACCTGTAAAATAGGGTGGGCTTAAAGAAAATATTACCTGTGGGACTAATGAGCTGGACATTTATGGTAGGAATCAGAGCGCTGGAGAGTCTGTTGTGAGAGGCCTGTAGTCAGGTCTCTGCTGTGAATGTCAAGCTCCTTATGCTGGACCTTATACTAGAGGACCTCTTCCCATCTTGCTGGAAGAAGGAAGACTGCTGTCTCCAGAGCATCATCTGCATAAACCCTTTGGGACTTTATGTCCGGAGGGATTATTCAAGATGTCGTTAGAAGCCATATCCCAGACTTGAGTTCTCTTTTGTTCTGGTAACAGGTCAGTGAGCCTACCAGTCTCCCTTGGACAACCCACATCACCTGCATGGGATGTCTTAGGGGTTGCAGCACCCAGCTCAGGTGATGCACCAGATCTCCATGCAACATGCTTTGATGTGGCAGTTGCTCAATTCCACCCTGAGGCAACTGAATCCCAGGCTGGACTGAGATGCTTGTTATATGATTTTGAAGTTGGAGTCACTCCACTGATGTCAGGACATTACCCTGGAGTGATTCCAACACAAACAAGGGCCAGATCTGACTTATTCAGAATATTCCTGTGGACGAGTGAGTTGCTGAGGGAGTCTGATTTTCCTGCTAGTGCCAAGGTAGTAGCTTGAATTCACCTCTGGCTCTGCTACCCACCAGCTCAGCAAACTTACACAAGAGCAAAACTTGTTTACTGAAGACCTTCTGGAGCAAGACTTATTCAGCTTTTGTTTTGCTTCTACTCATCCCTCATTTTGCCCACTGCTGAAAGTAAACACAAGAAATAGCCAAGCAGAGATCCCATCACACTGACATTTTAACTGATTGTGCAAGACCTAAATCCCAGTGCCACTGTTCACAGAAACACCAGATACATATTCTTTATGAAACGAATAAAGAAAATCAGCCATCCTTTAACTTCCCTTCTCCAGCACTAGATTTCCTATCCCAAGATTAAGAGCCTAGGACATATTAAAGGCTAAGCGCCAAGGAGATTCCTTTCATTGGCTCATTGGCGTCCTGACATTTCTACCGAAAACAGAGTGCTCTCATAGAAGAGAACAGAAAATGCCCAAGCCAACACAGCAGGGGTCTGAAAACCAATATAGTCTTATGGCTTTTGGCATGTCGCAAGTGACATTGTCAGCCACTTCCCTAATACAGGATAATATTGCTCTATCTGCAAGAACGTACGGGGGAAACATTGCACTTAGCGCTGAATTGGCTTCATGCTGGCTCAGCATGGAGAGATAAATCTGTACGGGGGGATCTCAGCCTCAGGTGCCATAAAGGGGCTCAGAGGACGCGAGGATTTCACTGTGGAGAAGACCCTTGGCTTTTAAAAATGATGCTGCCCTTGCTGCATTCGTGGGTCTGGGTGCTAGTGTTATGTGGAGTGTTGGTGGAGAAGGCAGTAAGAGAAGGTGAGGCTTGTAGGTGGAGGTAACATCTTTTATTACACGGATTGTAACTCTCTCTGCCTGGGAAGGTGTTACTCCAGCAATCTCAGCTGAGTTCAGCGATGGGCTGCCCTCGTTCTACATGCCAGCCTTATTTGACATTTCTGTGATTTATTTGAATTTTCTGCATGGGAATTGCATGTGAAGGATTAAACCACCTCAAGCCAAGGCTGGAAAGAGGAATACACAGGCAGGGCAAAGGTGCACTGGATTTGTTTCTCTGCACCAGCCTGCAGGACACTGACCCAAACCAAAGTCCCTGTGGGAAGTTCTGGAGCTAGCCTTCAGGAGTAAGATTTCCCAATGTAGGGCACGACCTTGGGACTTGCCTCATTCCCAGCAGCCCAGAAAGGGAGCAGGAGAATGGGGCCAGACCTCAGCTTGGCCCTGAGCACCAGGGTCCAAGCACAGGCAAAGTGCCTCTTGCTTCAGGCAGTGTTCGGGGTATTTGGTTTGTGCAGTAGCCCATGCTTGTTTTCTGGTGCAACTGATTCTATTTTCTCTTTGGAAATGGCCAAATAGGAGATGTTAATCAACAAAATCCACTTCAGAAAAGAACACTGAGCTCCTGCTTTGACTCTTATTCATCAGTGACTCTATTCCACACAGCATGTTGAGCTTGGCAGATAGTGTGCAAATAAATACAGCAATTGCAGATACTGAACTAGACCACGCTGGCCATGCAAAACCAGGACAGCCATGCACTGCATGGGCAGCCCGCATATCCCTCCTGTGAGACTGATTCATTCATCTGACAAAAAATATCAAACCAACAGTAAAACCCAAACCCATCAGACCCGTTATCACTGCTGGACCTACCTTGAATTTGAAATATTTTAGAAGATACAGAACAGTGACTCTCTTTCCACTTGGCTCCTAACCGTGTGCCAACCTCCACAGGATGAACCCAGTATTGGTCTGTCAGTCCCTTTCCCACTTCTGATGGCCCTGGACATTTTGACAGCGCAACCATCACGCTGTTGTGCAGAGATCGGTGGTAGAGCAAAAGGCCGCAGTGCTGCTGAGAGAATGTCAGAGAGAGTTCAGCTTTCAGCTGCTCTGCTCAGCACCTTCTTCAGCAGCAGGGACGCAGCATCCTGCAGATGAAGTCACTCCCATCTCCTGAATAACCCGTTAACAACATGCAGCCACGTGCTGGGCCAGCACATAGAGGATTCAGGGCTACCATCAGAGACACGAGGACTGTAGGGGTAGGGGGGACCCCAATGTTCAATGGGAAGAGGCAGAGGAGGAGGCTCCATCCCTTCTGTCACTCACAGAACAAGCAGCTTTACAGTCTGGAGGGGAGGAGATTGGTAGCTTTAATATAGTTCTGTACCTATTAGCTTGTCCACTTATTTTCCAGCTCCCTTAGAAGTCATGATGTTTAGTGTGACACATTTATTTACTAAGCTAGTAAGCACAAAAATGAGCTGTGTGGCAGCTCCATTGAGCACAATGCTAATAATTGACAGGGCAGTCCAGATTGTGAAATAGAGGTGAACAGAATGGATTTTGTCAGATATTAAACTTGACCACAGATGGAGGTGGCTATTTTATTAGTAAGCTCTGAAGGAGAAATGCCATGCACCCACATTATGCTGCTATAACACTTCTGGCTTTAGCTTCTATGAATCTTTCATCCATAGATCTGAAAGGGCTTTCCAGAGAAATCACACTGAGGAGCAAAAACCGGGTTGCTTAACTCCTAGATCGACATGCAATCTGTTGAACCACATTTCTCAAACACTTCAACCTTGCTGTCTTGGCTGCACAGGACAGTGCAAATCACAGGTAAAATGCCAAGATTTTGCACTGAGAGATGCATTTGTTCCAGGTCCTGGAGGTTTTGGTGAAACATTTAGAAAGGCAGGTGGAGGGAAGGTTTAGAAAAACTCTGTTAGGCAGCATTTGTTATACTCAGGTGCATACAAGATTTGGCTTGTCTTAGCCAGCAGTCATTCAGCAGACACAGTGATTCTGGCCGTCAGACACTCAAGACCCTCTCCTAGATGACCACTGTAATTTTGGGCAGACTGGGACCCTCCATCTCCTTTGGGTGTTCCTCAGCAGCACATTGGCATTAGACACCTTGTTGAACTATGGCCAAAATAAAGAGCTACTGATGTAGATGGAGTTGATATGGATAAACCTGATTTTAGGTTTATTCTTCCACTTCATGGAGAAGGCCTTCTCAGAGGTACCTACCACAGGGAAAGATGAGATGCCTTTCCTTAGGTAAAAGTGGACAGAGTGCAATGGATGGATGGATGGACAGATGGATGCAGCAAATGCAAGCATTCATTCCTTTTCCCCCCACCCTGCAGACTCAATCCAGTGAGTCATCTTCCAGCCTTTCTTGTCCCAGTGTAGTCTTGCCAGTTGTGGACCTGGCATCAGACTATTTCAGGTGCTTCCTGAATTGTGTGCTTTCCACAGGTGGAGCCAAGGGTGTGGAGGAAGACCATGAAGTAGTACCTGGGGCTGTGCTAACAGGGAAGTCTCACAAGGAAGCTTTCCACTTTCACAGCCTTGAAGCAAGGTCATGGCTTTGAATGTAACCAAACCAGCCCTAACCAGAGGCAGGAAACTGGCTCAAATACAGAGTCTCTGAGACAATGCAGTGGCTGACAGTGTCACCAGCTCCACATCTCCCTCCAGCCAAGCCCATCTGCCTGCTGGAGGGTTGCACTGCTTACCGAGTCAGTTTTCCTCCTTGTCAGGTGGATGGATGTTCACCTCCAGGCAGTAGGCTGATTTCTGGTTTTGTTTGTGACTATGCCAAGGTTAAATCCAAACTTCTTTAAGAGAAGAGACTAAAGCAATACAGGCCTAGTGTATGAACCCATGAAAATCAACAGGAGACTCTACCAGGCTCTGGACCCTGTGGGGAAGGGGAAAAACAGTGTAATTCACGTGACATTTGTGGGATGTTCAGGAAATGGCAAAGCAGCATCTTCTGGTGTCTCCCAGGAAGATGGTCTAACCACCAGGCTATAGGGTCATACTCCTGTTCCTCCTCTCCTCCATGTTCTCCACTCTTAATCCCTCCTGAAATACCTGAAATACCATTTTTGAATCTAATTATTAGACTGACCTCTTTCCCATGAGTGCTCTAACCTCACAAAAGCATGATGCAACCACCAAAAGTGTGAGTCCCTCTGCTGTCTACATACATGGCTTCACCATCCCCACTTTTGGCACAAAAGGAGCAAGTGTTGGTCTTCTCAACAGGCATTTGGGATGGAGAGAGAAGCCCCAGAGCCCAGGCTGAGCTGGGGGCTGCTGTGATTTGGCCTTTGAGAGGGACTCTGCTACCTATGAGATAGTGGACTTGGGCACTGCAGTGCTTAACTTGTCAGTGTCTCCCATTTGTGCTGGATTTATCTTTCTCATTTGTCCCTGGACTGGATTTGTAGGGCAACCACATCCCCACCCTTGACCCCTGCTGCTTATTCAGCTTGTAAGGACCATGAGGTTGGTTTGTCTCTGACTGTGTCCCCGCTTTCTGACGGGCAGTCTGTATGAGACCTGATGCTTGTTTACTACCCACACCATCAGCCCAGCAAGTCATGGGCATGGCTGATCTTGGGTTGACGGCTGGCAGACTGCAGTACTTTCACCTCAGTCAGTACCTGATTCATTTAGGCTGAAGGGACATGTTGGGGTTCCAGCCCAGCGCTTCTCCTTCCAGATCGCTCTGCAGCTCCAGATGAAGCAGCCGTTTGCTGCAGACCTTAGGGCTTGCCATACTGGTGGAGGACAAGTCTGGTCTTCAGAGCAAGATGCAAGCACAACTCTGCCCAGCCTCCAAGCACAAAGAGGCTTCCAGATGCTGGGACAAAAGACACGTCATTAGTATGGCAGGTGGCAATGCCAAGAGACCTCAAGCTATCCCATGTGAAAATTGCAGAGTAGGTGCCCATGGCAAGGAAGTTAAAATAAGGTTGGATGGAGCCCTTGAAATGATAAAAAAAGAGATTGAACTAATCTCCGCTAAATCCCTGTGGGATCTGAGGGGGCTGTTGTTTGCTTCCTTTGTTTGGGTTTTTTTTTCCTTTAAGCTTAAAACCAAAAATAAATGCTTTCTCTTCTTTTGCTCCCCCTCCTGCTGAAATCTATAATTCTATAATTAAAATGTCATAGTGAGACCACTCAATATTTATCAACAGTCAGATGCTGGCAGGTACAGTTTGGGATCCAGATCCAAAGCTAGCATAAACTGGTAGAGCTAATGGGGGTTACCTAATTTACACTAGGAAACAATTTGGCCTGAGGTTTCACATTTTCTTGTCCATCCCTGAATATATAAAGGCTGGTTCAAAAGTGTGTTTTCAAGAAGTTTCTTGTGAGTATTAATTTGAACAAGAGCAACCAATAATCCCTGATATTTCATGGAGGCAGCAGAGCTGCGGTTTCCCTGTGTAGGTGAGAAGTGCGGTTCCGTTTCCAGCATCTGCCCTTTCAAACGAAGGAGTAATATTTGTCTTCATCTGTTTTATTTCTCTCATTGCTGTTGTCAACCAGTACTTGCAGATTGTGGCTCAGTGTTTATTGTTCACCCAACCATACCACTTAGGCAAAATGCCTCTTAATATGCTCCATAAAGAAACTTTACCCATTTGGCTCATGGTGCTGTTAATTTGCATATCATTACCATCTCATTAGATTTATGGATCTGATCGAATACTTCCACTGCCCTGTTACTCTATGCTGGAAATCTACAGGCTTTTGTTAATGCTCTGCATCCATGCTATGCCTCTTTTCCCTCTGTTCCATTTTCCTTTTTTTTTTTTTTAATTTCCAGAAGGATTTGTGCAGAAAAAAGTCTGTTCAAGGCTGGAGAAGTTCAGCACTGCATGCTCACAGGGACAGTAAAGAGAGATAAAGACAGAGAGAAACATGCGTCCGATGATGGCATGTGGACCCTTTGCATTACAGTTTAGGAAAGCACCAGCCACATGTAATCTTTATCTCCAGCCCCTCTTTTTCCTTTGGGGCTCAATCCTTCTTCCAGTGATGGACCACACCAAAGGTAATATTTTTGTCTCAGATATCCTTTAAAAAAGTAGTAATACAACAGGTCAGTGGCTGCAAACACGTTCATGCCAGCCAAGCTCGGCAGCCGATATTCCCACTAGTGAACAGGTGCTCTTATTTAAAATATTTGTAGTCATTTAATTCTTCATGTCTCTGGTGAGCACGTACAAGTGATTCACACCGCACAGTCTGTCCCTGAAGAGCCTGCGATGATCATAATTCAAACAGATCTATTACCTTTTAGCTTTCCAAATGTAATTATAATCCAATTAATTAGGTGCTCTCAGTTGATTCTGGGTTTCTTCCTCCAATCTCAGTCTATTGCCATATGAAACGAACGGCTGTGAGTCCTTGAGATCATTCACTATCAGTGCTCGTTCTTCAGTAGAGGCTAACAAAGTCAGGCATGTGTTTGGTAGTCAGCGTGAGGAAGCCATCCTACCTCTTTTTTCACATGACATTCAAACAAATTTTGCATCCCATTTCGACTTTCTGGGGTTTGATTTCATTCTCTTTTCTGTGTGAAACACTTTTCTCAGGAGTCACGATGGGTTAAGAAGAAAGAAAGGGAAAAAAAAGGCTGTTCCATTGTGCTGCACCAGTTGCTTAACAAAACAGGCTCTGTCCCCATTAACCATGCCTCAAAGACAGAAAGCTCCAAGCTCCGCTGGAAGAGCAGCGTGTGTAATATCAGGTGAGGGCACAGCAAGGCAGTAGATGGTTTCCACTGTAGCTAGAAGGAAAGAATAAGCCCTTGTCCCACCTGGGGACGTGACCCAATTAAGTAACAGGGAGGTAAAAAAAAAGATAAAGGAAAAAGTATAGAAAAATTGTATTAAAAACTTTTTTCCATCCTTTGCTTTCTCTACCAAAGCTTTGAGGCATCCTTGCCAAAGCCCAAGATAAAACCAACCGGGACTGGTATGTCTACAGCCAGAAGGAGGTAACCTTACTCCTCAAAAGCAGGATGGTCACAAACACCCACCGTCAGACACAGAGGGTGAGCCGCCCCTGGTTAAGCTCCCTCCAGGCTCCTCATCTCACTGAGTCCTGACCAGGTCTAGGAAACACCTCAGTCAACAACTCCAGGCGCTGCAGAATGGCCTTGCAGCTCACTGAACCAGTGTTCAGCCAGAGACCAGGACAAGCCAGGTGTCTGCACGAAACCATGTCTGCATGGGCTGGCAGGGTCTCGTCCTGCAGCTACGTAAATGCACATCTGTAACTTCCAGACCTCCCTGGGGGCTCATCTTCCAGCATTCGTGCATAAATGGAGTGCGAATATGAATGGAGGAGCCATGTATCAGCTCAGCTCTGTCTGTGACATCGACCAGGTCACTTTATCCCTAAAGCTGTGATCCACTTTCTCTGTTATCAGTTCTCCTTAGATGTGGAAAATTGCCAGCACTACGGGGCTCTCATTTTTACCTCAAGTTTCTGAAGGCTGCAGTTCTGAAGGTTGCAAAATAGAAGTTATGAGCATTAGAATACTCTGGTTTTCATTGAGAACTCTCAGCAACATCACTTGTTAATCATAACACATCATGCACTGACCTCCATCCAGCCACCAATCTTTTAGCCACATCAGGATTTTCTCTGGGAAGTGGTGGTCCTGGATTAAAATCATGGGCATACTCTGTGCTCTAGCTGTCTGTGTGAGAACAGACATCCACCTGAAGACAGGAACCTTGATCATAAATCAAACCGTGAGGAGCAAAGGAGGTAATTTCAAGTACAACACTATAATGTCCTCTTTTCTCTTTTATTTTCTTTTCTTTTTTNCTGGATTAAAATCATGGGCATACTCTGTGCTCTAGCTGTCTGTGTGAGAACAGACATCCACCTGAAGACGGGAACCTTGATCATAAATCAAACCGTGAGGAGCAAAGGAGGTAATTTCAAGTACAACACTATAATGTCCTCTTTCTTTTCTTTTCTTTTCTTTTCTTTTCTTTTCTTTTCTTTTCTTTTCTTTTCTTTTCTTTTCTTTTCTTTTCTTTTCTTTTCTTTTCTTTTCTTTTCTTTTCAAAATGCTGTGGAAAAGACCTTTAAAAAGTGGGTGGAGGAAGAGGGCAGCAAGAGATAGCTCTGAGGTACATTTCAATCTGCATGGTTCAGGAAGGAAGGAATTTTCAATCTCCTCTCTATCATTTTCGATATCATTAATCCTGAACACTCCATTTTCCATGCTCGCCCGCCCAGGCCCGGAAAGTGAGCGACACATAAAGTGACACATATTCATCACTTGGCATTCGGCGCCGTGAAGGCTGTAATATAATATTAGTGTTGTGTTATCACTGTGTCTCTCTCGCCAGCCTCGGCTGCGGCGACGGTAGATGACATGAATCGATCACCTGTGACATTTTTGATTTGGTGTCACTTTCCCCATTTCTGCCATTTGTTTTGGCAGTTAAGAGGTAATTGTGTGACATTAGCATGGAAAGACTCACTTTCCCGACCGCTCTTCCCAAGCAGGAAAGGGGGCTGAATCTCTTTTGTCTTGTTTCATGGGTTCAGAGACTTGCAAGAGACGTGGTATTTGCTGAAATCTTGTTCCCAGGTGGCTCCATACCCTTCCTAAAGCTGGGGAAGAAGCAATATCTGATCCAGGAACATCCCTCCTGCAGGATGCTGCCCGAGCACAGTGGGAGAAGGTGGCATTATAAGACACCAACAAGCTGTGGGTCCCTGCTCTGCCAGAGGTTTCCTCAGATGACTTTGGGTATGTCACTGAGTCCTCACTGGGGCTGAGACATCAGTTCCCCAGGCAACTGCTGCTCGGTGAAGCAACACCAAGAGGATCACCATTCAGGTCAGGACAGGGGGCTTTGAGTGCCTCTGTGCTTTGCTGGAGTCACGGGACCTTGTTCCTCCGGCTGCAGACCTGTCCTGTATATGCGATTAATAACATTAGTGATCAGGAGAGGTAAACTCAATTAATTTGCACTGCAGCCCCAGAATAATTTTAGCAACTGGCCATGCCTCATCCTACAAGGATACCTGATTCTCTTCTCATTTTTTGTCTGAGCAACGCTTATCTTGGGTCTGATTTGCTCCCACAATATTTCAGTGCACAGTGTAGACGTAAACAGGGATAAAGAAGATGAGAATGTGCTCCAGAGTGATGAATACCAGCACCTACTATACATAAAACCCCCAGCAACTGGATGTCCCAGAATGGTTGGGACAATCCTGTAATGCAGGGAAGCTGGCAGCATCTGCACAGAAACGTGCAAGGTGCAATTCATCACAGATTTTTGGAAGGATAAAGGATTTTTGTCCTTTTAGCTCAAAGCATGGCCTTTACCTAACATGCAACCAGTTGTAAAAAATATCTTCAGTGCAGGACCAAACCTGCAGAGCTACCTGTCTCCAACACCAACACACCATAGTCATCCCATCGTCAGCCACCTTGTCATACACACTCAGCTATGGGAGGTTGATCACTGTTTTCTGATATGCCATAAAAATGTCACTCAAAGCTAAAATATAAAAGCAAAGATCCTCAGAGTCCTGAGAATGGGCCCCTGAAAACTAAAACACACTGTGGTTGTCTCTCCAGCTTTTGGTCAACAAAGTAAAAGCTGGAGCCACTACTATGTGATGGACCATGCAATGGGAAACTTTGCTTTGACATCTGGAGCTTCCACACAGTTCTTTGCTTTGTGCTGCAGGGAAGAACCATACCTTGGTGCTGAACCAGCTGGGCTGGACTCGCAGCAGCACCCTTACACTAAGCGTTTTCAGCAGTTAATGTTTGGCACCAAATCTTTAAATCTTGTGTCAGCCAAAACCACATGGACAGATGCCACAGCCACAGCCAGTAAAACAGCAGGGATCTCTGCGTTTTGTCACAGCAGATCAGGTGGATGTTAATACCCATGCACTCATTTCACTCCAGGGACCTTTTGGTGATGTAGGAAATGCTCTCCCCATAGGGAGAATTTTTTTATGATTGTCCATCGTGAGCTTTCTTAGAACTTCTAAGTAGCTAAGGCAGCTACTATCGGAGACAAAAACCTGCTCAGAACCAGATGATCTGCTCCCAGATGATGACTTCTCACCACTGTGCTCCCCATGCTGTTGGTCCCTGGCTGCTCTCAGGGGCAAGCCAGGACTGCATCACGGCAACTTCACAGCTAGCTGCTCTTTGGCTGCCGGGGCAGAAGCCGGGCTAGGACTGGAGCTGCTGGGGGAGTGGGTGGGTATGCTTCCCGATGGCCATTGGTGTGCAGGGTGCCCCATGCCAAAGGTGAAGGCTAGATGACATCAACTGTTGGGGAAGCCCCCTAGCTGGACCCCCGTCACGCTCTCGCAATAACCCCCACTCTCTGCCAGTGCACCCTGCCAGCTGGACCCGTTAACCCAGTCAGGAGACAAATTGTTCCCCGTGTCAATTTTCCATTTAAAATGCAAACTAGATTTGACAGAGTAAACTGAATAAAGATTTGGATCGGATAATCCAGTAAAAGCTAATTACTAAAACAAAATGAGACACTGAGACGCAGTCTCCCTCCTCCCTTCTCTAACGAGGTTCATTTGATGAGTTCTCTGCCTCGAGTATTAGCACTTTCTATCAAGAAACACAAGCTATTAACTCCTTTTAACAATTTATGATGTTCAATAAACTGATTAGGAGCCCATGGTACATAATTTAAAACCATTTGGATGTCCTATGGCCATTAAAGAGAAAGCAATGAGTCTGAACAACCCTGCTAATTATAGGTCTTGATGACTCCTGATTAGAAATCCTAATTAGGTGTCCTAACTAAATCTTTTTGTGTTTTTAAATTTATTGTCTTCATCTCCTTACCTTTTTTATGAGATGATTTTAGGAAATTTAAAGACAGACCTTCTCTAAGCTAAAAACTCATTAGCCTAATGGAGTAAGGTTCGCAGCATCACCAGTAAAGAATTCCTTAACACAACCTAACAAATACTCTGAGTTTGATTTTATTCTGAAGTCTAAAACTAGTTACAGAGTTTGGTAGGCTGACTTTCATCTCTCTTTTATTCTCCAATGTATTGCATATTATTGAAAAGCCCCCAAAAGTGAAATTCCAAAAGTTGCTTTTTGCCCCCACCAGTTTCTTTTTCATCCAAATTTGAAGCTTCCCTAGAATGTTTAAATAAAAAAATAAGGTAAAAATTTCTGATCTCCAGCATTGGTTCAAACTACCAATATTTTCTGATTTCTTCTTTTTTGTTCCTTAGAATTTAATATTTTACATGTTATTTTTACATATCTACCTTTTTTTCTTATTAATGTTTTTAATAAGTTCCACTATAATAAAATTATTTTAAATCCTAAAATGCAAGGTGTGTTTCTGACACAAAATTAAGGAATTAGAACAATCTGAATCTGGCAGCTCAGTTTTCATGTCCAGCCTCTCTGAGCACAATTTTGTGCAGTGGGATGACCTGCAGGGAAGAAGGCACAAGTGGAAAGATGAGCTTGGGCAAACAGAGATACGATGTGGAAGGACGCCCTACAAACAGTTCAAAAATGTTTTTGTTCTTCCACAAAATCCTGTTCCAACCTGTTTTTTTGCAAGATCCTCACAATATGGGTCTTGGCAAACAGAAAGGCTGTGCCACCAAGAAGGGAAAGGCAGATAACCCAACCTCTTTTGGAAATGTTCATTAATGGTTAATCCTCCTCCCTCCTAAAAGTCTGTCCCTCATTTCTGCTCTAAATTAATTTACTTCATCTTCTAGCCATTGGGCTTTGTTCAGCTTTTGTCTGCTAGATTAAAAAGCTGTCTGCTACCAGAACTCTGCTTCCTGGGAAGGTATTTATAGATGAAAATCAAGTCACCGTTTAACTTTCTCTTTGTTAACTCAAATAGATGAGCTTAAGCTAGTCCTCAGCCGGGAGCAGTTTTATGCAATAGCAGAACGATGGGTATGGGTGATGCTCTCCTCCTTGGCATTCAAGAACTGATCTGTCCAGAGGCTTTCCCTAAAATCCCAAACTATGGAGCTCCAAAGTTAAAGCAACAGGAACACCAGTGGTTTTCCAACAACCGGAAAATACTGAGAAGACATCAACAGCAAACCTGGAAGTTGGATCCCAGTCCCATCACCATGCACAATCCTCATTCACCGTGTGCAAACATAGCATGGGACCAGGGATGAGTTTAGCCCATCTTGCTGAGGTGGAGAAGCCCAAATTTAGCACATCTGAGGTGCTCTTGCTCAGGTGATCTGGAAGAACTAAGGTAAGACAGGGCCTGGCACCTAACTGCCCAGTGCCCAAGGAGATATCCTGTGCTCAATTCCTAAAACAATACTGAAGTTTTATATGTTTTGATAAATAACGACAATAGGATGAGATGGCGGCTTAGCTAGACCAGTCATTTTCTTTAATTTCTGGCAAGCAGATGGTTGTTTGTAGGCACAGATAGATGCAGCTGTTCATGGATAGTCCTTATAGAACCCTTGCCACTATAAATACGACAGTCTTATGGAAAAGCATAGATCCATCCTCTGTGAAAACTGTTGACTGATTAACAATTTTTGCAGTTACTGAAAATTTTACACTTGCATTTTTTTAAGCAATTGACAGCTGATAAAGAAGCAAAAGTTTTTATTGTAAGAATAAGAATTAAAAAAAAAAAGGGGAAGTTTTTAGGATTTGAAAAGAAGAAAAAGAAAGGAGGAGGTATCCAAAAGGGTAATTTTTAGTGGGAAATAGCTATGATAAAGTTATTTGACACTTACAGAAAGTTCAGATCAAATGTACTCAGCTTCTGACGAATATTTGTTTGTGAGGAGGGACAAAGCATGGGCTAGAAAGGAGATAATACCTGACATCTTTCTATTGGAATGAACTGAACTCTCTTCCTACTGAACCCACTGCTGACTTGCAGCCACCCCAAGAAAGTTCTCCTGGGACAGCCCATCTGACACTGCCTGCAGACCAGGCATGCTGTGAGCCACACCATCTCCTTTCCCAACTACTGTGGTCCTCCTCACAGATCCACATCTCATGGCAAGGGGCAGTGGCCGAAACCTGGTGCCGACCAGCAGAATGGCCACTCTAAATGCAGCCCAGGAGAAAGCTGGTCAGAACCAAAGTCTTGTTTCTGTTGGTTTGGCACGGTGGTCAATGGCATCTCTATCCCTGAATTATAAATATTATCATAATATGATTGGGAAGGCAAAATCTTCTTTTAGGATATGATGTTCCATCCTTGACAAAGCCATCAATCAGTTTTAATCTGAAGCTTTGTCCTTTAGTTGTGTTTGCTGAATTTCACTTGCAGTAATACTTACTTAGCACAGGAAAGCATAGGTGTTATCGGCATGATCTCTTTTTAGGGTGATCCACAGGGGAATATTTGACCTTTGCCTCTTTCTAATACGCAGCGGAAAGAGGCTGCCTTTCTTCCAGCATCTGAGCTGTTCATTTGTTATCTCAGTCTGGGATTTAGCAGGATTCAAAGCTGATTAGGTTAGAAAGCATATGGGCGATTAAAGATATTTTACGTAATGGGTTTACACGTCCCATTTGGTAAACAAGTAACCACACTATTCACTCTGAAGAGTTAATATTTTTCATGCTTATTATTTTTAGAGTCTAATTTTGCCACTGTGGGATATTTTTTCCTCCAGGGTGTCATGCTGTGGGACTCTGGCCAGTGGGTCTCTCCAGGGGAGTTAACATCAACAACATTTCCCTTTCTTTGGTAGAGAGGAATGAAAGAGCTTCATTGGGAACACTGGCCAGCTGTGAATGACTGAAGTGACTGAAGTGAAATTTGCCTCTCTTCCCCTTCTTCAAACATATTAAGCAGTTTGGTAAAACATTTTATTTCCTACTGCTCAGGTGCCTCCAAATCTGTACTTTCTTAGGGGGAAAAAAACAAACAACCCAAACAAAAAAACCCCACAAAATCTCTCTTGGTTCAGATTCCAGACTTGATGACTGCAATAGAAATAATGCGGTATTGATGGCAAATTGATTAATTTAGTCCTCTAAATCATCTACATGACGAAGTCACTTACAGCCAATAAGGCTGGGGGCATATTACTAGAACAATCCTCTTCCTTATGCCTAGTCTTGTCCTTATATTATATCCACAACAGGTGTGGGTATAATTTTTGTTCTCTGTAAAACACCAGGGTCAAGGTGACGAGTGCAGAATCACTGAGACGTGTGTGGAACAATTGCTCTTTCAGACACATGATTTATGAAGTATCTGAGTAACGTGGCCATGGGAGCCTGAGAGGAAGGCAAGGAAGCTGGTTAAGAAGCACTGAGCTCCCCTCTCCAGGCCCACATTTGCATCCCATACCCACAGTAGCATTCATCTCGCTTGATGGAAGCTGTTTAACATTTAGGCATCTCATTTAAGCTGGTAGTCAAAATCCCTTCTCAATTCAGTGAGGACATCTGCATCTGCAGATGATGATTCATCCCTCCTCTATCAGACATCATCACCACCAGATACCCTATCCCCTGGTCATGGGAGGTGCTTAGACACCTCACTTCTAAATAGTGAGACAAAGCATCCAACGAACCTATATAGATCAGTGGGCCCAAATACATCTGACATTCCCATTTACACACAGCTCAGTTCACCACAATCTCTGAATAGCCTGATGGGATGGGAGAAGAGAAGGGCTGACCGCACACCAGGAGCTTCTTTGCCTCTCACTCAGCCTTCTAACACACCTCTGAGACCAGCCACCATCTCATCCCACCCATTCAGGCCTGGCCAAACAATAGGGCTGTCTCAGCCTTCCTATATATGATGGGATGATGCCAACATGGAGGAACCAACGGTTTCTGCCAGCTTCTGAAATTCACCAGCTAACACCTTTTGCCTCTGCTTTAGGAAAAAAATGTCCTTGCTATAACTACTGCAAAAAAGGAATAATGGCTTTTAATTAACAATCAGTGTTGACCTCTCTCTGCTTGGAAAATGGCCGCTGCTTTTAATTAGACTCCTAGGGCACAACCCTGACATCCAGGCTCCAAACCCTACCATTGCCATAAGTGTAATACAAAGCAAGAACTAAGCAGGTCCCACTCTCTGCATGCAGCTCAACAGCTCTCCCTGTTATACTCTTCATCTCCAACAAGTTCTGATTTTTTTGACGTACCTAAGATGAATATTCAAGGTTTTAGCCCAATTTACATATCTGTAATCCGGCAGTGAGAATAAAAGGTTGTCAGGCAAAATAAATGTGTGTCTCAAGGTCAGACCTGGTTGAAACCGATAATGGTGCTTAACAGCCTATGCCATGCCTCCACAATGATCAGCATTGCTCTAATTGACAAATTAGCTGTCCATATGGGCTCAGAGGCAATCATACATCCATAAATCCCAATAAATACAAACATAATCTGATCTAAGTTGGATCAGCCAAATAAGTTAAAGCTAGATTTAACACCTTAAAGGATTGCATTTAAGGAAAATCACTGTTAGACAAGATTCTGGAGTGCTGGAACCATATGGCCACCAGGGCTCATTCTTACCCTGGCTCTCCTCCACTCCTGGCTGTGCTGTGTGGGACTGCAGCCCTGGGCCAGGGTATGCATGCTGGGGGGCTGATGTGATGTGGGTCCCACCCCCAGCAATTCGCATGGGAGGTCGCTATTGGGCAGGACCTCCGAGGTCCTGGTTCTGGGTCAATTGAGAGCTGGCTCTGGATTGGCTGTTGCTCTACTAGTGGGCAGGTAGTGGCCAGGAGTGCGTGGAGCCCCATCCTCCTGCAGGCAGCACTGTTGGTAAGGTGCTAGGGAGAAGTGAAGCTGGATCAACCTCAAGATAGTCCACCTCCATGTTTGGAAAAATGAGCCATCATTCCCTCCTGTCCTCAGGCAGGTGGATCTGTGCTGACCACTGTAATGGGCTTTGGAAAGTGCCCATGAAAACCCTTGTGTCGCTGTGATCACACCTTTCCATGATCTCCTGAAAAAGAGATCAATGTAATCAGCCAATCTGTGTGTGTGCTCATCTGTCTTCTCCTCAGCTATTTACTCCATTTCCCTCCCCCAAATCTCTTCTGAATCCATGGGCAGTGTCAAGCAAATTGAACAGAGGTCTCCAAGAAGTGCTTTTCCTAGACAGCTGGAAAATTTCTTCAAGTTTCTGGAAAAAAGCCTGGTAGAGCAAAAAGACCTTGGTAGTTCTTGCAGGAGAGAGACGTTGAGACCTTATTAAACATCCCAGACTCCACACAGGTGAATGGCACTGCAGTGATCCCACCTTCTAAACAAGTTTCACAGTTCATGCTCTAACAGGGGTTCCCAGGACTATTAGGTCCAGGCAGATTCCTAAAGCCCTGTGCAGATCCCTACTCTGGAAGAATCAAGGCTGCCAGTTACCTTTTGGTAGGTCCCCCTGAAAGCTGAGAATCTTGCTCAGAGCATTGAGGAGAACAGCAAACCTTTCATGGTAATAGCACCTTTCTGCACAGCTGTTCTTTGAGAACCAGTTTGGCTTTACCCAAGCATGTCATCAAAGGTACTTAAGGACACGGTTCAGTGGGTAATAGGTGGTGGGGGGACGGTTGGACTAGATGATCCTTGAGGTCTCTTCCAACCTTAATGATTCTATGATTCTATGAAAAGCACCCAGGTCTTTGTCGCTATGGCTCTCCCACTCAGGATGACCTCCTAGTGCTGTCTAGGGCCCTGAAGTGCTGAGGTCTTGCTCATAGCCCAGAGGCTTGGAGTGTCTGGTCTCAGAGACAAGATGGAAGGATGGAGCTTGAATTATCCCAGCAGCTGGGAAGGGTGTAGTAGGCTGAGATTGGGCAGGCCTTCTCTTAGACACTTCTCAGTGAGGAGAAGAATAGTTATTAAAAAAACCAGCTGTAATCAGTTCCCCCACTTGGGTAGGAAATGTAGATGTCCAGGATACAATACACAGGTTGAACTCTTGTATCTTTCCCAGGTCACATTCAGCTCAAGTCAACTGCAGCAAAAGGAGAAAAGTCCCTGCTGTTTCACCTGTTCCTGTGGGCATTTCCTGTCAGTCTGTCCTCTCTCTTATGGCCAAAGAAAGACCTTGACACTGACTGCTTTGCAGACTTTGGAGCCAGGGTAGAGATCAGAACTCCGGGAGGTGGGATGGGAAGTGGGAACATGGAGACATTGATCAAAACAAAAAGTAGTGAACAGTAGGAGACAGAAGGTTCATGTCTGGAGTCTCTCCTTCAATATGTCCTGCTTAAATAGCCTTAGGGGCTGAACTTGGTGTCAACCTCCTGGCTTCAATTGACTTTGGATTGAGTTCTGAATTAAGCAGTAAATCACAATGCTCATCCTAGGCACTGAGTGGGAGACACAAGAGTTAGACAGTGATTTATGAGAGATTTGACCCAGGGCCAGTGTGCTCACCCTGAAATATAGCCTTCATCCTTCTGGATTGTCAACATCTGAAAAGAAACTGAGGTCTCCAGCTTTGCTGCCAGAACTGTTCTTAAGAGGACTTTAGCAACAAAAAAGTTTTATCAGAAACATTTGCAAACTGGTGCACCAAGCTTTGGAGACTCTTTTTGGCTCTGATGTGGCTGCCGAAAAAGACAACTGCCAACTGTTCAATGGGTTGAGTGCCAATTTACTCCTGCACTCTGCTACCCAATCTCTCACATGCACACAAACACCACTGCATGCTACCCACACACCAAACACATCAAGGCTTACACTATTTCAGGTGTGAATTCAAATGATTACACCACTTTCTACGTTATTTCTTATTTAGGTGTCTGGATTGCAAGCTCACTGTTTAAGCATTTCAAGAGATGGAAGCAAAATGATGTAAGATTCAGGGAGATTCTTGGTATTCTTTGTGCTCATACACTCCTGGGAAGGCATCTGAAATTGCACTTTTATCTCTACAAAGTGGCAACAAGCTCAGAGACAACAAATAAGGGATGTTTGTTCACTGTCTCTTCCAGTATGAGAAGTGGACATAACCTAATGACACTAACAAATGGTGATCCAAAACAAATACAGAGTTTGTAAATACATCATGAAACTCCTCGATAAGTGATATTTTGGATGTTAAGAATTTATGTTACTTCAAAAGGCAACTGAACAAATTTATGGAATAAAAAACATCCAGAGATGTTCTGTTCCCAGATACCACCACTGGCTCTCTAGGACCGAACAGCAAAGTGCCAGAGGCTATAGAGTACTCAGGGAAAGTGTCCCTTATTCTTCCTCATACCCTCCCTTTTGGGCACCTTCAGAAATAGGATCAATACTGTATCCAGCAGATGTTTGGCCTGACCCTGTATGGCCATTGTTGTGGATTTATGTCCTTTTGTTCCCACAGAAATACTACAATGTGGTTTTCCTGTTGAGGTCCGTTTGGCCCATTCGTTGACAAAAAGCCTCCTCATACGCTTCCAAGGTGTCTGCACGCATGGCCTTCTCCTGGATACAGTCATAACTCAACGGCTGCTATTGGGTAACCCTGTTGCTCTCCTCTGTTGCTTACTGCTTGCATCCAATAGGGTCAGTCTGGTGCAGCAGCTTTCTATATTTTGCAATTAGATTAAGGGATTATTGATGATGATTCCCTAAGCAAACACAGACCGCAGCTCTCCTAGCAACAGGCTGATAAACCTTGGTTCCATGTTTTAATTCCTTAAATTCCATTAAAAGACATTCTTATAGTTTAAGGCATAATATGTTTGTTTTTCCAGGCCTAATGAGGATTATTAAGCCATGCGTATGCAGTAACTATGCTTGGCATTAGCATTCTTTATATATACTTTTCTGGACTCACTATCACAAATTTCCTACCCTTTAGATCTTTCAGTCTAAAAGAGAAAAACACAAAGATAAGAAAAGAAAGAATAAATCTGTGTATGTATGTGCCGGCACATATAAAGCTCTTTTCCCTAACATAATCTTTTTTCTCTGTTTCCATGTGTGGAAGATTCATTGTCAGATGGAGTTCGAAGGCCTAATCTATGACTCCCATTGACAAAAAATGGGCTTTAGCTGAGACTGGCTGAGAAGACAAAGAGAGGGAGCTCTTCAATTGATGGGATGGAAGATGAGAACAGAAAAAGTAGCCAGGAGACATATGGCAAGAGCACAAAGAGACAAACAGAGACAAGACAAAGCTACGGGGTTTACGCAAGGCTTCAAGCTTGCCTATCATACACATCTCTTATGAAATGACCCATTTAAATTACCCATTAGCTAATCCTCGCAGCCACTTTCAGGCTTTCAGCAAGCATTAGGGCAGAAGTGTTGTATGGAAAGATGTGAAGTCTGGGCCTCAGCCCAGGTACAGATCTCCCTTAAGTCGGATCAGTCTCAGGTTTAAATGAGAGCCTTTGGAGCTCGATGGATATTTTTGCTGTTGCAAGGAGACTTTAGGAAACAACACTGGAAACATCCTCATGGCAGAAGGGCTCCAAGTCCTTTAATACCATGGAGACCCACTATGATAAGTAGACAAACAGGAGAAAAAAAAAACAGACCCAGGAATACCAGCCCTCCATTGGTCTGGTTTCTTTGAAGACCTGCCAACGACAGCAAAAGAAGGTGACAGATGCCATGGTGGCAGACCTATGGTTGGGAAAACATCTTCCAACAACACCTGGAGGCACCTGTCTGCAAAGGATGGGTGTGTTACAAGAGCAGATTTCTTGTGGTAGCTGTTAAACTCATTCATATAGCGCTTTAATTCAGTCAGTCCCACCCCCAGGCTCATGTGAGCTACAAATCCAGGTCCCCATGTGCAGGCAAGGGCGGACAAAAGCTGTGTCTGCATTGAACCCACCTGCAGGTGCAGCAGATATTGAAGGATCTCCTGGCACAAGGAGAGGGAATGGGAATCTTCTACACCTTATGTAGGAGAACCCTCATCAGGGTCAGCCCTTGACACACCGAGGGGAGCACGGCCATCAGCCTGAGGTGCTCACTGCAAACACACGCAGTGGGACAAAGATTTCATTGTAGAAATCTGTATTTGCATATTATGGCTTCTGTATTTCTGTTCTGACCGCAGAGTGTGTGGGGAGGGGCAAGGAGGAGGGCTAGGAGAGGGAAAAATAAAGCCCATAGGGACTGTAAGTAATAAAAGGCTGCAGCAGATTTGTCACACTATTTCATTTCTTATTAAATTGAATGGTCTCAGTAAAAAGGGACATAAAAGGAACCAGGGATTCAAATACCTCTGAACTCTGGAAATACTTTGAAATAGCTCTAATTCTTCATTTATCATTATTATATCTACTAAAGGAAGAGACCTATATTTTAATTTGCATTCCCAAATTGTTTTTTAAATATTCCTATGTTAAACAAACAGAACTGGTCCAAAACAGTTTCTATTTTCTACAACTGTCATTTATGTTGTCCCTATTAATTCTCTTTAAAAAATAAAATCCACCAGAGTAAATACTTTATTACAACTTTTTTGGCCTGTCAACACTAAAACCTATGGGTGCTGGAGCTCCCCATGCAGCACAGCTGTCCCGATTGTCAAGGTTATGTGCATTTTTTGTGATAGACGGCAAGAGTTTAACTAAAATGAGTAAGAATTAGAAAGAGAGGAAATTCAGAAGCTTTTTTATATTAAACTCAAAGCTTTTCCCAGAGCTGAGTGTTTCAGGTCAGCTGGAATTTGCCTGAACTCATTTCTGGATTTGAGAGTGATCTTAGAAACCAAAGCCTAAGTGGGGAATGCTTTAACCAAAGAAATATTCACTTCTGTGCAATATTCTTAGTAATAAAAGGAACCATTTTCTTTTTAAAATGCCTTTAGAAGTCAGATTTCTTATTACCTGTAGCTCCTCCGTGCCCCAAGATCAACCCCACAAACCCGGCTGTGCTTACAACCTGCACGGTGCTGCTGCGTGAGAACCCAGAGCGCAGCTCCTTGCAAAAAAGGGGCGGCATCTGCTAAAAACAAGACTGATAGTCCTGTGCAAGCTAGCTGAGCTTGGGCAAGTGAAATGCCAAAAATAAAACCATACAAAATAAAACCCCACAAAACCTGAACTGCAAAAGAGGTAAAGAAAGCCCTACAAAAAACAAACAAACAACAAAAAACCATGAAAAACTCTACGGGAGTCTCAAAACCGGTCTCTTTCAACTACCATCACACTGGTATCAGCAGTAATTTTCAAAAACCTTTTCCACTTGACTCTTGCACATTCAGAAAGATGTTGTCACTTTGCGAGGTGTAGTGCAAAATCGGCCTGATCCTGACCCTGGATGAGTCATTCGGACTGGCAGGAAACGCAGTGGCGAGCGGGTGCTCCGTGGGTGTGACCAATTGCCCTTCTCTTTGGGAGCAAATAAACAAAGTTTCCTTTATTTACACAAGGTTTTAAATAAAAGCTTGATTTTCACGGCCCCACTTTTGAAAAGAAAAGCTTCTGAAAGATTTTATTTTTCTACAGGAAAGCTCAAGGAATGTGCTTATTTAGCTGAGATAAAATGATAATTCCTAAGAAATCATTGTGGATTAGAGACCGAAGCGATTAGAGAGAGTGAGATGGTATATTTATGAATGTGTGCATAGCCCTGCTGGTTAAAGGGGTATTAATCCCTCTTAGTCTGCAAAAGGACCTTCAGACTGCTCGAGCAAGCAGGGCTTAGGCACTGCAAGCTTCCTAGAAAGTCCTAAATCTTCACATTAGCTCCCTGCGTTTCCTCATCTTAAAGTCTAAGCCGTTTTCTAAAGGATACTTCCATAAACAAGCCCCCTCAGAATCTGCAAGGATTTGGAAATCCGGATTGGTGAAATTTTTTAAATCCAAGGTCCAAGTGGATAGAAGAAGATTAGGTTGCACTTAAAAAGGCCACCTTTAAAGAGACAGTGCTGTCCTAGATCATTATTTAGGCTGAACTGAAAAAGAAAAAGAAAGAGAGGAGAAAGAAAAGAAGACAAAAGGGAAGAGAAAAGGAAAAAGCGTTGCATCTGAGATCCAGCTGGCTCAGTGTCCTACATGATCTCAGAGCCTTTCAGGGGGCAGAAAATATGTGTATCTGCCCAAAACAACACCTTATGTCTCATACAGTATTCAGGTCACTTGTGACTGCTCCACTGCCTCTTCCCCATGGGGTTCAGTGGGACTCCCTGTCCTCGTTTTTGTGAGGTGTCACTGGTTGCTACCGAATTGCGTCTAGGTTTCTCTGCTGATGGCGTGCAGTGCACGTGACAGGAATAGCAGTTCACATCTGTAAATTGTTCTAGGATTCCTCAGGGAAATTGGCGTCATCTTACAGGGAGATCTTGGGTCATTTTCACTAGACTTCACCATGAGAGATTCATGAGGTCCTCCCTCCTCTCCCTCTTATCACCATAAAAGTGTTTGTAGCCATGGGCTCTGCTGCAAATCAGGAGGGACAGTAAATCTACACGTCAGCCAACTTCAGCAGAAGACAATGAACCCTGGCTCACTCTTCTCACTCTCCAGGACTGATGTCCACCATATTTCTTGCAGATTTAACTTACGGTCCTGGTTATTCCACCAGAATGGCCAAAGAGCAGAGAAGCTCTTGCTTACCTGCCCATCTTCCCTTAACCAGGGAAAAAAAACATATTGAGGGGGAGAGGAAACAGACTACGTGTGATGACGGCTACAGAGAAGCAGAAACAATACCTGACAGCAATTTCTGGTCCTGGCCCAGTCCTAACCACAGTTATATTTAGGAATATATAGATCATCTTGTTTTGACTAAAAAAAAGTATCCTGACACCAAAAATGGAGAGAGGTATAGCTTTTCATCCTGCCTGCAGAGTTCAGAGGTGACAGAAAACACAGCTCTGGGTATTGTTTCCTCTCTCTGTGCAGTTGGTTAAGGTGAATCGCACAGGCCACTTCAGAAGATGCTCTGAAGTTGACAATTTGGCAATAGAAACATGTCACATCCCTTGATAGCACTGCCTCTAAAACTAGCAATAGCTCAACATATAATGGGATGAGTGAGTGGTATGTGAGGAGATCTCAGAGTGGGAGGATTGATAGTAAATCCAGTAGAACAAGCTTTGTGGATGCCTGTGTAAGAGGTGAGGAAGGCCTTGGAGTTCTTTGGAGCTCCACTTCATAACATGACCTGACTGCAGTCAGTTGTCTCCAAGTCAAAGATGCAAAGGATGAGACCTGAGAGAAGAGCAGAACATCTACTCCTGCACAGAGTAGTGGAGCAAAGCTTGAGTGCGGTAAAACAACACAGTACACTACACTTCACAGTACCACACGTCCTTAGCTGTTCTTGCATTTCAACAGGCTTGTGAGATGAGTGGTGAGAGTCCACTGCCCACCTGAGAGCGGCCATGGTGTGGGTGATTCCCAGAGGGAGATTTTTTTTCCCCATTCTTGCTTCAGACTGCCTGGACAAGACACTCCGCTTTCAGCCCAAAGTAGAAAGACCTGGTTTTGCTCACCAACTTCATAACAGCTTTCTTGTTGCTTATGAATGTATACTGGGACATCACGGGACATTGCTAAGGATTAAAAAGTCTCCTCCTTCCACAAACTTCCTCAACTGACATTTCTACTGTCTCCTCCTATTGGTTTCTATCCTGGCTTTACATTTAATCTGCTCCCCCCTTCTTAAAGTAAATTTATAATACTTATAGGCCTCCAACATTTTTAAGGCACCTTTTGAGGTGTATCCGGTTTGTTATGAGCTTTATGTGGAGTCCACGTGTGACATATCAAAAGACTAAAAGACAAATTTAATGTCTGTCAAGACAATGCAGCCCGTCCTACAGCAAATTGGAATAACACAACATATGAAATGAGATTATTTAGCATATTTGTGACTCTTAATTAGGAAGATGAATGGATTTGTTGTGAAGACTAGATAAAGGGACTCAAAAGGCTTCAGTTCATTTTCTAGCTTGGCTATAGGGTCTCTGTGGGATCCCAGACTTACTCGTGACCCATTCTGTGTCCTGAGTTCAGAATGAGGATGGCAGTTTTCTTTCATCTCATTTTTGGGACTCTCTGTAGAGGCTGAGGTCTCTAGGGCAGCAGTCTACCTACATGTGCAGCACCGAGCACAACCAGGTCTGGGACATCCACCAGCACTTTTTGCTGCTGAGCACGGATGGATGATAATCACCAACCAGCTCTCTCAATATCCAAGGACGATTTATAATCATGCCTCCTTCCTTTCCAATGAGCAGATCTTGAGAGCTCCCCTCCTGCTCAGACATCCCAGGCCTTAAAAAGGACTCTCTGTAGGACTTGGATTTTGTGAGTTTAAGCCCTGACACCTCCTTCCCCAAGAAAAATTTGCAGAGGCATGAAATCTTTGAAGTATTCCAACAAGTCTAGTATCGCTTTAGAGACTAATGCTAATGAGATCATAAGCAATTGACCAGAAACAAATAAATAATTCAAAATCTACTGCAAGTGTGAAAAGTATTTAAATGCTATTGATAAACTAATCTACAGACTCCATTAGCAATTCAGTCACACAGCACCTGTATTGACTGGCGAATTTAAGCACACGCACACAAACAAACCCCAAAAATACAGCAGGCAGAAGCTAGCTTGTTTGGCAGTGCTTTAGCGAGCAACTTCATTAACATTTGGGAGTTTACTGTGTCATTTGTGCTGGGAGTTTTCGTGCCTTGCTGTTTTATAGACTGTAGCAATAGTCTGAATTCTGTATCTATGGAGCAATTTTAACAAAGCCTATATCTTTCTCTGTATTAAATTTTACATATAAATATGTATTAAAAATAATTTTCATTTTAAAGCACCTAGACATTGCTGAATTAGCTAATGCCACATGTCTATCCTCCAAAATCTGCTTTTGGGCTACGGACAGTTTTGTTTCCTGATGCCCTGGCTTGTTCAGCCTTTTCCCTCACTGCTGGAGGTGTAACATATTGAATTTCCTGCCAAAATATCTTTTGGGGTTATACTTACAGCTGATGCTCATGCTGTGGACCCTACAGCATTAGCCTGGACTTGGGCGGTGCTGGTGCAGGTCTGAGTATAGATGGACTCTGCAGGCTGTGGGTGTAGATGAAGCCCTTAGGAAGGGCTCAGCAGGTCAGACACATCCACTTGGAGGTACTCGGGGAACGAAACTTCTTCCGTCTGCCTCAGGGAGCATGAATTGTCCCGTTTCGCATGTTATGCCTGCATGCCTCTCCACACCCTAGCAGGTAGCCCTGCACCTCCTGTACCTAGCCTTGCCTGGCCCTAAGTCCCTCATTTTCAGCCCTTCTCAGCCACAAGACAGGGAGCAGGGTTGTCACTTTTCCATCCCAGAGGAGCTGAGGGCTGGTGGCCCATCAATATAGCAGAGGAGCAGAGGTGGGGCTGAACGAAGAGCATTCCTTTCAAAGGAGGGGGTCTTTCCCCCCCCCCCCTTCCTAATTGCTTAACACAATGATCTCTTTAACTCAAGGAGTGTTTTGCAGCATCAGCTTCATTCCTGAAGACATTGTTGAAGGCTGGAAAAAAGCATCAGGCTCAGCAGTGGTCCTGACAGATGATATTTGCAGCTAGGCCTCCATCTCCTCAATCCAGCCTTAGGCTCAGCCAGACCTGCCAAAGCTCCCTTCTTTGCTCTTTCCCGCTGTCACCCAGCAGCCTGCATCAGGGCAATTACCAAAACAAATCAATCTTCTCTTGACAGTTCATTTACACTGAATTAATTTGGAATTAGAAACCGTTATTGCAATTGGCAGCTCCTGATATTCCCAATACAACAAAGCATCTGCAGGGAAAACAACTCTAGACCCCGGCGTTTGAATTAAAAAGGACAGTTCTTCCTGATTGAGATATAAAACCAGAAAGGGGTTTTTTGTTTTTGTTTTTGTTTTTTTTTTCTCCAAATTCTTGTTAGTTTTAGGCTGCTGGCAGCAAATCTGGACCTGAGGTGTCCTAAATAAAACTTTCCTTGTGGTGGTATGTTTCTTTCTCGCTCAGAGCAGTATTTCTAATACTGCTGCGTAGAGACAGGACACATAAGTCTTAATTTGCGCCTTTTATATCGTGTTGAAGCCCACAGTACAGGGGCATGTTGGAAGAGGCAGTCTAAGCAACCTTGTGCCCATTTCACAGGTAAGGAAATTGAGACATGGAGAGGTTGAGAGGTGAATTTCCCTGATCTGGTTTTCTCCTCTGAAGCCCACAGTCTGAGCTACTCCCATCAACAAAATATCCTGCTTTCCTTATTAAAAAAAATCCAAACAAACGAAAAAACCCACAAAACACATTTTGAAAAAAAAATATTAAGCTTTCCAGTAAACATTTCAGAATCCTAAGGTGGGTCACATAATATCACACGCCTTGCTACAGTCCCTCAATGTATTTATTTACACCCGTGTCTAATGGGATTTGACCTGATGTCTCCCACCTCCCAGCACCTCTGTATTCAGCTCTAGGACAACTTTAACTCTACGATTTGCTTTAACTTTTGGTCAGACCTGAAGTGGTCAGGCGGTTGGACTAGATGATTGTTGTAGGTCCCTTCCCATGGAAATAGTCCCTCTCCTCTCCTCTCCTCTCCTCTCCTCTCCTCTCCTCTCCTCTCCTCTCCTCTCCTCTCCT